>WPIO01000027.1:3972500-4497500 GCA_009760855.2 Cristatella mucedo | reverse complement strand
TGTTCCTGCATTCGCCGCAGTAATTACAATGTTGTTATCAATTGATGGCGTCCTTGCTGAAATAGACAAACGCAAAAGAGCACCTCTAGAAGCAAATGCAAATTTTATCTCAAAGGCAACCAATGCTTTGACTGATGATGTCATAACTAGAAAAAAATTCTATGATATTTTTAAAGGCACTGATGAAATAGACACCGCTCAAAAAGTTTGATTACTGTTTGATTTTTTCAATTCTTCATTGACAAAACTTCTCTTTATATCGCTCAAGAAATGTCTAACTGGTTGATCTTTCATTATCATTATTCTAACAATCGTGTGCTTTGTCAAACTTCATATCGGATCTGTAGCTCTTCTTCTTGGTTCATTTTCTCCTTCTCCTGGTTCTAGTAAATATTTAACAGTTGTTCCTAGTTCTAATGGCTCTTATTGTTTTCGTACTTTTCTATGGTACTCCGGCTTCTTTTATTGGCCTATTTCTTTTGATATGTTTTGCCGGTTCTTCTCTTGTTGTTCTTGTAATGTTATTATTCAGGTAATCTAAAATCTTAGGTCGATTCTCAATCCACTCCTTGTTTCTAGTAGGATCGTCGCAATTCAGACTTTCTAATTCTTTGCCATATCGAGCAACGAAAGCCCTTTCCGCTATCATTCCATTAATTCTCTCGATTAATGCAACACTTTTCTTGCTTGTTGCTTCTATCGCGCGCGTCCCATGTCTGTTCATTTCTTTCTTAAAATCTCCTTTGAACTCTGATCCAGGATCTACTGTTGTCTTATTTGGCCATTCTAAAGAACCCTTTGAGTAAATATCAACTATCGCGTGTTTTACTTCTTTCGATCATTCTGTTTTAAGTGCTCTCTAGTCTTTATATATACTAGCAACATCAATCACGCTTAATGCGTATTTATCACCCGAATCAGTTGGCATATACAGTATGCCTGCTTGATGACTTTCGTTGGGCACTTCTGTGTCAAAGAATCCATGAGGAATTACTTTTGGCCTTGGTTTGAATACCTGACTTATATCTGAACCCGGGTAATACTTACCTTCCTTTTTCTCTATTTTAAAGTTAAGAATGACATTATATAGAGAATGGAAATATTCTGCAACTGCTGTTCTCAGTCATTAACGGAAAGAATACCTGGAAAGCGACCATCAGAAGTGGAAAGAAATAACGCGACGGCCAAACCAAAAAGATGAACTAACAATAATAATAATAACTTGATAATAATAATAATAAGAACTTGATAAATTGCCCTCAGAGAACTCAATCTCAAAGGGAAATGCGATTGAATGCTGAGTAATATCATGCTCGATAAACGAAATGAATAACATGGTTGCGAATGATATGCACAGGGTCAGCATGCAAGTGTGGTTAGTGGCAGCATGCACAGTGTCAGCACGCATAAGCACACGAAGGACGAATCACAGGGACCCACTAAATGCTGTCCTAAATAGATGTATTTTAAAGAACTTTTTTAATTTGGTCAAGTCAGGGGATGTTCTGACGCAATTCGGAAGAGTTCCAGGCTTTAGGAGCATACGAACTAAATGTACGGTCTCCAAATGATTTAAGGTTTGTACGAGGTATTGGTAAACTTTTGGATTCCGAAAAGCGGGTGGTACGATGCTTGGCCAGGTGGGGGAGTAGATCTGAGAGATAGGCTGCAGCAAAAGAATGAAGTGACCTAAAAGTGAGCGACAAGACCTAGAAGTCGATCCGTTGCTTGACTGGTAGCCAGTGCAGGTCGGCGAGAAGTGGTGTGCTGTGGCAACTACGACGCTCACGACAGACAAGCCTAGCTGCGGAGTTATGCACCATCTGTAATCGCATGATTACACATGCCGGTAGGCCAGCAAGCAGTGAGTTACAGAAGTCAAGACGTGGATGTCACAAATGCATGGACCAACTTAGACGTGGTATCCTTATCTAAACAAGCCTGAATTTTAGCAATGGTATGTAGCTGAAAGTAGGCAGACTTGATTGTGGAGCTGATGTGGTCCTCTAACGAGAGGTCACTTTAGAACATTGACACCTAGATTTCGAGCTGATTCAACGGGAGATATGCTGGCAGAGCCAATTTTTAGCTTCAGCCTTTCCAATTTCTGAATCACACTGGGTTTGCCCATAACTAGTAAGTTAGTGTTATCATCGTGAACAGCATTCTAGGGGAGGATGCTGTCATCGCAGGGATGGACTCCCTAATCTTGTCTACCTTTTGCACAAAGAATCGAGAGAAGCGATCGGCTAGATCATCACAGGGATCATCAGGTAAGGAGCTAATCTGGGAGCGGTTGAGGAGATGGTTGATCGTCGACATCAGCATTTTTGGATTGTGCATCTGTGATTCAACAATATTTTTTTAGAAAAGCTAGACTTGGCCTTCGCTAGGATCGATTGGTGCGATCTACAGTAATCCTCGTATGCCTGTCAATAGACAGTCAGTCCGGATCGCGTGTATGCTTTTTCAAGCTTTCGTTTAGTAGACTTGGCTAGTTTAATGTCTGTGGTAAACCATAGGCCGTCTGGGCGGGGGCGAACAGTCCGCTTAGTCAGAAGTGCAAGCTTGTCGAGCGTGTCAGCTAGTGTCGTCTTGTAGCTATCCACCATTGTATTTCTCTGATATTGATAAGGCTTGGAATAAAATGCAGTGTCCTGATAATTCAGAAGTAAAATTGATTAGTGTTAACTGTGACTTGGTTAATCCTAATATGAATCATGAATTATTTCGAATTTATTTTTAGAACGATGTTCATCATTGTATATTATTGACATTGATGATGCGAAACCAGGGGAAAAAATTTTCTCTTCATCTTCCTAATATAGTATTCTTGCCAACCAATGGCGATATAAAAGGAATAGCAGAAATCCTGGTAATATTGTTTCTGATATTATGGCTACAATAGAAATTTCATAATAATATATAGAGCAATAGGCAGTTATGCTAGAAATGATCGTGGTAAAACCAAAGGAGAAAAGTTTCATGAATCTAGTGTTCTTGATAAAGTTAATGATGGAATTAGAAAAGCCGCCCCTGTCTTAACTGGACTAACAGGTCTTAGTATGAAAATTGCTAATAAAGGAATTGAACTGCACCAAGCAAGAAAACTCATTGAACTACAAACTAAGAAAGAAAAGTTTGACCAGGCTTACGCTAATAAACGTAGAGAGCTAGATGATAACCTTGAGAAAGAAAGAAGAAAACAAGAATTTGAATATGAACTAGAGAAACGCCAGAAAGAAGAAGATTATGGCCGTAAGATTAAAGAGACGGGCCTTGAAATCAAACGAGCTATGATAAAAAAACTAAAGCCAAAAATTAAGAAGAAGCATAAATCTAAAATGGAAGACAAAATTGGAGCAGAAGTTTACTCAGAGACACTTCAAGAAAATAATCCAAAAGCTTGGATTATTTTCTTGAAGTGCTTGGATTATTTTCTTGAAGTGGTTCTGAGTAAACTTCTGTTCCGATAGAGAAATAGAACGAGTTATTAAAGAAAACATTTGTTTTTCCTGAAAGAACTAGACCTGACGGATATGACGGTTATACAAAAAAGATTGGAGCAGGCCTATATATCCAGAGTAAGAAATAAATTTTTACTTATATAGGCAAGAAATGGCTAGTGCTCCTATGAAAATCACACTTGACTTAGGTGATCCAAGTTTTCCTAATTATAAAATAACTACCACTATAAAGAATTCTACCAAACTAGTGGAAATGATACTATTTCAAATAAACTAGTAACATTTACTGTAGCAGGTGAACAACATCTGTGCTATGTATTGTCTGATTCTTAATTACTTCTTGATAGGCAAATCCAAGGTCAGAAAGCTGCTAAAGGAGCTTTTTCTGCACCTAACAGAAACCTTGCAGCTGGTCGTGCTACCAATGCAGGTCCGTGGTTTCTTAGTTCAATGAGAGTTAATCTTGGAGCAGAAGAAATAGAAAGTCTTTCCTTATAAGGGCTCGGAGCGGTTTCAACGCGCATGGGTCTTCTTACTTATTCAAATGATTATAATAAAACAGAAGGACCTGCAACTGAATCGAAAAAGATGAGGCAAGCTCAGTTGATGACATCTTCGTTGCTAATTCTTAAACTAGTCCTTCAGCATCTGGAGCGGCTGCTCCAAGCAATGGGTTTATTTATCGAAGAGGATTTTTTTAATGTTATATCTGAGACTGCAAGTACTTTTAGTATATCACTTCCACTTTCAAGATTATCTGGGTTTTGTGCAGATATGAATAAAATTCTTTATACCGTACCATTCACACTTGAAATGACACGAGTTGGAGGATTTGACTATACTGCTATAATGACAGGGCCAACAGGAGCTGCTGCTAATCAAAATAACTCATTGGTAAGTAGAGGTGCAGCACTAGCATTGGTGATTGTGTCTATGCTGCATTTAGAATTACTATGTCAAAAATGAGACTAATAGTACCATGCATTCCACTAAAAAAAGTGTTGAAAGAAGTCTTGATCATTTTTCTAGTGAGCGAGCAAAAAAATTAAACTTAATTACATAGTTAGACGATATGAAAACATGACTCTTAATAGCTTTAACCGGGGACAAAAGTACGCTAGAACATTGCCTGTTCAGAATAATATTGACAAGGTTAAGTGGCTAATTGTGGGAGCACAAAATTTTAACAAATACAATGATTACACTGGTAATCCTTAACGTATAACCACTGCAATTTAAAAAATTTAGTTTTCCTTGCAAACGGTTAAAATAAAATATCCAAGTGTTGCTAGAAGTAGTTATCCGAAAGATGGAAAATGTTCAACAGAATACTTGGACTTTACTCAATTTAGAAAAAATACCCTGGATTAAATGAAATCGCAGAAACACTTGGTGTTATTTATCCTGAATGGTTATCTGTGTATCCAATTCATGTAATTGACTTACAATAGAATGATGAACCTGTAAGAGTGACTACGAAACTCGATATAACAATTGAATTCAATGAGCTCATTCTTCCAGCTGTTGCTGCAGGCCCTAATAATGCTCCTCCCGCAGTTCTTGCAACAGCGAGTATCTTTCATTACTTAACTAGCTGTGAGAACACAGCCGAAATAACTTCTAATGGAAATGGATCGCAGTTTACTTGCACGAAAGGGACATTTTTATGATGGAAATGATAATAACTAAAATTTTAACCAGAATATAAATGAAAACATTTGATTTTGTACAAGGTTCGGATGAATGGAAAAAATCGATAGGCTTGAGCATTGGTGGATCAGAAGTTTATTCTGTGCTTGGTCATGATGTGATATTCGGAGATCAAACTGAAGCTGACATTGAAATAATGGCAACTAGAAAACTAAAAAATATATTGCTAATAATTCTAGGTTGAATTTTCAACCAACGCTATTTGGAAAAGTCTTTTAACCTATTGTCGCTAAATTTTTAGAAATGAAACTTGATACAGAACTTGAAAGCGCTAATGATTGTTTTACTCGCGATGGCGTTTATAGATACCCACCAGATGGAATGATTAATGGAAATAATTGAGTAGAAATAAAATGTCTATTGAGTTGGAGTATTATTAAAGATTTTATACCTAAGCAATATCATGCTCAATGTATACTAGGATTACATGTTTTAGGATTAAAAGAATGTTATTATTCTGTGTTCAAAATTTTTATTCCTGGATTGAACTGTGAAGAAGCTCCACGTGATTCTATAGCAGCTGGAAATGTTAGAATACCAAGTAAATATGAGTTCAATATTCCAATCAGAAATCCACTTTTTATGTTACTACGCAAAGACGAAAAGTACTTTGATTTCAAGTTTGATATTATAAGCAAGTATGGTAGATTTAATAAGAAACAAGAAAAATGATATGATATAAAGTATTACATTAAAAGATCTCTGGTGCAGATAATACAAAAAGAAGATCCTGATAGATTTGCGAGAATATTACCAATTTTAAAAGAAGTATTAGACAGATCAATATTTTTAATTTCTGAATACATAGATGAATCGAGCAGTAGATCTTAGCACCTACGTAAAAAATAAAGGGTTATCTATTATCTGATCTTGATGCTAATGGAAATAGGATGGTTAACCTAAGTGACCCTGATAACTGATAACTCTTCTGATACTGTTACAAAGAGCATATCGATTCTAATTTCATGATAACTGGTAATGGATCGGTTGATTTTCAAAGGTCAACCAGCTGTTAATCTTGGGTCCAGAGTTAATCCCAGTGATGCTGTTAATGTTAGTCAGTTCAACAATAATGTTAATAAATCTGGTGATACGATGACAGGAGACCTAAATATGAATGGATTTACTGTTACTTCAAGTTACTGGAAGTCGACCAGTGTTCTTCCTGATGACTTGCGTTACTTATGGAGGACTAAAAAGATATGTAGTGCTTAATGGAAGTCCTGCTAGTAGTTCTTTGAATATGAATAGTAATTCTATTAGTAATGCTGCAGATCCTGTAAATCCAAGTGATGCTGATACTAAATCTTATGTTGATAGAATGGTAAAAAAAAGTAACTGAAGTAATTCCATATCACTTAATCCTAGATCAATGAATTATATTATAGAAACTTCTGTTAACTATTCATGGACTAAGAAGAATGCACCACCATTAATATTGCAAAGTGTAATGGTTGTTGGTTCATCTAATTGTGTGTTCCTAAGACCTAGTACAGACACTTCTGTTGTGTTTGGAGAAATATTTGCTATAAATACTGTTTCTACTGAAATAGATTTAGAATACTTTTCTTTCTTTAATAGAGTTCCTACTGACTATTACTTCATTGATAATCTAGGAAATCTCAGAGTCAATCTCTTGGTTAGTTATATGCTCACGTGAGAAATATAAATGAACCAATAAAACAATAAGTTCTTTTAGTTTTTTGGTTTTACGCTTACCTTTCACAAACGAAATTTTTTTTTAAATAACACAAATAACCTCATGACATAAACAAACAATGGCGAAGATAAAATATTTCTGAACATCTTTTTGAAAGTGTTTTCTTGCAAGACAATCCAGCTTACTAGGTTTTTCCTTAGAATACTTGTTAGTACAAGAAAGACAATCTGCATATATTGCTATTTTATCGTAATGTAGGATTCCTGAGTCAAACTCTGTTTCAGTACTATCTAGATCACAGATATCGCATTGCGTTTCAAATATTAACCTTGGTCTTCGTGTAAGTTTTTATAACCAGGGTGACCTGACTCCAGATATTCAAGTTCGCTAAACGTATAGAACAAAGTTAAAATATTTCCAGTTACTATAGAACGTCATTTTTAACTCTAATAGAAAGAAAAAAGAAGGAAAATGATATGATTTAAAGTATTACATATAAATATCTCTGATACAGATAATACAACAAGAAGATCCTAAAAGATTTTTTACAAGCCGGGTGACCTGACTTTTTTTTACAAGCAGGGTGACCTGACTCCAGATATTTAAGCTCGCTAAACGTTTTAGAACAAATTAAAAATATTTCCAATTTCTATAGAATGTCATTTTTAACTCCAAAATAAAAAAGGAAGTAAAGTTTGATCCTGATTCAGATATAAGCCAAGTATTTAAATCAAAATCAAAAGAAATTCCAAAAAGTCTCTGTGACATAGTAGAACCAAATGAAAGTTACCAAGCAGACATACTGGATATGCCAACTGATTCTGGATACAAATATGCATCAAGTGTCATTGATGTTTCTAGTAGAGATAAAGACTCGAGGGCACTTAAAACCAAGACATCAAAAGAAGTAACACAAGCAATAATAGACAATTACTCAAAAGTTCCTTTAGAATGGCCAAAGAAGATAACAGTAGATCTGGTATTGGAGTTCAAAGGAGAGTTCAAGGAAGAAATAAACTGACATAATAATAATAATAATGTACTTGATAAAGCGCCCTCAGAGAACTAATCTCTTTCTAGGCGCTTTACATTTGCTGCAAATGGAAGTGCAATTGAATGGTAAGTAAAATCATGCTTGAAAAACAAACCAAATGAATAACATGGTTAGGGGTGACATGCACAGGGTCAGCATGCAAATGTGGTTAGTGGCAGCATGCACAGTGTCAGCACGCATGAGCACGTGAAGGACGAATCATAGGGACCCACTAAATGCTGTCCTAAATAGGTGTGTTTTTAAGTTCCTTTTAAATGTGGTCAGGTCAGGGGATGTTCTGACGCAGGTCGGGAGGGAGTTCTAGGCTTTGGGAGCATTCGAACTAAATGCACGGTCTCCAAAGGATTTGAGGTTTGTTCGAGGTATTTCTAGACTGTTGGATTCCGAAAAGCGGGTAGTACGATGCTTGGCCTGATGGGAGAGTATGCCGGAGAGATAGGCTGGAGCCATAGAATGAAGGGACCTACAAGTGAGCGACAAGACCTTGAAGTCAATCCGTTGCTTGACTGGTAGCCAGTGCATGTCGGCGAGAAGTGGAGTAACTTGGCAAGTGCGACGCTCACGACAGACATGGAGTACGTATATTAGAAGCTACTAGTAAGAAGAGTGCTGCCTTAGTTGAAAGAATGAATCAAACAATAACAGAAAGAGCATTTACTGCGCAGTGTGAAATTATTTCAGAAAGTCTTAATAAAGGAGATTCTGTTAGTAAAAAGAATGAATTAATAATTTACCTAAGATTATAAATACCCGAATAATAATACTACAAGATCAACCTGTGAAGAACCTGCTGAAGCCATAAAAGAGCAATAGTTAAACAAAAGAAGCCAGTTTACCATAGAAAAGTAGGAGAACATGAAGAGTTGTTGGAACTTGGAACAACTGTAAGATACTTACTAGAACCAGGGAACTTGAAGATGAAAAAAAAAGAAGAGCAACAGATCAGATATGGAGTTTAACTAAAAACACTATTGTTAGAATAATGATAATGAAAGATTAACCAGTACGATTTTGGGTAAATTATGTTAAAATCAGTTTTGCCAGAGAAGAACTACAAATGATTAAACGGGAATAGTTGACTTTCGAGAATCCTCCATTATAATATCTTCAAATTCGTTTTTGTTATTAGCTCATCAGATAAAGCATGTGTAATCTTTGAAATAAACTTTAAATTTGATTCTAGAGTTGATCTTTTACCAATTTGTCAATTTCGGCTAGAACATCATCAACAGCTACCATCCTTGCAAATAGCGCTGAAACAGTTGAAATATTAGGAACAAATTGAATGTAAGTACTAGAAATGGCTATTCCTAAAGCTATGACTGTGTTTATAGCTTTAATTGCATGTCCTATCTTTGTTAGATTTGTTAGGCATAACCTAACTTTAGTATTATATTGCATAACTTCTTGATATCTTTGATTTACATATTTTTTTAGATCAGATATCACCTCCAATATAAATGTGGAATTTTTTTCTTAGAAACTGGTTCTCCTTTAACACATGTTATCTTATTAACTTCACATTATGCTACACATCTTTTCATAGAGTTCTTCTGCTTTTAGAAAAGATTGTAAAAAAATTGTATCAGTTGCTGGATTGATAGAAAACTCATCATATCAAACTCATCTATTACTTCAGGAGAGGATAAAATTATATTAAGATTGTATTGTTTTTCTTCTTGTTTCCTTTTCCTTGTAAAGAGTTGTGAAGCATTTTGCGGATGTACTGCTAACTCTAGTTTTAAATAAACCCCACTTTAAAGTGACAACTTATCTTCTAAAAGAAAGTAAAGATTCTCTATATTCTTCATGTTTTGAAATAGCATTCGTTAAGCATTTAGTAAGTTTATCGGAAGTACTTCAAGCTGTGTGTTGGGAAAAAGATCTTGCCAAATAATAAATAAGAATATATCGATAGATAGAAAGATAGATAGATTGAAATTGGATCAAGTTACATTTTATAGTGTTGTTAAACGAAGTGAATTCAATCCTGCTGATTACTAAAAAAAACAAAAAATAAAAATTAGGTTACTTAAATTTTTCATATCTTTTTTCTAGTTCTATCTAGCATTATATCAACGATTTCTCTAGCATAGTTCTTAATATTATTTAGGCTTGCAGGATTTGATACTTTATCTTTTAGAAAATCAATTGCAAATGATTCATACAACATACCACCAAGTCCAAGGCCAAGTTTTTCCTATGCCATTATTACAACCACAACAGTTTTTGCGTCTTCTCTAACATAATTAGGTTGTTTAGGGTCTAATGCTATTCACGCTGCAGATTCAGCAAGAATTAAATCTGATAAATTTCGTATTTCAGTTCGTTTAGATTCAGGCATTGAACTTGTTTCCGTGTAATCGTGGTCATGAATCAAAGCACGTTCATCTAGGTCATTAACACCTTGATAATTTTGTTCCATTCTTCTAGTGAGCTTCGTACCTGGACCCACATAACTGTATTTACCTGGATTGTTAAAACTGCCACCAGGAACATTTTCTGATTGAACGTTATTAGGAAGTTTCATATGAAATTCTCTTCCACCAGATATCCTAGTGATAAAGTCAACAATGCCAGAACCATGTTTTCTATTTTGTTTTAGTTGTTTAAGATATAAATTCAATTGTAATCCAATTCCTTTACTTCTACATTTTTCTATTCTTGCTGTGTTTTTGTTAAAAGAATAGGAACACTACCAGATAAATCTGAATGCTTTAGCCTGATAGAAATTGGTTCTTTTGAGTTGTGAATTTGCTTTACTTGATGGTCAGATAAAGTTAGTTTTGCTTGATGGTAATCCATTCTATATAAATTAAATTATTTTAAACAGTTAAAAACAGGATATAGAATATGTATTTGGATGAAATTTGTAGTAATAGAATTGATCAATTTACTGCTTTCAGAAATCGAGTTTTAGAATTGCTAGATTATAATACTTATACTGGTCTCTTCAGGTGGAAAGAAGATAGGGGAAGAACTGCTAAATATGGAGAAGAAGCTGGGTGTGTTAGTAAAGAAGGATATACAAGAACAATTATTGATATTAAAGAATATAAAGCACATATACTTGCCTGCCTCATTGGTAATAAAAGAAATGCCAATTTTTCAAATTGATCATATTAATGGAATCAAATCAGATAATAGAATTAGTAATTTAAGAACTGCTAGTAATTCAGAAAATCAAAGAAATAAAGGAAAACGAAAGGACAATAAATCTGGTTTCATTAGAGTTTTTTAAAGAAATTAAATAAATAAAGATCAGAAATTACCATAGATAAACATAAATATTACTTAGGTCTATTTGACGGTCCAGAAGAAGTAGCTATTGCGAGAGATCTTGAAGCAATACGTTTGCATTTACAATTCACACGATTAAACTTTGATTATACACTTACAGAAGATAATAAACTAGTTCGTCACACTGATTATTTATTCTTACATCTCTTCTTCAACTCATCCTAAAGTCTGATCATTTCATCATAAATTTCTTTTTGACTTGCTCGTCTAGAAAACAGACTCTCTAGCAAGATAGCACTCTCAGCTTTATAATTACATTATTTCTTTTCACCAACGTGCTTGCTTCAACTTTTTTATAGGTCTTCCTTCAATTCTTCACTATAGCTAACACCAGATTTCTCAACAAGTTCTCTTCCTTTATTCAGATACTCTAACCTGTTTTTTTACCTCTGAATTTTGTACTTTATCTGAAAGATCAATATCTACACCTTTCTCTAACAGTTCAATCATGTTTCTCAAGTCCACAATTGCATTCTTTAGTCTTTCACTTTGAAGTGATAAAGCACCAAGTCTTTGCTCATATGTATCCATTTTTGGATATTTTGCAGTATGCATTGATGTATGTACTGTTTTCTTTATTAGAGTTGCAACTGCAACTGCTATACTTACTGCTAAACCTACTGTTCCTACCACACTTGCAATACTAGCTAGTATCGCAGGAATCGCTGGGAGTATGCCACCTGACCTAACCTCAAGAACGTTCTTTTTCCATGCTATAGGATCAAATTGTGTAGCATCCCAATTAACCTCTTCTCCAAACTTATCAGGTAAAAACTTACTAGGGTTTAGATACCAATCAGAGTCTCTGCTTCAAGTAGTATTTCATTGATATAATAGCCAACCTCAAGTGATGCTACCATTTTTGTTAATCCTTCTTTTTATCTGCCATTTTTTTCCCGAAAACTTGACCGTATATACCTGAAGCAATATCATCTACAATCCCTTTTAAAAATAGTCCTAGATCTATTATACCTGTAATACTTGATAGAAAACCTCCTAGTGCTTTAGTAGCAGTTCCAATAACTTTAAATGATTGTAATACTTTTGGAAATATCTTTGCTATTTTGTTTGAAGCTTATAAAGACAGTTTCATAGCAATTTTAGGCGCTACTTTATAACAGCTTTTGAACCAACTTCTGTTGCTGTTGTAACATCTGACACAAATTCTTTGGTTGTACTAACTCCTTCTTTTATATCTTCAGAAACTCCTGTACCTTACAATTCTTCATATATAAATATAACATACGGAAAAAGTAACTAAGATTAATGGAATTGTTTATACTGATCTTGATGCAAATAATAATAAAGTAAGGAACTTAGATTTTCCTGTTAATGATGGTGATGCAATAAGATTGGATTACACTCTTAGTTCAAATGTTGGTGGTAGTGTTATTTCTAATGCTGCTGGTGAATTAGCAACTGTATCAAGTTTATCTAATTTACTTCCAAAGAGTGAAGCAGAATTACTATCACAACTGAATTGTAAGAATGTTATTGGTATATCAGGTAATTCTGCTGATGGTACTGTATACTCAGATTTAAGAGCTTATTAAGTAATAAATTATGGATTATTGAAAAGTATGACATATATTTCAAGGTAAAGCAACTGCAAGCATGAATTTAGGTAACAAGAAAATTATAAAGTTAAAAGATTCTGATGTAGTAGCAAAAAAATATGTTGGTAATACTTAACAAGTAGGATTTAGCTATTTAGGATTGAGTTCTAATACTTATCCTAGTTTATTCAAGCTTGATATGTTAGGTCTTAATATTACTGCTAATGGTAGTAGTGGACCTGGTTATTCACTGCCACAAATTACACCAGCTAATATGCCAATTATAGAACAAGGAACAGGAAGAAAGTTAGGATTTATAACTAATCTTATAACATTCTTTCCTGGTACATTACCTAACTTTGGTATGATATCTGGTATTATGTATGCAACAGATAAAGCAAATGCTTATTTAGATTTAACCAGTGACAGTACTTATGGTGTTAGTGGAACTATAGTTTTAATAATTAATATTGATGGAAGTTGTACTTATGCTGTTGATAAGTTTACTATTGCAAGTTGTATTAGTTATATTTATTTTCTTGCTAGTATTGTATAGAAATGTTAGGTTATAGAAAAAAGGAAGTCATGCAAAGAAATATATTAGAAAGACTGGTATACTTACTGGAAATCTAAGTATGAATGGTAACTTGATTAAGAATTTAGGTGATCCTGTTGATGCAGGTGATGCTGTAAACAGAAAGTATAAGGATACAAACTTTGTTACAAAGATTTCTAGATCAACTATTTCTGATGGTGATATTGATATGAGCAATCAAAGACTGGTAGATCTTGCTAATCCTATAAATTCTAGTGATGCTGCAACGAAAGATTATGCTGATACTAAATTACCAATTACAGGTGGAACAATGAATGGAAATTTAACTGTAAATGGAAGTATAGTGTCACTAATTCACCTGTTAATTCTAATGATGTTCCTAATAAAGGTCATATGGATGCAAATTCTCTTAGTTTAAATGTTAGAACAGTTAATGGAAACTTTGATATTCGAAATAATTTTATTAGAATTGTAAAGGATCCTGTTAATCCTAATGATGGTGTTAATCTTGCTTATCTAAATGGAATGTCTGATGGTAATATAGCTGTTGTAAAATGTTATGCAAAATATATTACTACTGATGGTGGGAAAACATATAAATTTTCCAGATTAACTTAAACTGATTCTCCGACAATTAGTTTTGTTTTAAGTGCAGAAGATATTAAAGTTGATAGGGGATTATTTGTTCTATGTACAACTTATGAACAGGCTGGCTATTATTTAGATGTTTATCAAGGTGGATATTATCCAGATACAAAAGTACTTGATAAAAGATTACTTACACCAACTTCAGTTACGACAACTTCAAGCACTACAAGTTTGCAATTTATAATGACTGAGGATTTATATAATACTGTTTTATTAATGACTGTTTGAATAGCTTTATTATAATATGCTTTCTAGCAAAGAATTAGAAATGAATGGAACTTTGAATTTTAATTCAAATAGAATAACAAAGGTCTGAAGTACTGCTGAAAATTTAGAAACTGTTAGTACATCATTTTCTGATAATAATTATCTAAGAAAAGACTCAGATCCACATATAATAGGTAATTTATCTGTAAACTCAAGAAAATATGTAAATGTTTTAGATCGAAATAATGGACGTGATGTTTCAACAAAAAATACCTTGATGCAAAAGTTGATTTGTATAATTATGATAATCAAACAATAGATGGAAATTTAGTTGTTAATAGTTTAACATTGAGTAGAAATTATGTAAATTATCAAGCAAATGATGTAATTTCTAGTAGTATTTTAAATAGTCTTTACTTAAAATGTGGAAATAATCCAAGTATTACTAAGACTATTAGTAGAACTACTTTCATTGAATATCTTGTCAATTTAACTGTAAATAATGTAGTTAATATTTGAATTCCAAGACCAAGATTTTCTTCTTCTAATAATGGTAAATTAATCTTAAGTAAATTATCGGATATCAACATATAAACCCAACTACTCTAAAATAATAATAAATGCTATAGAATTATTCAACAGATCTAGTGATATTAATGTATCATATTCAACTTATGAAAATGATATATTTAATTACAGGATAATTAGTAAAACTAACGCTCCCGTAGCAATTGTAATGTGTGGTATTTACACTCGTTATTTTACAAAAACAATGATTAATTTAGTAACAAAATATAAATTAGATTGAGAAATTCTAATTAGAAATATAAAACAGAAGTACTTTAATAGAGATTTAAATGATGATATAAATTATAGTTTTAAAAGTTATTTTATAGAAAATTATACTTTAACTCTTTACTATATTAATTATATTAATCATACTAAACTAGATTACGGAAGGTTAAACATTCAAATAGAGTTTTCATATCCTGTACTAACTAATAATGAAGCTGTAACTGGAATTACACAAGGTTTTAGCATAAATATGCCAAATACTTCTGATTGTATTTAAATTGAATTTATATCAAATGTTTTTATTCTCCATCAAGATCACTAGATCTTAGAAAACCTATTAAAGTTGATGAGCCTGGAGAACTTCCTGTTTATTTTTCATAAGATGAAATTTAAGTCTTCCAATCCATAGTCTCTTCAATCAATTCTTCTGGTAGATCACTACTCTTTCCTGCATCTAGTTCTTTCTTTATTTTTTCAGTTAGTTCTATTTTTTTAGAGTATGCTTCAGACCTCATACTATTCATTTTTTCTATTTTTAAGTCTTTTAGAAACTCTTTAAAGATTGAACCATCTCTGACTTTAGTGAATATACATGCTATTTCTGGTTCAGAGTGATTAATCCTTAGTACTTTATATTCTAGTACTAGTTTCACAGCATCTAACAAGTTGATCTAATGTCTTCAATTCTACCCATTGGATATGAATAAATCTTAAAGTTTGAATATTGCTGACCTTGTACTTCATTAAGACAGTCTTTTCCTCTTGTTTCAACTGAAACCATTTTCTATAATATTGTTTTTATTTTGTTATTATTTAAATTTATTACACAGCAGTTGGTGCAGGTGCAGGTGTTGAAGTTTGTGCTTGTGCTGCTAGAGCTGCTACAGTTGATTTTTGTCTTGCACTTTTACCATATAATAATAATAATAATAATAATGCACTTGATAAAGCGCCCTTAGAGAACTTAATCTCTTTCTCTAGGCGCTTTACATTTGCTGCAAAGGGAAACGCGATTGAATAATGAGTAATATCATGCTTGATAAACAACATGAATAACATGGTTAGAGTTGACATGCACAGGTCGGCGAGAAATGGTGCAATGTGGCAACTGCGACGCTTACGACAGACAAGCATAGCTGCAGAGTTTTGCACCAGCTGCAAACGCCTGATCGCACATGCCGGTAGGCCAGCGAGCAGTGACTTGCAGAAGTCGAGACGGGATGTCACGAATGCATGGACCAACTTAGATGTGGTATGCTTATCTAAACAAACAATTTTAGCTATGTTATGAATCTGAAAATAGGCAGATTTGACTGGGGAGCTGATATGGCAGTCTAACGAGAGGTCCCGCTTTGGAATATGACACCTAGATTTCGAGCCGATTCAACTGGAGATATGCTGGCAGAGCCAACTTTGAGCGTCAGCCTTTCCAATTTGTGAATCACACTGGGTTTGCCCATAACTAGTAAGTTAGTTTTATCGTCATTTATTTTTTTAGAAAACTTGCTGCCATCCATGTGCGGGTGTCATCAATATATGCAGCAAGTGAGTTGAGAGAATTCGAGGTGCTCGAAGGCTGAGAGGGATCAAAGCAAAGGTACAACTGAGTGTCATCCGCATAGAAGTGAAAGCCTAGATTGTGCTTGGCAATCACATCAGCAAGAGGCAGAGTATAAACCATGAAAAGAACCGGACCTAGCACGGTGCCCTGAGGTACGCCATATTTCAGAGGTACCTCAGATGATCTTTGTCCATTCACGTCAATACTCTGGAGTCTCCCACTGAGATAGGACCTGAACCACTGCAGAGCAGTGCCAGTGATGCCCAGGCGAGACGAGAGGCGCTCTAGAAGAACTTTGTGATCGATGGTATCAAAAGCTGCCGAAAGATCGAGCAAAACAAGCAGAGACACTCTACCCATGTCTGCACTCCTAAGTAGGTCGTTGTATACCCGAAGCAATGCTGAATCTGTGGAGTGATTAGCTCTAAAGCCAGACTGGAACTTACTAGCAAGATGTGAGGTTTCGATATATGAGTTTAGCTGGTCCGCTCAGAAATATCAGGTAGAACTGCATAACATTCATCTTTAACCAATTCCAGAGATGTCAGGTTTAACTCCTGATACTCCTGATACAACAGTTGAGACTGTTGGAAGTTGTGATACAATCCATATTGTGTATCCAGAGATTTCACCAGGTGCATCTAGAAGTGCATCAACTTATGCTTTTCTTTAGTATCAAGATTTGCTGTTACATCTGCCATTCCTGAAGTAATTACCTTTTGTGCTTCAATATCACACTCATCTAGATAGAATTTCTTAACAGATGTATCAGTCATAACTGAAATATCTGAATACAGTGTTTGTTCATCGTAAGATGTCATTCTTGATTTAACAAGATAACCTACGTATGCTTTAAGTGCTGTAGCAGTAGTTGCTAGATTTGGATCAGTAACATCAGAAGTTGCAGCCATTTTTCTATATGATTAAAAAAAATACATGCACAACAATTAATTGATACTAATATAAATATAATTAACAAATGCTATTAATCTAGTATTTTAATATTATTTTCTAGTTTTACTTCATATTCGTGTATTTTATCGCAAGCATTACAAATATCAGTAAGACTCAAAATAATTAAACCATCTAAATTTGGAATAAACTTATAAAGATAGTTTTTAAGTATATCTCTATTAACACATTTGAATTTCATATTGCAAATTTTTTCTGCTAATTTTCTAGCTTTTTTACAACTAACAATTCTTGAAATTTCCATAACTATATAAGTAAAATAAATTTAATTTATTAATTCATTTTCTTGCTATCTCTTCACATTTTTCATCTTTAAATTTTTTATAATTATCTTAACATGTTTCATAATTACTTTTAGCGTTACCAATATCATAAATAGCCAAAATAAATTTATTTTCTACTTTTTTAATAAAATTTTGAGAATTACCAAGATTACAAACATTATAAAAAGCATCACTAAAATTAGATTCATCTGTTTCATCAATAATTTTTTCTACTTCTATAACTGTAATATTTATAGTTTCAAAATTTGCCTTTAGTTTTTCAATATTCATTTTTCTATATAATGTCAAAAAGTTTTTAATATAAAATCAATTAACTTGTACACCGGGTTTAGTTGCTGGTGTTTTAGATTTTTAATTTAATTCTTCAAGCATATCATTAATCTTACTACGACATTCCATTAGTTTATCACATGTATCACAAATCTCTATAAGAACATTAATAAATGAGCTATCTAAATCTGGAATAAGTTTATCAAGTGAATGTTTAACTATTCTTTGATCTTCACCTTTAAGTTTTTGTAAACCGATTCTTATTGCCATTTCTCTAGATTGTTCACAACTAAGAATTCTTAAAACATCAATTTTCTACATAAGTAAAATAAAATTTTATTTAATTTAATCGCTATCTTCATCTTGCACTCCAAATAGAAGCTCTTCAAGACTTATATCGCACTCCTCACTGACATAATACTCTTCTTCTTCACTAACGCTGCAGTAAGAAAAGTCTGTTTCTGATTCAGATTCTGGAACGTAGTCAGGATCCTCAGAAAGTATATCAGATACTGATTCAGTGTCTGAAAGAGTAATATTAATTGAATCTTCTTCTTCCTCTAAAAATTGGAAAACTTCTTGTTTTTCTTGGTCCATCCTATAATAGTGGAAATATTTTTAATTATTTATATTTAATTTCTCCATTGATTTAAACAGATCTACTTCTTCTAGGATATTGACATATTTTTTATCTGTTCCGTTCTCTCTTTATCAGCAAATCTTACTTTCTTTATACTTACTTGTTTTGTGTTTTCGTTTTTTCTTTTTGGCATCTATATAAAGCATTTTCGACCAGTCTCTTTTATTCCATAGTCGCCGTAAGCATAACTATGAACTCCACAATCTAACCAATATCGTTATGACTCAAATGCAGATAGTGCTCTTTTTTCAATTTCTTTGTAATAATATTGTGTTTACTTTGTGTCACACAATAGAAATCTCTATCAATTGTTTCGTTGAACTCTTTGGTATTATAGCCATTTATAAATATATCATTTGATTTAGATAGGCAATCAGCGTATTCTTCATATGTTATGTGTTAATTTTGAATGTTCATTTACTGATTTTGGAACTCCTTTTGCTTTCATAATTGGATTTACAGAACTAACAGAGTACAGTTTTGGTCTCAAAGCAATGAATTCATTAATTTGTTCTCCTTTCATCTCGTCCTTGAATTTATCAAACTCGTCTTTATGAAACCAATCTTTGATATCAGATAGTTCCGCATCGAAGTTTTCACTTCTTATGTTAACAACTAATGAATAAAAAATGTATTCTGTAAATAACAAATGTATTCTGTCATTAAATTTACTTTTTAATACATCATAGAAAAAGCTTTGCAGATGTAATTTTGATAAATCAAAAATGGCAACACCTGTGAACATTGGTTTGTTTAAAATTGTAGTTCTTTTAGCATGTTCAAAGCCAACTAGAGTTTTATCAAAGCATCTAGTTTCTTAAAGTCTTGGATCTCTCATTAACTTACTATACAATAAATCAATCTTTTCAGTTCCTGTGTTTACTATTCTAACCCATGTTCTGTTTTCAACGTTTCAACAAGTTTTTCCAAAAATCTGACAGATAAAACCTTTGTATATATTTCTTTTAAATTCATCTTTTTTACGATCAAATTCAATCTTTTTCTCTGCACATACATCAATAAATGGTTTTGCCCAACGATCTTGTTTAAACTTGTAAACTGTATGTATCTTAGTTGGTATCAGTCCTTTACTAACAACAAATTGAAAGTATCTAAAATGTGTTAAACAATTAATTTTCTTAGGGAAATCGCAAATCAATTTTGTACATCACTTCCTCCTGTTGAAAATCTTAGTTGATAGTTTGAATACTCAGAACTGTCAACAATTCTACTTTCAGGACAAAGAGGATAATCATTGTGTAAATCGTGTAATTCCTTTGGATATTCTAAATCAGCTAAAACAAATATACCTATATCACCATCTGGTGGTGACATTATTTTTTCAAGTGACCAATAATTTAGATCGTCTTCAATAGGTTCTGTAATAGGGAGGTGCCACATCATAACTGTTGGGTAAAAACTTGTTGCATCCCAATATATAATGTAGTTAGATTCTTTTTCTTTATTGTAGTTAGAAAGTTTTCTGTTGTTAGCTGTACAAATTCTGTGACTTACTTGACGAACTCCTCATGTAAAGTTCTTAAATTTTTGATGCAGTTGTAAGTTACCTTCTTTTTTACCTATTAAGTTTATAGTACATGAAGTGTAAAACAAAGTACAAGACCAGCATGAGGTGCAGATAGATAATGATCAGGATCTAATTTAAATAATTCAACGAAACTGTTTCTATATGATTCAAAACAATCTTCAAGAAGTTTAACATGTAATTTTAGATAAATATCATTGTAATCTCCCAGATCTTTCCATATTTAAAACTTTAAAAACATTTAGTGCATGATTATAATCTTCTCCACTAATACTTTTATCAAAACTAAGTTTACTATTGAATGTTTTAATATTTGGAATGTTATTTTCATTAAATCAATCAAACGAATTCACGTATTCATACGGGTAAACTCCCTTTCTTGATATTATATGTAATAGACTATCAGTATTAATATGTGGATAATGTTTTTTAAGTATACTCACTGTAATATCAAAATTAGAGTTAGCTTTCTTCAATGAAGTAACAATATCACATATTTTATTACTCATAAAATTATAAGAATCTTTGAATTCAAAATCATTAAATGACATTGACATATAAGTTTTCATGTTATGAGCACAGGCTTACAGTCAATACTGAATGTTGAGATTCCTTTTACAATCAATTGAGAATCATAACCTTTGAAATTATGTATAAAGATAGGAAGTTTCCAATCATTTTTACGAAATCTAACTAGAGAATTACAAAGCTTATGAGCTGCTCCTCTAAACTTACCTGTAAAATGATAGTGATCTCTAACTTCAATTAAACCATGTTCACTATCAAATCCTTTTTTACAGAACCTTGACAATTAGAATTCTTACAGATTTCTGTTGCTTCATCATTATTATCAACAGGTAATTCTTTGAATTCGGATAACTTCTTTCTTAATTCACTAGAATAATTTATTAAAAATTCTTAGAGTAGCTCAACACAGTTTTCTCCTCTAGGTATAAACTCCTTAACATCATTTCCATTATAGTCAACAACAATTGCACAGCAACCACAAGGAACTTAAAGTATATTTGTACATGAGTCATTACATTTACCTGTAGTTAACTTATTATTACAATATTGTGGATTGACATTGTTTGATAACATACTTTCATAACAAAGATCACATGTCTTTACACACAAGCTCTCGAAATCTGCACAACAAGTATATGGTGCTTTAATAAGTTTAGCATGATCACTGAATTTCAAAAGTGAGGTATCTTTTATTTTACCTGTTTTCTTATTTTCTTGAAGCCCTGGCATTTTTAATGTAGAATAATTAGAATTAACACCATTACACATAAGTAAATGATTTTCTAAATCTTTAGAAGTGACGAATCTGTCTATGCATCTATGGCATTAGAATAACGAACTTCCCTTCTTAGGATTTCTACAATGACTACTAAAAAATTGTATCAATACATAATGACTTTTTTCAGGTTTATTGATTAAATTAAATAAATTAATGCGTCTATTTGGAATTTCTAATCTTCTACTTACAATTTTAAGAGGATAAATACCAGATTTACTAGTATATTCATAAACATGTATGCTAATTTTAAAGAGTTTATCTAATTTTTTAGTATCAATTACTTTGAGAGGCCATTCCATTTCTGATAGTGATTCATTAAGTGTTGAATACTCATTTTTTAACATTTTAAATAAGTCATCATACCTTCCAGGATCGTTAGTTACAGGATTTAGAAATCTTAATACACACACCAAGGCACAATAATTATCTTCATTCTTTATATTGATACAACAACCTTTCTTTGGTAAAGTAGGAGGTAATTCTAAATAAGAAGAACCCATTCTAAGAACATATTCACTCATTTTAATTTCAAGACCTTTAACTCAAACTAATCTCCAAGTTTCCAATCATTTTTACGAAATCTAACTAGAGAATTACAAAGCTTATGAGCTGCTCCTCTAAACTTACCTGTAAAATGATAGTGATCTCTAACTTCAATTAAACCATGTTCACTATCAAATCCTTTTTTACAGAACCTTGACAATTAGAATTCTTACAGATTTCTGTTGCTTCATCATTATTATCAACAGGTAATTCTTTGAATTCGGATAACTTCTTTCTTAATTCACTAGAATAATTTATTAAAAATTCTTAGAGTAGCTCAACACAGTTTTCTCCTCTAGGTATAAACTCCTTAACATCATTTCCATTATAGTCAACAACAATTGCACAGCAACCACAAGGAACTTAAAGTATATTTGTACATGAGTCATTACATTTACCTGTAGTTAACTTATTATTACAATATTGTGGATTGACATTGTTTGATAACATACTTTCATAACAAAGATCACATGTCTTTACACACAAGCTCTCGAAATCTGCACAACAAGTATATGGTGCTTTAATAAGTTTAGCATGATCACTGAATTTCAAAAGTGAGGTATCTTTTATTTTACCTGTTTTCTTATTTTCTTGAAGCCCTGGCATTTTTAAATGTAGAATAATTAGAATTAACACCATTACACATAAGTAAATGATTTTCTAAATCTTTAGAAGTGACGAATCTGTCTATGCATCTATGGCATTAGAATAACGAACTTCCCTTCTTAGGATTTCTACAATGACTACTAAAAAATTGTATCAATACATAATGACTTTTTTCAGGTTTATTGATTAAATTAAATAAATTAATGCGTCTATTTGGAATTTCTAATCTTCTACTTACAATTTTAAGAGGATAAATACCAGATTTACTAGTATATTCATAAACATGTATGCTAATTTTAAAGAGTTTATCTAATTTTTTAGTATCAATTACTTTGAGAGGCCATTCCATTTCTGATAGTGATTCATTAAGTGTTGAATACTCATTTTTTAACATTTTAAATAAGTCATCATATCTTCCAGGATCGTTAGTTACAGGATTTAGAAATCTTAATACACACACCAAGGCACAATAATTATCTTCATTCTTTATATTGATACAACAACCTTTCTTTGGTAAAGTAGGAGGTAATTCTAAATAAGAAGAACCCATTCTAAGAACATATTCACTCATTTTAATTTCAAGACCTTTAACTCAAACTAATCTCCAACCAGATCCTGGGTTTGAATCAATAAGTTTATCTATTGATTCTTTTAGTGATTTTAATTGATTTAAAATAACACTAGTATAATCAGTTCTTTTAACAACTGCAAGTAATTTTGAACTAGTAATTACATTATAACTAAGAGTATCAGTTTTATCATGATATGAATGTACAGCTATCTTAGTTTATCGTTTGAAGAAGAAAATCTATTTGTTATATCAAGTAATACACTATTATAACTCGGTACCATAATATTAAAGAAGTCGTCGATTTCAGTAGCTGGATAGTCTTTACCTTTAAGAACATAACGTTCGTGTTTTCCACTATCTCCAATAACTGTTAGTTTAAATTTATGAAGTCTTGAAGCAACACTATTTCCTGTTGCTATGTCGTCAATATTCATTAGTCTTCTGGCTTCAGTGTAAAAAGAGTTTCCCTTATGATAACGGATTCGATATATATATAAATATAAATAAAATATTTAATTAAAAATTTTAAAAAAATTACTAATATATTGATATAAAGTAAGTCAGTTGTTTAACAATCGAGTGAAAAAACTACAACTACTAAATTCATTTGGTAAGTAAAGGCTCGTTTCGGAACGTTTTCGTCGAAAAACTTTGAGATGTGAGCTTGCGCGAACATCGAGGAGTTTTGAGATGGAAATGTTCGGAAACGAGACTTTACTTGCAACACGGTCGTGCCCTATTCTACATAACGTTCAAAACATACTACAGGGTGGGCGGGGCCAGCCGATGCCCACTTTTCGGATTGGAGGGTGCCGGCTGACCAATGAAGGCCCACGCCACCGTGGACGGACGCGGGCACCGGAAAAGCCAGGCCTAGTGCGCGCGCCTGTCAACTTCCGCCGGCGCTCTTTGCGCGCCAAATACGTGGGCATGGATAGCCAGGTAGTGTTTTGCGTTCGTAGCTGTTTACTACTTGGCGCACGCTTGTGGGTTAACGTCGCGAACTACGATGATCTTGGTGTGCGTGATGTGTGTGGCGTATGTACTAGCGTCGTATTGGCTTTTCTTGCATGTAATTTTTGTCGCTATGTCGTCGCTGTTCATCTAGTGCCCGACTTGGCTTTCGCGTGTACGTGAATGGTAATACTCTCGCAGCTTCGTTCTTCGGGATGAATTCTTTCGCACTGCAGGCTCTTAGCTATCTAGCTTGCATAAGTTGCTCGCTGGCGAGCGGCGTCCCGTTTACCCTTGGTTTCCTCGTGTTGGTATGGCCATTGTGTGGTGTAGGTTGTCTATATCTGTAACTGCAAAAAAAGTGAAGGCAGGACGATAGCTATTGTTGTTATTTTCTATAGCCTGCAGCGATTAGGAGCAGTTGGGGGCTCCATCGGCGGTCACTGCAGAAGTTAAAGTAGTTTAATCACTTAAGCATTGGTGAAATGCGCCCAGCGGTCCGGTTTAGTCTCTTATAGGAGTTGGCTCAAAGAGTATTCTTGTCTCCTGCAGTATTTATTGAGTCTCCTTGTGAATCTGAGCAGTAGATTGCATGGCCAGAAAGGTTCCGCGAACGGTAGGCTACAGCCTCCGAAATGGCCATCTTCATAATATCCTATGTCGATGAACCTCATCGGTAATAAATCCAACCAAGTTGTCGTGGTGTTGTCATGGCTAACCATCCTTCCCCATGGAGCAGCAGAACCTGAGGGCTTGCGAAAAAAATGGCATTGCAGCTGACGACTACCGTGGCCTGACCAAAAGGTAACCATATTTTCATGCTTCCTTAACAGCATATGTAAAGTTTATAAGGATATTTAGTTATCTGACGATGCTAATGATCTGATCTGATGATAATATTATTATTAATATTAGCCCTTCCCAAGATGGGCCTGTCCACTTGAACTGCCGGCAAATCAGGCATGATGGGTGCCTTGGATCCAAAGAAGTACTGTTCTAGGTAAAATTCTGTTTACAATTTTCTGTATCCCTTTTCCTGTATATTTGCCAAGCACAATCTGGACTTGTATTTACATGCAAATAACAGTCGTATCTGCATTTTGACATTCTCTGCCTGCTAGCACCTCTGATTCTCTTAACTCCCTTGCAATATTGCCTGGTTTAGCACTTGGAGGGAAGCTAACTTTATTGAATTGAAAGACGGATAAGTTAAACTTAATAGTTAAGGGCAACTGTAGTGTCATTCAGAACCTGGAAAGCCTGACCCAAACAATTGCCTCGGCCCTGTAGCCTCTCCCAGGATCTCTGTGACCTGTTCTGACCTTTCGTTAGACGAGGCTCCGTAGTCAAGTCTGCCTACAATCGACGATTTAACACTGCAAAATTGCTTAGCTAAGGGTATATAGACAAGTTGGTCCATATGTTTGTGTCATCCCATCTGGACTTAAGTAACTCTATGGGGCTCTTGCCTGTCCAATAAGATGCTTGCAGACTAGACGGGTCGATCAGCTCAGCTGTGCCTCAATCTACCTCAAATCCCTTATAGAAAGTGCCTTCAGTCCCCATGCTCCCAAGCCAGGAAGTCACTACTGACTAATATTGTAACATCCTCTGCTGTGGCACTCAAAAAGACAAGCTAGTAAACACCTGGTTGTCACAATATTTGCTCGGGCTGTGTGAATTGTGTTGTATGTGATTGTGTCATATGTGATTGCATACGGTGACATTTGCCTGTTAATATCATCATGCAATTATATGCTTTCTTTTTAGCATGTTTACCAAAAATTTAATTCTTTGGGTGCGATACATATGTGCTACTTTTGTTACTGTTAAGATTATTGTTATTATTAAGTGGGTTAAGCCTGCTGCCCATCAAAAGCTGGTGCAGCAGGAGGCATGGCTTCCTGTTTGATGGGCTGGCAGTATAGTCGGACTGAAAAGGCAGAACCTAATTGTCATCACTTGCAAGGCTCCTGGAAAGCTCGGTCTTTCTATTAATAGAAAGCTTTTTCGTTCCGTGTGAACCTTAATGTATAATAAGGTTACGAACTACTAGGATTTGCTGGCATACTAATGCTACCCATTATGTATGTAACAATGCAACGGTTAACTAATTAGCTTTGGTCGAAGCAAGCCCTGCCGATCTATATGGCCTAGCCATCTTGCCTGCAATTTGGTAATGCTCCACCAATTCTTTACCAAGTTTAGCAAGTATTTATTACTGACAACATCCAACCAATTGAGCCACAACCCGCTGGTAAGATCGTAGGCCAATGTGTAGTATGCAGCATCAATACACTAACTTGTGGCTGTAGAGCTTGTGATTGTTGGTCCCGGGTCGTCTTGTAAATGCCTTTGTCAATAACACGGTCGTAAATAAAAAATGTGGGCACCGACTTTTGGACACCTGGGGTCTGCTACCGTGTCACCACTTACTAGTGCAATGTTCTTCTTGCTGCTCGTCCGGACTTCCTATTACCACAAGTTTGAATTCTCTCGAGGCTCGCGAGAACCGGGTGTCAGTGATCGATTGACTTTTGCTCAAGTCAACGTGCCAGGGCTAGCATGTTGAAGTAGTTGCACCTCCACCGGTCTAATTCGCCTGGCTTGCCGTTATTGCGGTGTGCCGTTATTGCGGTGTGATAAGTACATCGCTGATTCGTATACTGGTTGTCTGCTACGAGAATGGATGGCCTCTGCTGATCCCACATTAAAACGATCCTGGGAGACCGATGTGTAGTGCGAACCGGTCCTTCATATTTCATGTCAGTTTGTAAATGTTACCATGACTTTTAGATGCTTAAGAATGGTCGTACGTCAACTTCCAATGGAGCCACTGGTGAAGGGCACAGTGGCACACGTATCTCACCAATTGAAGATTCCGATGGGAATGGTATTAGTGTGAAGAAGTTGGCTGAAAAACACAGAGGGGTATGTAGTCTTAGATGGATGTATTGTGCTATTCTGTCACATGTGCCTGGAGCTAACATTGACTCTGTCTATTACATTCTATAGTACTAAATACTAATAATTGGTCGTTTCTAGTGTCCTAAGAGAACTGAATCTCTATCCGTGTGCTGTAAAACTTGCTTCGAGAGAAGCAATAGTTGCTGATTAAGGACATGCACGGTATCATGCTTGGACAAGCATAACGGTACAGTGAGAGGATCTTGAAGTTGATTTGATGTTTGTTAGGGATGCTGTGATGCTCTGACAGAAGTGTGTGATCTGGCAGTTATACTGTTACCAACAGATCTGCCGAGTTGCTGAGTTGTGCACCAGTTGCAGACGATTGAGGGCACAAGTTGGACGTCCTGAATAAAATGCACTGCAGTAGTCTAGACTGGATGTTGCAAAAGCATCAACTAATTTGGTACTTTTGCCTAAGCAGGCCCTGAGTTAGCCAATTGATAGTTGTTAAGGGAATAAGTTGTACTTGCATTGGGATTACAATAATTTAGCTTACTTATTGAGTTCTTATGTAGCTTGCTGTGTTGTTAGTTATCTTTTTTTGCTGAGGCCTACAAACGATATTTGTGTTGCGATTTGATATTTGCTTAAGGTCTTACTCACACTTGCAGAACATTTGCTCAGTTCGCGTGAATCGTCCTTTATTTACTTACACATGCAGCAATTGTGCATGTTATTATCAATTAATATGCTTCCTTTGTAGTAGTGCCTACAAAGAGATTTAATTCTTTTAGGGGCTATGGAAATATATTTTATTGCTGCTATTATTATTATTATTATTAGAACTAATCTCATCTGTTCTGTCTACAGCACCATCAACCTGCACCTACCATGGACTAAATAACATTTGTTTTAGTTGATTGCAATGACAGGAACTATTTTGCATCTACCAGAGCCCATCAACCTCTCCATTAGGAAGTCCGAGAGATGCTGAACGTTGTTTTACTCAGGCTCTGAACATTCAGAGCTACTTTGTTCTATTGTGTTTAGAGCTAAGCAGTTCTATAATAAATCCAATAATATCTAGTCAGCCTGAGCTTTATTGCTCATACTATAGTCGTTTAGCTGGGGACAAGAGAATGAATATATATATATATATATATATATATATATATATATATATATATATATATATATATATATATATATATATATATATATATATATATATATATATATATATATATATATATATATATATATATATATACATATATACATACTAGAATGCATACATATTTACGTATTGAGGGAAACTCCCTCAAGCGATTCCATCAGCCGATTTACAAAATCTCCATCTAATAGTGCTGAAAAGGCTAGGTGTTTCAATATTTTCTGATGAGAACCAAGGTTATACATACACGGGTATTATACTCACATCAGTCCGAGGTCAGAGTACTCCTATTCCTTATCTCTTCCTGTATTTTTCTTTCGGCAAAAGGCAAGAGTTGTGCAGGCACACAGCTACTTATAAGATACATTTCTCGGCTCCAAGTGAGTGCTCCAACCTGACCAATGGGTGCTCCATAAGGTTGATATCAGGTGATTAGCTCGGCCAACTGAGGATTTGGATACCAGTGTGCAAAAAGTTGCCTTGTTGCTTTCACATGATACTTAGGGCCGTTATGCATTGCCAAACAGAGTCCTCCACCATAAGAACTGTGGTGCGGGGTAATCCAACATTTGGGGCAACGTCAAATGAGAACGTTCACATCCATAATCCCGTTTATGCCGTGAGCAGTTCTGAAATCAGGAGGCCAAAAGGCATGACCAAAAAAAGCACTTTTTAGCCACCATACTGGAGCTGAATTGCAAGCACTGTCTCGAAAGTCACTTTTTTTCTACGACTGAGGCCTCATTAATGTACTTTCCTTGGTCCATAAAAGATGGCTCGAGTCATCTGTCTTTATCAAGTGGGGGTATTGATGTGCTTATTGCTGATGGTTTTGTCCTTGCCGGCACTCGTTAATTAATGGCTTGTGTTTGCTGACACCTCTGTAAATGCCATGCTCCGAAAGCCTCTTACTAAGGACTTTTGAGATGGCTCGAAGTGGGGCTTTCCTTTAACTCAATGCAGCCAGCATCAATCAGTAGGTGGTCATCCCTTTTTTTTTAATCGTCGTGTGATCGGCCAGAGAATGGTGAGACGTCCACACTACCATCCTAAAAATATTTCATCATGTTGTACCTGGCAGTTTCTTTGCAAATAGCAAGCTTCTGTGCCACATTTGCATTGCGGCGATTCGACCTTCTCTCATGTACAAGTGTGTGCATCGAAAACCTTGAGCCCTATGGACTGCAAACAAGGTAAGACAAAGAGCAAACTTGCCGTTGGCCATTTTTAAAAGGTAAAATGGCATTTAATGCCACTGGGTGTTTTCATTTGTGACAGTTAACGGCAAGCCGGCCGTTGGCAGTCCTTTTTTATAGGGAAATAAAATGGTTTATAAAATGACGGCCCGAACCGTGTGGATGGCAGACCTCTCCGTTGACAATTAGTAGCTAAATTCGTGTGGTGTCTAACCAGCTCAAATACTTTGTGTGTGGGTACGGGTGGGTGTGCGTGGGGTGTTAAAGTTCGATTGGTGATCAGCTATATAAATCCCCCTACCCCTATACATCTTCAGCTGTCCATTGAACACCTAGTAATGACTGCCTACTGATTGATGCTGGCTGTGTTGAGTCAAAGGAACGCCCCATCAACCAATCTCAAAAGTTCTTTGTAACTGGCTTTCGGAGCATGGCGTTTACCGAAGTGTCGGCAAACACAAGACATTAGGCACATCAACACACCCACTTGATACTTCTATGGACCAAAGTAAGTACATTTATGACCTCTTTCGTCAGCCATAGAAAAAGTGAGTACTTCCTCCAGCTGAAACATCCGGTAATCGGATCCTTGGATACCAACCAGTAATCTTGTTCTCAGTTGACACACATTGTTAAGGACCATTCTCAAAAGTGCTGTCTTTAGCCCAGATTGCATTTTCCTTGGTGCTGCTAACCTCTCTTAAGCGAAGCAGCTGTTCGACCTGCAGAAGTTCTACTCTGTTGGTAATGCCCTCAGCCATTACCGGTTCACTACCATTAGATAAATAAGCAATCTGATGTGCAAAGGTATCGATGTCTGTTCTCGTGACTCCTCCTCCCCCCCCCCAGCCTAATTGGTTCGGCCAAATCACTATAGGCTCTACCCAGGCCTCGGATATACTTTGACAAGCTTATTAGATCCAGCGATGTCCAGTGCAAGACCCAAGAAGTAGACAGGGAATCTAGAGAATAGTTTACCACATGTTCATGCTCACACTGAGAGGCTGCTGTACTGATTCTGTTGCTGTTACTGATTTTGCGACAGCTGGTGCAAGGATCACGAAATCCTGCAGAGTTTTGAGAAATTACCCGTATGAACACAAGTCACTTGATGGGTGTGAATCTGCCTCTTGCAGTGGTTTTGTGTAGTATTTAGATATTGCTATTAGATATTGCTGCTATAGGCCATATACAATCGAGCAGTACGACCCTTGTGCTATACATTGTGTTGCTGTCTTTATCCATAAACATCATTCCTAAGGTTTTGTCTATATCAATGTAGGTTTTGTGACGATATGCGTTTTAAAGTTGACTGTGTCGTTATTCTCAGCATTCGTTTGCAGCCAGCATCAAAGAAGGTCAAGGACACGCCTACTCGTCAGAGGCCTAGTCGCCGTGCTGCCAAGAATGCCCTTCAGCAGCTGCACAGCGAATCACAGCGCCTGATTCGAGGTCAGTGCTTTGTGATCTGGCTATATTGGATATGTCCATATGTATGGAAATGGTGCTGTGTCGTCATACTGTGATTTGCTGCTGTGTCTGCTTCTACCAGCTGTTAGCACTGCTGTTTTGCCTCGGCCAGAGTTTGTCCTTTTTCTTCTTTTTTTGTTAAGCCATTCTTGGACTGGGATGTCTAGTCGTCGAGTTTTAATCTGCTGCTTATTTAATGCATTGTCGAGTACAACAGTAACTTGTTATTATGTTACAGAAGCTCCTGTCAACCTACCTTACCACGAGCCTAAGAAGATGACACTTTACGAATTCCTCAAAAAGAGAAATTCACGTCTGCTAGAGAATTGGCCTACCGAGCCTGGTTCCATTCGAACAAAGAGCGGTGCAGCAGTGCCATCAAGTTCCCAGACCACCGGCTCTTCAGCTGCTGAAGCAAAAAAAATACTCAATAATGGATGTGAACCTGCAACCACTTGCACCGACAATGATGACTTGCCCGATATTGATACTGCTTGGAAACAGGTATTTGACATGACGTTCTACAGTGTCATTATTGGGGGGGTGGGGTATCATGTGGTCCGTTGGCAGAAGCCCTGTCGTTAGTCTGGGAATCCATCGGTGCAGTTACAAGGATAACCAACGGCTGGTGACCTGCAGATCACTTGATAGCCATATCACCAGTCAAGCAATGGATCGACTTCAAGGTTTTGTTACTCACTTTTATGTCACGTCATTCTTTGGCTTCAACCTACCTATCAGATTTACTCCCCCACCAGGCTAAGCATCTTGCCACCTGCTTTTCGGAATCTAAATGTTTAACTAGACCTCGCACAAACCTCATCCTTTGGAGACCGTGCATTTAGTTAGTATGTTCCTAGCCGATCGCTTCTCTCGATTCTTTGTGCAGAAGATAGACAAGATCAGGGAGTCCATCCCTGCGATGACAACATCTCCCCTAGAATGCTGTGTCCCGATTCCTAGCTTCACCTCAATGTCTACATTTAAGCAAGTCACTAGTGATGTCGTCCTGAAGTTAATATTCCAATCAAAGAAGACAACAAGTCCTTTGGACCCTATTCCCACTGTCCTGCTCCTACATTGCATTGATCTGCTGCTGCCATGCATAACTAACGTCATTAATATGTCATTAGCCTCAGGTCAGGTCCCAGCACCTTTTAAAAAAGCTGTAATCAGGCCACTTCTCAAGAAAGCCACACTAGAACAAGAGAACTTGAGCAACTACCGCCCAGTCTCCCTTTAACAATTCCTATCAAAGACACTGAAACGGGTCGTGGCAGACCAGCTGAACCCTTATATTGAAACTTCCAACCTTGCTAGTAAGTTCCAGTCTGGCTTTAGAGCTAATCACTCCACAGAATCAGCATTGCTTAGGGTGTACAACGACCTACTTAGGAATGCAGACATGGGTAGAGTATCTCTGCTTGTTTTGCTTAATCTTTCGGCAGCTTTTGATAATATCGATCACCAAGTTCTTCTAGAGCGCCTCTCATCTTTCCTGGGCATCACTGACACTGCTCTGCAATGGTTCTAGTCCTATCTCAGGGGGAGACTCCAGAGTATTGACGTGAATGGACAAAGATCATCCGAGGTACCTCTGAAATATGGGATACCTCATGGCTGACGTGCTAGGTCCGGTTCTTTTCATATTTTATACTCTCCCTCTTGCCGATGTGATTACCGAACACATTCTAGGCTTTCACTTTTATGCGGATGACACTCAGTTGTACCTTTGCTTTAATCCCTTTCAGCCTTCGAGCACCTCGAATTCTCTCAACTCACTTGCTGCATATATTGATGACATCTGCACATGGATGGCAGCAAATTTTCCTAAAATAAATGACGATAAAACTAACTTACTAGTTATGGGCAAACTCAGTGTGATTCAGGAATTGGAAAGGCTGACGCTCAAAATTGGTTCTGCTTGCATATCTCCTATTGAATCAGCTCGAAATCCAAGTGTCATGTTCTAAAGCGACCTGTCGTTAGACGACCACATCAGCTCCACAATCAAGTCTGCCTACTTTCAGCTACATAACATTGCTAAAGTTCTGGCTTGTTTTGATAAGGATACCACGTCTAAGTTGGTCCATGCGTTTGTGACATCCACGTCTTGACTTCTGTAACTCACTGCTTGCTGGCAAACCGGCATGTGCAATCAGGCGATTACAGCTGGTGCCAAACTCCGCAGCGAGGCTTGTTTGTCGTGAGTGTCGTAGTTGCCAGCCACACCACTTCTCGCCGACCTGCGCGGACTACCAGTCAAGCAACGGATTGACTTCAAGGTTTTGTCGCTCACTTTTAGGTCACTTCATTCTTTGGCTCCAGCCTATATCTCAGATCTGCTCCCCCACTAGGCCAAGCATCGTACCACCTGCTTTTCGGAATCTTACAGTTTACTAATACATCGTACAAACCTGAAATCCTTTGGAGACGGTGCATTTAGTTCGTATGCTCCAAAAGCCTGGTACTCACTCCTAACTTTCGTCAGAACATCCCCTGACTTGACCACATTTAAAAAGAACTCAAAACCACACCTATTTAGGACGGCATTTAGTGGGTCCCTGTTATTCGTCCTTAATGTGCTTATGAGTGCTGACACTGTGCATGCTGCCACTAACAACACTTTTGCATGCTGACCCTGTGCATGTGACCCGTAACCATGTTATCTCGTTTATCAAGCATGAAACCCCTCACCATTCGATCGTGTTTCCTTTGCAGCAAATGTAAAGCGCCTAGAAAGCGATTGAGTTCTGACGGCACTTTATCAAATGTAATATTATTATGAGGATAAATACACAGTCAACTAGTGCTGTGCAAGCCCTGCTCATTCTTGGCAATCCAGTTATGCTACCTGGTTGTTCATCATTGACATGCAGATTGTTTTTTTTTTATATAGTGTACCTCAGGCCAAGTTTCCATGGATTGTCGTCCTTCAGCACCAACTGCCTTAATAACAGTGCCAAGCCCATCTCATGCTCTTGGTGCCGACGTTTCTGCGACTGACATTTGTTATTCAGACGTGACTGTATCTGCAAAGTCTAAGCCGGTCAAGCCTCGTTTGTGTAGTAGAAGAGATTTTATCAGGTCTCTAGTGCCAAACCTGCCGAAATTAGCCCCCATATGGTGTGAAAAGGGTGCAGGCACCGATCTAATTGATCTCGATCACCCTTTGGAATCCTTCGAGATCTTCAATAGATTAGCTAAGCACATGGGAGAGCGCAAGAAAGCCGTCAGCAAAACTGCTATACCAAGGTGAGCATCAACGTGCATGAATAGGGCGATCTTCGAGTCAGCTGGGTGGCAATCATGAAATGCAGCAGTTTGTTGTACGATGCAGGTACTGTTATAAATGCACCTTTGTGCATCTCTAGATTCGCTTATAGGACGTGCATCTGGCATGTTTTCATTTACAGCATCATTCGTCGAGACGAAAATGGTCTTGCAATGTTCCAGTGGCGGAGTAGTGATGCTGGACTTGATGATAAGGACCTGCCACCGGGTAGGTTGCTTACATTGCCCAAGCGACCGGATTTGTTATAGGTGCCCCTAAATTAGGCTCTTTGCATTTCTTCATCATTCTCACATCCTTCATCACCATTGATATGAAGTCGTGCAATAAAAGGCCTTGCCTTGCTCTTGATCCGAATTTATATTGTGCTTGATCATGATTCCTGCCATTTTTACACATTCATATGGCAATGTGGGCTGTCTACCATAATCATAATGAAGAGGGGTAGCTACCCAGCTCATATTCTGTATGTTGTCTACTGACTTGTTATTCATTGCAAACTTAAGTTTTGACTTCTTGGTAAAATCATGGGTATGCCATTGATGTCAGAATGTGAAAAGCACCTGTTTGATGTCATTGGTCAATCGGACAAACCGATCATGATTACCACGATGGCATGGCCACTGTTTCTCGTGGACCGTGTCCATTGTTTTGGTAGGTTTTTCACGGGTAGTTTTCATAAGTTTGGTTAATACTTGTTTTAAGTGTTTCGTTGAACTCAGTTTGTTTAACATGAGAACTATTTCAGGTTTTATGTTGCATTGTATTTCAGGTTTTGTGTTGCAGTCAGTGCTTGGCTGAGCCACTTATTTTAGGCTGGAGTTTGGTCTTTCTCTTTGCTTTTATCTACTAATTAAACCGAGAACTATTTCAGGTTTTGTGTTGCATTGTATTTCAGGTTTTGTGTTGCAGTCAGTGCTTGGCTGAGCCACTTATTTTAGGCTGGAGTTTGGTCTTTCTCTTTGCTTTTATCTACTAATTAAACCGAGAAAGTTCGTCCGTCATGTGGCAAGATGGCACATCATTTTCCGTGACCATACTATGACCACTTCTACTATGATTCATGACTCATTGAAGCGAGTCCATGAGCAGTGAGCTATTAACAGTGTTGGCCCAAAAAAATCTACGCACCCTAAGGATCGACTTATAGCCTCTGATAATTCAGTTTTTTCATGGACTTCAAACCAACAAAATTTTACCAGAGCATGTGATTTGCATGAGTTAGCAATATTTCCAACAAATCTGACATGCTACCAACCTATTGATCTAATCAGGTGGAAAAAAATATTTGCTTTTGTAGTAACTGAGGCCATTTCTGGCTACCGACAAAGTTGCCATTCTCGACAGATATTTTTTCTAGTACTGTCGGAGCACTGCGAAGTACTAGATGCATCGAGTATCCGACTCTGAAAAAATATATCTCACCAACCGTGTTGGGCATTTTTTCAGCAATCATCGAGAGTTTGAAGCATGCTAATTTCAGCATTTATAGCCATAAGGTTGATATGGTTCGAAGAGATGCTAAAATACGATGGTGCAATGGAAAGGAAAAAATTGAATGGCATTTTCTGATAAAGAGAATTAAAGAATTGTTTCAACTGCTTTAGATTTAAACTATTTCAGCTTGCTAAATCCGTGCACTAAATTAAATTACTGGCTCATAATTTCAGGGAACACATTATAATTATACCTCATGCAGGCCACCATGGTTTTGGCATCTCGTGTTTGCCAAGACTTCTAAAGCAGTTTTGTGATGCATTGTGGCTCTTTTTTCACCAGGAAACATAGTTATCTGGTTTCTTGCTCTCATTGCACTACCGTTTTTTTGCATATTCACAAATCAGATCTGACCTATGTATGTGCATTTGCAAGACAAGAAGATTCAAACATTAAGCATTCACTAAACTAGTGCCCAAAACAGTTGTTAAGATGCGTTTTTCTCCAGAGGTATATCTGGCACATCCAAAAAATTCTACATCACCGTCTTTTGGTTGTACTGCCAAAAACTCTCCTTCGAAAACTGCAACTGTTTCCACACCCACGTGAAGTTGCCAAACAAGTTAATTGTGCATGTTTTTCTGCACCTAGCAGTCCAACGAAGTTGCTGCTTGCACAATCAGGTATGTGTATTGCATACTTTTATTAATCTTACCCTATGGTAGTATTTTTGGCCGTGATTTATTGAAACTCGATTGAGTTCCAGATTTGTGTTAATTCTCACGCGTAGATTTTTTAGGCAAGCATTGTAGAAAAATAATACATTTGATATAGTGCCCTCAGTGAACTCAATCTCTTTCAAGGCACTTTACATTTGCTGCAAAGGCGCACGATCGAATGGTTATTAGTAGCATGCTCAAGGACAAGCATAATATGGTGAGGGATGACATGTGTCAACACACATAAGTGAGTAAAGGACAAATCACATGGACCCACTCAATTCTGTCATAAATAGGTGCGTTTTTCGTTTCTTTTTAAATGTGGTCAAGCCATGGGGATGTCGTGACGCAAGTCGGAAGTGAGTTCCAGGCTTTGGTAGCATACGAATTAACCTATAGGCCATCCATATGCAGCAAAACCAAGCCACATACATACACACACGCGCGTGTGCGTGTGTGTGTGTGTGTGTGTGTGTGTGTGTGTGTGTGTGTGTGTGTGTGTGTGTGTGTGTGTGTGTGTGTGTGTGTGTGTGTGTGTGTGTGTATAGGAAAAGGGGGAAATATATAAAGGGAGAAAGGGGAACAGAGTAATCCCAACAAAGTTGACTGGAAATTTACTCTAAGGGGGTATATGATGGAAAGCTAGGCCATTCCTACGCAGCAAAGTAATGGCCTAGCTTCTTACCATCTACCCCTTAGAGTAAATATCCAGTCAATTTTGTTGGGATTATTCTGTTCTCCTTTCTCAACTGCTGCCATTGTGCCTTGCACTTGTCACAGCTAGGCAAATAGGTATACATCATTTGTACCTTGTCTAGGGCTTACTATTGTATAAGAGTTTCATGCTTTGAAAGCGAGCCTTTTGACTTGCCAGCCGTGTTGTCAACTGCCTGCCGTTGTGTCTTGCAAATGTCGCAGGTATGATAATAGTCAACAGAACAGCTTCAAACTTGAAACACACAGTGTGCTTGAATATCTTATGTTTCTCGAGTCAATATTACCAAGTTGATTTCTCCAGATTCCTTTGCTCGGGACATTCAGCAGCAGAGCCAGGACCTTTACCAAGGACGTCAAAGGCTTAACAGCAAACCATTGTTAGATCGAAAGATTTTTAGAGCTGCCAGTTTGGTTGTGCCAATTTTCATATCTATTTTCTAACAACTCGTTATGTGGCTGATTATCAACTGTGCTAGGGATTAATCCTTGATTTTTGAGAGGATAACTCCACACCCTTTTCCATTTCATTGCTGGTTTTCTCTTGTATCTACAAATGTACCGAATTTTTACGTGTATAAATAGCACTTTTTTAAATTTTTTATAAACCTGCGACTTTTACACTGCAGTGTGAGTCACTGCATGCAGTGAAAGTGACGATTCAGACACTGACAATTTTACAGAAGTTTATGAAGATGTTAGCAGTGATACTGATGACGAGTTTCTTGCTGATGATTAAAGCAAACTTGTATTAATACAAAATTAGCCATATACTTTCAGTAATTATATTTAAAAAATCACCACAACCTTGATTAAATTGTGCCTTCACCATTTGGTTCCTAGCTAAGAGATTTTTTGCAGGTGCTAAACGGGCTGCCCTACGCCAAGCGCTACTAGACAGGCTTCATCTTCGAAGAAAGTTGGAGTTGCAGAAAAGACGTGTAGCGTACGAGCAGAACAAAAAGCAAATAATTGAAAACGGCTCCGAAGGTACACATACTTGATCTGCTGGCTTGTCTGCTCTGTGCTTGAGCTGCCTTTCTTGTTCCTTGGCTTGTTCTGTGGATCGCGACTAGAGCAGTGTAATCGAGGATACCTGTGCACAAGGTTACTCTATATTTGACACATTCGTATGCACTCTGAGCAACAGAGGATTCTTGGTTTGTTTGTGCCGTAGGGATTGGATCGTGGGATGCTTCTTCACTGCAGTTTCATCTTTGCAAAACTAGCAGTTTGATATGCAGTGAGCAGAAATCATCCTGACTTCTAAGATGTTATTATCCTACGAATTACAGTCTTTTAGTCCAACTGTGTGAGCTTTCCGTGGTACATTGTGATAAGAAATGACTGATTCGTGACATCAGGGTAGTGTCACCTGCAGGTAATTGTCATTACCCTAGAAACCCTTAGAACATACCCATGAGAACCAATCGACTCCAGAAGAACTAGTCGGTGTCTAATATCTTTTGTTATTCGGCCAGCCTTAGTATGGCATCTGCAGAAATCTTGAGTTAGTTATGTCAACTATCTGTGGGCACCTAACTTATCCTACAAACTGTAATACTCTAAATGTCGATAGAAATCAGTTATTGGAAAGGCTCGGATTCATCCTGGATAAGATCATCCGTGATGGTCATGATTACCTGACCATCTCCAGATTAGCTAAACACTTAGTTTATATAAGATTAGATTAGCAGCAGCACTCGTGAAGGTATGTTAGAATTTTGGAAGTCATTTCTACAGTCAAGGACCTGGAGAGTACACGTTTCTGTCGCCAGCAGTCATCAAGGAAATGAGCTGCTTATTTTTTGTCCATAAAGGACTAGAGGGCATGAGGCTGGTACTGACTGGTGCACCAGTTCAGTTAGGTATGAATAAGCCAAGCCGTGGCAGGCCTTGTAGGTCAGAGTCAGAATTTCACTCTATCCATATATCGATCAGAAGCCATCGAGCAGCAAATGTAAAGAGCCTAGAAAGAAATTGAGTTCTTTGAGAGCACAATATCAAATGTAGTATTATTAGTAGTATTATTAAGCTCTTTCGGCTATTGAAAACATGAAAGAGGGCACCTACATTACGAGCACTTGTTGACGGTCGCACTACAGCACTGCCGATTAGAAGAGCAGTCCATCCAGCTTTAAGGGTGTCTTATGACTAGAAGTTTGGTTTAATCTTTATTTAGTATAAGAAAAATTGGCCGACATGCATGATCGAATGTTTGCAATGAAGACACATCTCCCACCATTGAATATCTTGATGGGTTGCTGACGGGAAGCGTTATTACCTGCTCTGACAGTACGTTATTCTGTGTCCCTAGCATGAGCTACATTGGGTGTGAGGTGTGTGTGTGTGTGTGTGTGTGTGTGTGTGTCTTTGCGCGAGGAGCGGGGTTGCACACTTCCCCACTCTGGGCTCCTTAATATGCTGCTATTATCACTAACCTGCTTAGTTAGCCGTTTCAACTTGGGCTGGAAGCAATGTCAGTTCTAGCAATTTTTTGCTGTTACTTATTAGGCTGTGTGGAGGAGCATGAGGCAGACGAAAAAGAGTTCACCGACGCCAGTGACACCGAGGAGGAGGAAGACGAGAGTGAAGCCGACGGCAGCTCCCCAGACGACGATGAGCACCCAGTGGCTGTCCGTGTATGTCTCGTTTGTTTGTGTGCATGCTTGAGCTCGTACGTGTACACTAGTTCACACGTGCCTGCCGAGTATATTGTTACCAGTTTTCTGATGATTTTGGCCCAGTTTGTACTGGGAGAAAGAGAGCATGGCATACGGCTTTTTTGTACATGCTCACCCCACAGATTCTCATTGTAGGGTACATGCATTAACTTTCTTTTATGTGGCAATTCTGGTCCTGGGGTGTCTTTTGCCGAATCGTTAAGCAGTTTTCTCTTGCCTTGTTTTTGTAGTTCCTGTCAAAACGTCCTCGCATGATTGCCTAGATGTATGTAAAATCACTTCTATTAGAATTGACCTGTGCCCCTGCAATGTGCATGGGGGACCGGTGTGATGTTTCTTGATCATTGGGTATATACTAGTCCATTTGACCACGTCATGTCTCAATTACGTGTGTGGTCGATGCTCCTCGTGTGCTCCTCAATACCTTAGTCTCTCAGCTGGTTTCTCACTCAGCTGGGCCTGCACTGCCAGTTTCCAATCAAGTTCAAGCTGGGGTACATTGTTCAATCCAGCGTGCAAGCATATTTTGTCACATTGAACTTTGACATTTGTGAAGCCTGATCGAACTCGTACAAGTTCACGTGAAAGTGGCACTTCCTTCTGCCAGCTTGGTGAACGAAACGAATTGCAACTGTGAGAAGCATGACTGTACACTTTTTAATTAGAACTCAAACTCCTTGTAATTGAGAAGGAAGAAGAGACGAGATTGGGGGCATATAAATGAGCAAGAGGGGAAGTATTAATTAGTAAGAATGCAGTAAAAAAAAAAAAAAAGCAGCAGATTTGGCTCAAGTGACACCTTGTTTGGGTCTACATAGGTTAGAGTCAAGCATGCCTTTAGCGACTAGGTTGGTGGGCTTGAGCCCCGGTGCACATGTAAAGCTCTCCTGGATAGAGATCAGGCTTTCTTATGGGGCTATACAAATGAATTGTATTATTAATAAACTCTAAGCTGGGTGGATTTTTCCCAGCTGTCCCGACCACTGAATTTTAGTTTGGTGTGCCAGTGGCAGGAAAACATAATAGGCAGTAAATCTTCTATTGCTCACCGATTAATTCTTTAGCAAGTAGCATAATTTTCTGGGCTCGGCAATGTTGGGAAACCTGGCCTAATTCCCAGCAGCACATCGAAAAACAGTTGGCTGATCTGGGTTATGTGCATCAGATCAGCCAACTGTTTAAAAAAATAATAATTGACTGATAGTAAGTGAGAATGCTCTAAAGCACGGTGTAGGCAGGTGCGTTGGCAGCTGGATTTGGAAATATGGACACCGAATCACTACGGAGTCTGGTCTGGTATCCGTCGCCTTAGTTACGCTGAAGCTTGGGACATCGTTATGTTTGATTTCCGTCTGTGCCATTTGTTGCTGTTTCTGTTTTATGCTTTCTCTTTGTTTTGTGAGCTCCAAGTAGATATGCTCTTTGAGAGTCTTGCATACTTCATCCCTAGGGCAACCCGTTTGTTGATGATGAGGCTTCCGAGAGCGACCGAGCTGAGGACGGCAGCAGTGCTGACGGCGACAACAATGGCTCGTTGCATTTGCACCTGGACACCTCTGATGAGGCAGATGACGACATGCTTTTGCCACGTTCTAGGGCACAGCAAAGAAAGAGAAGAAAGGGTCAGTGCCTGTACGACTTGCAAACAAAGTTCAATAGCGCTCATGCAATTTATCATATTCTTGTTGACAAAATTGTATACTGCAGCTTGCATCTTGACTGACGACGACGATAGCATGCAGTTGACTTCTTCGGAAGCTAAATTGGAGAATGCATCTTGTCCTTCTCCTGATGATGTTGGAGACCATGCCAATGCCTGCAAACTCGTTCTTGATAGTGATGCATCAGGCGAGACAGCAGATAGTCTTGCAGCCATCAATAGAAAGGCAAGTGGTTGTGGTAGTCAATGCAGTACAAGTGAAGCTTTTGCACGTAGCCTTTGCTGTGCTTGCATAACTTTCCAAAACAAATTAACCTTCATACCAGAGTCCTGCATATAGCCAGACAAAATCCACTCTTGGAAAAATGTGTGCTCTGCTCATTCTTGCTTAGAGGTTCATTTGGCTTGGTCATGTTTTGGGGGAAAAAACTACTGTTGAGGTTTCGTCTGTGCTACTCCACTGTAAGTAGCTATGGTGGAATTTGAACTCATATAGCTGCTACTGGCACGTAGTGACATGTGGCAGACCCTGTTTAAATAACAATCCAGTACTAAAGTTACCTGGCAGCACAGCCCGTCTTATTTTAATGCCATAGCTCTACTGTACCTAGCGTGAAATAATGTTTATTCGGTTTCACACCCGTTTTGTTTAGCTGCTGTAGTTCCGAGACTGAGCCTCATCAGTATGTTCTCTGGCTCCTCAAATGGTTACCCTACTGCACGACCCTTAGAGGAGTGTCTGAGTTCGGCTTTTTTGTAATGTTGTAATGTAATGTTTTGTAATAGCGAGTCGAAAGAAAAACTTTCGACGGCACTACAAGTCCGGTCGGCAATGGCCAATTCTTGGGCTGTGCGCATTCTTGACACAAGGCTGTTCTTCGTGAAACCCAAAGAAAAGAGGGGTTTTTTAAAACATATATTGAGCCTTCTGCAGGTCTGTGCAAGGTGCTGGATGGATGATATGCATGTCATCAAAAGTCAGAAAACTGCCCATGAGATTATAGTAGATTTGTTTATGGAGTTTTAGTGTTCTGTAATGGTATGCCAGCTTATGCTATTTTATATTGAACGTATGTGTTCCTGGGCGTTATACTTGAGATTGCTGCATTCTGAATTTTACGATTAATAACGGAATATCACTGTGCCCCAGGATGATTTGCATATATTAATGGCTATTTTGTGTATACCTCGGCTATTTTGCGCTTATCTTGGCCATTTTTTGACTCGACTAGTAGCAGCTGATTGCTAATGTTCAAGATGCATTCTCCTGCGCACAAGCTTTTGTTAGGTTTTGAGCAGTGTGAGGAAAAACGCGTTTTTGTAGCCCCTGGCGAATTAGTGCGTGCATTTTTTTTAGGCAAGTCGGCACTTTCTTCTGCCTGTGGAGGACTCTCAGCTGTTACTCGGCCAGCAAGCCTGCAGCCGATCACAGGCAGAGACAGCCGAGTCCACACGGGACACCTGTATGTCCTTGATGGGGGTCACGCAAGCCAGTCACTCGGAATCTTTACTCCTCGATGACGATGGGTAAAGCTGTTTTATTCACACGTGACAGTCTTTGTATGGGTGTGTACATGGTACTTCGTGTGCCCCTCCTTAATGAGAGTACTGCAAAGCATTTAATGTTACAACAAAAATACCATTCCGTGGCGATCGGTGGTCGCTGGACTTGTTAAATTGCCGGTATAGTGCATATTTGTATCATGTTTGCTGCGGTTTAGACAGTGGCTCCTCTTCTCTGCTTTCCTGTGAAAGTCTGTCTTGTGCATATAATGCAACCTTGGCTTAAGTGCCACATACAGCGGTGCCAGATAACTTCCTTTTCTTCCCTCCCTCAGATCGAGTGTAAATATTAATGACTCCCAATTTGTGCTTCTTGGATGCTCACTACTTTGCTCAGTACATGGTACCGTAATTTGCAGTGGTAAATGGAGTGAGAGGCAGGGGTCTATAGGACTAGGAGTAAGACCTTAACGATTGAAGTAAACTTCACTGTCAGCATGCACGTGCCCTCCAAGGCACCTCTGTAAACCTTTCCTTAGCATTATCGTGTTTGCTGTCAATTCGGCATGCTGGCAGTGGCTGTCTCACATCATGGCGTTGCAACTTTTGACCTGCGAAATTGTTGCAAGTCATTGGATTGCAAATTGTTAGGTCAATGCGTGTCTAAATTGCTAAATTATCTTCTTTTAGCCAGGCCGTTTATATTTATTTGTCGGTCATTGGTAAGCAGTGGCCCTTCATTTTGTCACTCATCTGATTCGGATATAGTTTGATTGGATGCCATTGTCAGTCTTAACCGTGACACTTACATAGGAGACTCGTTGAATATTAATGCTGTCCCGGCTCGATGCTTAGTTTTGTATTATTCTGATTGCAGCTACTATTCGACATAGGTAATTCATTATGCAGTTGCAATATGTTCTATTCAGTTATTGTATTACTTGGTTGCTTCTAGTTTCCTGCGCTACAAGTCTCCTCGGAAAACTTCGACTGCCACAACTAGCAGTAGCCGTCGACGCCTTGAGCTTGTCTACATTCCCGAAGGTGCCCACAGTCGTAACGATGGTGTCATATCGGCAAGGTCTTTTGCCGATAAGCATATGCCTAACAATGCTGATAGCCTGATGACGGCATTTGCCACCAACGACAGGCAGTCTGCTTCCGATGAGGCGATTGCATTGTGTTCTGGCAGTTTCTCGGGGATCGACAGGTCTGGTGTAATTTCTGGACGGCTAACATCAAACGATAAATGTGCAACAGCTGATAAAGCAGCTGGGCTATGCTCGGGCAGCTTTGTTCACAAGTATGTACATTTCTTGCTGCAACTTGTGTTAGTGAGTCTCCAACCACTAGTGTGTGAGCAACTGAGATGTTTGTATGCCTTCACTTTATTGTGAATGGAGCCAAAGTGGAATGTGTTGTGCCTGATGCAGCAGATGCAGACCGTTCAATGGCTGGCATTTACCATCATAGCCTCTCACACTGGAAGATGCTGCTGGCCATAGTATCGGTTTGTTCAAAATGCCAACTTTAGTCACTGAACCGAGTGTTAGTAAGTGTATCCGGCCGAGGTAGGGAGCACTGTGGTTAACCCGAAGCAGGAGCTCCTCTGGTAGCCTCGATATGCAGCTGGCGACAGGACAAACAACTGTGGTCTATAGTTTCCTTCTGGTAAGAGGTTGCCATATGCGTTTTCTTTCTAACTGCATCACTGTAGTAGCCCGAACTCTAGCTCTACTGAAAATCAATGATGAGTGGTGTCCTTGCAAGTGAAACCTGCAGCACCTCTGACTCTCAATGCTGCAATCTTGTCAACTCAGCTCGGAATCCAGTGGTCCTTTTTTGAATTTTGCAAGAGCTTATTTGACACTAACCAAGTGGCACTTGGATGAGACAGCAGAGGGGAATTGCTCCAATAGTGCCATTACTGGGTCACTGGGTCGTTACAATGCTTTTTTGCATCTTGGGTCACATACGTAACTTCTTCATTTTCTTGTTGCATGAATTTTTTTATTATGCTCATCTGTACTCGGTGGGTTGCATAGGGAAATCGTGCTGGTTCACTGTGACCTTGCAATTGTCCCCACTTTATGCACGTTAGTGGCAGGGCAGTATTTTTGTACAGGACAGTTGGTGACAGTTCACCCAGCACTCTGTCGGATAGAGGTCTTATAAATGCCACATTTGGTAGCTCGTGGGATCGACGAGCAACCGGCAGCTCACGAGACCATCACAGAATCGATTGGCAATCGACGGGAAATAAGAGGTACTTGGAAGCAGCCTCGTGTGCTTGTCCCTCGATCTTTGTCTTCTAATTTGTGTTTGCTTTTGGCTTGACAAGGATTTGTGCTACCCAGCAAGGCTTGCCCCACATTAGTCTTATTCTGCTGAGTGTTGTTTCATATGTGGGGATTGTTTTTGCTGTTTGCTTTTACTGGCTCGTATAGAATGCTAGGAGAGGCTGATTGCTGCGAGTTTACATCGTCGAAAGTGTGAGAAGCTATGTGGCTGTGATTAGTTCTTGTCCATTTGGCCGTGGGTGCCAATGAATACTTTTGTTGGTCGTATGGCCATGTCTCAGCCTATTTGAATGGCCGTTTGGATTAGGTTATCCGTCCTGAAATGCTTTAACGAAAGGCTGCCACCACATTACCAGTGCAACTTGTGCAGTCGGAGTTCACTGGCAGCTATACTGCAAGCATTCCTAAGCACGTGCTTACGTTAACAAGTGGTCTTCGCCGGTGCAAAGCTTACACATCCGGCTACTTTTCCACCTCCGCCAGTTGAATACATAAGGATGCTTGCATTATGTGCACGCGCATGTGCATGCATCGCGATATTCCTTTGGGAAAGCAAACGGCCTGCTTAGTTGTTTGGGGGTATCTGTTTGGGCATCTTGCCAGCGGAATTCCTGATATGCCTGCTCCGGCTAAGCTAGAAAAGCGTTCCTGCTGACTCATATCTTGTGCTGCATGCAGCGCTGACTCAGTGCCTGACGGGTCTTTTGCTATTGGTCTACTCTTTACAAGACCTGCATTATGTATGTGAGATTGTGTTACAAGCAGCTCGAACCACCTGTGATTATCATGTGTGTTATCGTGTGCTTGGCATCAACCTTCATAATAATAATAATAACAATAATAATGCACTTGGTAAAGTGCCCTCAGAGAACTCAATCTCTTTCTAGACGCTTTAAATTTGCTGCAAATTGAAATGCGATTGAATGGTGAGTAATATCATGCTTGATAAACAACATGAATAGCATGGTTAGGGTTGACATGCACAGGGTCAGCATGCAAATGTTGTTAGTGGCTGCATGCACAGTGTCAGCACGCATAAGCACATGAAAGACGAATCACAGGGACCCACTAAATGCTCTCCTAAATAGGTGTTTTTAAGTTCCTTTTAAATGTGGTCAAGTCAGCGGATGTTCTGACGAAAGTCGGGATTCATCAGGTCTTTAATGATAATTACGATAATAATACGTTGGTATAGTGCCGTCAGAGAACTTAATCTCTATGTAGGCATTTCGCAGATGCCGTAAAGGAAACGTGATCAAATGGTTAGTGGTAACTTGCAGAATGTCAGGAAGCAAAACATGGTTAGGGCGACATGTGCATTGTCAACATGTAAATATGGCTAGTGGCAACATACCCAGTGTCAGCAGGCATAAGCACACAAAGGACAAATCAAAAGGATCCCCCAAATGCTGTAATAAGCAGTTGTATTTTAGCTTCTTTTCAAGTGTCGTCGAGTCAGGGGATGTCTTGCCGTCAGTCGGATGAGTTCCGGGCTTTGGGATCATGCCAACTGAAGGCGCTGTCTCCATGGGATTTGAGGTTAGTTTGTGGCAGAGCCGAGCGATTTGAGTCAGAAAAGCAGGTAGTACTATGCCTAGCCTGGTGTTGAGTAGTTATGATAGGTAGACTGAAGCCAGAGAATGAAGAGACTTTAAAGTGAGTGAACATCGACATCCATGTGCTGCTGGATTGGGAGCCAGTGCAGGTCGGTGAGAGGAGGTGTGATATGACAGCTGCTCACGATACTGAGGCTCACGATAGACATGCCCAGCTGCCGAGTTTTGCGCCAGCTTTATGGGCCTAAGTGCACAAGCCTGTAGACCAGCAATCAATGAGTTGCAGAAGTCAAGAGGGGGTGATACAAATGCATCAACCAATTTGGCTGGTTTGGTCCAGTGGTTAAGGTGCTCGCCCCAACCAACATTTGCCGAGGTCGTCGGCTCGAGCCCTGCGGCATATGTGAAGCACTTGAATAGAGATTTAGTTCACTGACGGCGCTATATAAATGAATTATATATATCCCTGTCTAAGAAGGCCCGAATTTTCGTAACTTTGTGTAGCTGAAAGTAGTCAGGCTTAACTTCGGAGCTGGTGCGGTTGTCTAGTGTTGGTCGCGTTGGAACAGGACACCCAGATTGATGATACTAGCTTCTGCTTGAGCTGAAAATGCAATGTGAACCATCAATATTCAAGACTTGAATTTTGGTTGTATTTGTTACTGGCTAAAAGCACTAACAGTTCAGTATCCTGTGACACTGCTCTCCCATTGGTCGTCATAACTCTGGTCATGATTCAAACAAGTTACAAAAGAAAAAAGAATCCAGCTGATAAAAGCTCCATTGTATAGCGACAGCCCGAGAATTCATGCCGATTGTATCAAATTGCCTGCATCATTCAGGACTAGAAATCACGACCCGTGTCTTGAACTGTGGACTAGAAAGCTGGTTAATTTCTCTCGTTAAAAGCTCTTGATTAGATTGTCGAATGTTGAAGACGACTGATCTCATCGATTTGGGTGTATAGTAGGACTTTTAGTGCTAATAAATTTTGTTAGAAATGCTTGTACCTGGTGCTTGTTGATCTGTGAAGAGGGCATACATTTTGGTGTTCAGTATAATAATAATAATAATAATATTGCACTTGATAAAGCGCCCTCAGAGAACTTAATCTCTTTCTAGGCGCTTTACATTTGCTGCAAAGTGATACGCAATAGAATAGTAAGTAAAATCATGCTTGAAAAACAAACAAAATGAATAACATGGTTAGGGGTTACATGCACTGGGTCAGCATGCAAATGTGGTTAGTGGCAGCATGAACAGTGTCAGCACGCATAAGCACATCGAGGACGAATCACAAGGACCCACTAAATGCTGTCCTAAATAGGTATGTTTTTAAGTTAGTTCACAGTAAGTTCACAGGCTTAATGTCTCTTGCCCTATTGTAGTTAAAAGAAGTGGAGCCTGGTCCTTATGCATGCTTATACCGTCTTGAAATGGCTGTGGTTGGTTTCTGTCAGATGTGGACATGATTTTGTTATCTATCCGCCAGCCACAATAATAATGCTATTTAGCTTCTAAGAATCGCGCGAGGAATAACAAGCCACATGTCAGTTTTCCTATTGGTTCAAACTTGCTTGTAGCAAGTGGCAATGATTGGTCCCTGAGCCTGCAGCCTGCTGCTGTCCGACTGATGAGTGAGTTGGATAACGCTGGGATCTGGTCGACTTGGTCGTTCAAATAGCAGATACTTCCACTCTCTGTTAAAAAATTGTCTTATGTGCGAAACTCACCGGTCCACATACAAGTGAGCATGTTGCTTCTCATTGGTTGGCTTCGACAGGCTCGTGTCAAAAGGATGTAAAGCAATTGCTACTGGATCCTTAGGTCATCTAGCCCGGGAAGCTGCGTGGCAGTGAACATACCCTAGTTAATAATCATAATAAAAATAGGTCGCTTGCATAGCGCCCTATCCGTGCCCTGTACAGCTGGCAAGAGAATCAGTACCCAGTGGTTTCTGGCATGCATGGTATTTAGCATCCAAAGGCACAGGTATAATTTTTAGGCCAGCATGCTAAAGAAAACATGGATAAAATTCATGGCCGCCGGTTACTAAGACCTGTGGCCAGTAACATATGCTTAATCATGCACAAATGCTCATTCAAAGCACGTCAGAAAAAATTCACTGGCATAAAGAGAAAGCTGGCAGGACCAGATGCATCTTAAGCATACATAAGAAAACTTAATCTCTGTCAGAGCGCTTCACGTGCCGCATAGGCTTGAGTCCATGATCTCGGTCATGAAATGCATTCGCTTTGACCTTGGTAGTTAAAGGCAAGCACCTTAAGCACTTGGGTCAAACCAGGACTTTGAGAAACATGGTAGTAACCGTAGGGACCACATTGAGTTCCAAACTTTTGATGCCTACAATCTGAACACTTTATCACCAAAAGAATTCAAATTAGTACGAGAGGCAACAAGATGACTAGATGTTGAGATGGTGGTGCAAGAGCACTCTAGAGGAGCAAAGAGGTCGGATAGTTGGCTGGCTATTAGCTAATGAAGTGACCTGTAAGGTAAGAGGATCTTGAAATCGATTTCAGGCTTAATAAGAAACCAGTAAAGCTCTGACATAAGTTCACGACAGACCAGACGAGTCATTGAGTTACGTACCAGTTTTAGATGATTAAGTGTGGCCGATGATGTAGACGCCTTGTCGAAAAACGTGTGAACAAATTTGGCTGTCATGCTCTTATCTAAGCAGACCCTGATTTTTGGCAATGTTTCTTAACTGATAGTAGATCGTCTTAAGCTAGTAGGAAAAGCAGTCAACTAATGACAAGTCGTATAGAGATGGTTCACAACTTTTCTAATGCCGCGACTCTTTAATACAGTTCCTCGTGTTGTGGTGACCCCCAACCATAAAATTGTTATGTGCGAAATATGGCGTGTTTTCCTATGGTCTTGGGTGACCCCTGTGAAACCGACCCCCAAAGGGGTCGCGACCCACAGGTTGAGAACTGCAACGTATAGGAACAGTTTGCCTAGATTACGGTCACTTTCTGGTGACATTTAGGTTTGCCTCTAGCAGTTAGGTTTGTCTTATCATGGACAACTTTAGTGGCAAGGACAGGTTAGTCCAATCAATAGTAATAATAATGCACTTGATAAAGTGCGCCCAGAGAACTCAATCTCTGTCTGGTCGCTTAAAAGCTTAACAGTCAAGTTGTATGTGGATATTGACTGCTTGTGTCACTTGCCCGAATACTTCTAAAGTGCTTTGTACTTGTTGGCAGGCCCGATTCGTGCAAGGGGTGGCCTGGCCCAAGACGTGCTTGCCTAGCTGTGAGACATCAGTGTGTAAGAAATGCATCTTGGATCTGCAATGTCAAACATGGTCACCAGCTGATATGTGTTCTTCATTCGATGACCAGCAAAACATCGTGTGCCCGCCATACGGCACCTGTGCTAAGCTGCCATTCAAAAGCTCATAGTTGCACTTCTTTTCCGTGAGCCAACGTGGCTTGTTACTTTTATTGTAGTGATACTCCAAGTGCTGAGGCAGCTACAAGTTCTGAAGGCTCTTCAAGGAAGCGGAAGCGCGTAAGGCTGTGGGCCACTGGTGACACTGAGAAACACGATCGTGACAGTGGCTTGAGGGTGAGATGGCTGAAAAATCTATGTGAACTATTGTGCTTCTGACGTTTTTTCTGCCTAATCTGCAAGCTGGTTTGTGCTGCGATTGTGTGAAAATTTGACTAATTTTGGTTTCCTAGCCTTCCATATTTGTCTCGTTACCCAGAATACTTTGTTGTGGATTATTTTAGCTAGCCATTCCGGCTTTCTTAACGACATACTGCGGAGTGGATGAATATAGTGCTGCTTTATAAGAAAAGATGGGATGTGGAGCATAGGTCAGAATAGCAGGAAATAGCAACTGATATCAGCAGTATGGTACTGTGCACTCTTGCAAGCACAGAATCTCAAACGAACAGATGCCGTCAATCTACCTTTTTTTGAAGAAAATTGTGCACCAGTGGAAGGTTCCGTGATGTTAGTTTTGCTGCTATGCACGAAATGGTTTGCATCCATGTTCCGAGCATGTGCGGATTTGCCAGGTGACTTGACCGGGATGTGCAGCTGCTCAACCATATGTCGAGTTTACCATACTTCTGTAGAGACCACAAGCATTTTGGTTCATGCTTTTATTTTGAACGTGCAGCGTTGCACAGCCGTCACAACCCAATGCACCATTATCCACTACGAGGACAATATAGTTTAGGTCAGGGGTATGTGTGCAGGGATCGGGATGGATCGTGTCAAGCTGCACACTTTTCTGATCCTTTACTGTCAGATTTAGAGTCAGCACACTCATTGTAATGTTCGTGTGTGTGCATGTGTGCAAGCACGTGTATGTGTGTGTGTGCGATAGATGTACGATAGCAGACAACCATTAGCCTCCCCACCAAAAGGGAAATTTATCTACGAATTGCATCTGTCTCCGAGGTGGTGTCTCCATTTGATAACTTATAGTTGAACCACGCGACCGGTCTCCTTTAGTGGTTAGGCTTGCTTAACTATCAGTAAGCATTGTCCAAATGCTTTAACTGCTCTATTAGTTGACCTTCCACAACTTCATAAAATGTTGTTGGCAAAATTTCTTCGTTTGTTGGTTCGATTTGCTGCCGGTGTTTCATAATTTGATGCATTGCTGTCGCATGCCATCACATTTCATTGGCTTTCATTCTTTATCGTTTTCACGTGCACTTAACTAAGTGCACTCTACCACTTGCGAACATTCTCACATCTGGTTTTCCTTAATGAATAGACTGGTGACCTTGAAATTCATTCATATATTAGAAAATTGCTATATTTAAGGTAGTATAGGTTAAGTCTGACCTCTTTTTAGCTTTCAAGGCACTGTAGGTATGAGTACTGATTTGATTCCATTTAGATAAACCTCAAATAGTCATAGAAGCGCCAGGTTAGAGAATTGCATAGGGCAGCATGAGCAATCACTATTGGCTGCTGGTATTTGCTTTGGAGTTCCGATATTCTTAGCTAAAATGCATGCCTGGTATTCTTATTCATCCTGCTAGTGTTGCCTCTAGATGTTAGGATTGCTTGATCTGGGTGGTTTCATCAATAACATGTATTTGCCGACAGGATGCTATACAGAAGAATTTGGGTGACACTGCCTCAGCTGCTGGTGAAAAGTGTGGATTTCGAGGCTTCTTAAGCAGCCGAAAGCGGTAGGATGGCGGCTTTATTTTGGTGGCTCACTGTATATGTGAATGCAGATTTTTTTTATACCACCCACCTGTATCTGCCAGGAAAATTCGACGGGACTTCGTTGAGGAAGAAGCCGAGCTTTCTGGTAGTGAAGAGGCCACTGACGATGAGGAGGTTGCGCTGGATGACAGTGCCAAGGAGCTACTGCAGCAGATGGCCGATGCTGACCGTGACGACGTGGGCACAGAGGAGGAGCTACGCAACCAGATCGGTCGCGTGCACATGTAAGTGTGCTGAGGTTAAAGATCTTTTTGTGTTTTTCAGCATGCAGTATATCCAATTGTGTATGATTACTATGTGTGTATCGCCCTCTGGCTTGTTTGTGACATTAATGATAGCAACAATAATTTGAAATAATTTCTTACACAGCTGAAACTGCTTGCTTATTGCTATATATTTTATTCTTTTTCATAACTGTTTGAGTGTCTCACTCGGCTCTCCTTCCTATTCCGAAGGCCAAGATCATGCAGACAGAGTGATTGCATGCTGGCACTACGAACTGCAACAATATAATAATAATGTGTCTCAATATTGAGCTTAACTTCTTTTAGGCACTTAGGCTTTTTAATTTGGTCAAGTCGAAAGATGGCAGCGTGATGTCAGTTTGTAGTTCGTGGCTTTATTACTCTATGAACTGCAAGCACGATTCTAACATATTTGAGGTTGGTTAGGTGCACAGCTAGGACCAGGGGAAGAGTGGGTGCTGATAGAATCAGATGGAAAGCCTGACGAGGAAGTCCATCTGATAGGTAGGCAAGAGCTAAAGAATGAAGCGATCGAAGAGTCAGTGACAAAACGTTGAAGTAGATACGCTTCATGGAGAGTCGGTGAGAAGTGGTAGCTTTGACGTTAATAACAGCCAAGCCTGACTGAAGAGTTTTGCACCGACTGTAAGCTTCTTGTTGCACAGGCAGGAAGGCCGAGTAGCAAGTTGTAGAATTCTAAATGGGATGTCATGAATGCATGGTTAGCCCTAGAGATACCTTTTCTGATAAAGTGACAGATGCCATTACTTCTCTATTGTCCTGTCCCGTCAGCCTGAAACGAGGTGAACACTTGTTGCACTGCTTTTGCTGTAGCAACCCGAGTGCTAGCGCAGATTTTTTTGTTTCTACTAAAATTTTGTGGTCCATGGAGTAGCTTCTGCTATTACAGGAAATCGTTGCTGGACGCCGACCATAAGGACGTGCTCTTAATGCAGGAACGGTTTCTGCCTGATGGTGACCTTCATTCAGACTCAAAGAGGCTTCGCCGATTCCGTTGGAGTAAGAGAGGTGAGCTGATTACACCTCGAATCGCTGCTTTTATTGGACGGCAGTGTGACGTGGTACAGGAGCATGCTTAATAAACTTTGTCATGGCTGTGAGTGCAGTCTTTTCTATTCTCATATTGGGAAATGAGTAAGCTCAATAACTCTTGCTCGTTTGAGTAATTGAGTAACTGTAAAGAATTGGAAATTTGTATTTATTCATGTTTGCAGAACGATGTACTTTCGCTCTTGATGTGGTTGTTGGTAATTTTAATGTTCGTGGCTTAATGGTATTGGGGTTGGTACTGCACTGCAGCCTCCGTGACTTAGGATGCATACTCATCATATATGCCTCCTCTACAATTGTCTGGGCTCGGGCAAAGTCAATAGCAAATCCCCTTAAAAGTATGGTATGCCGTGCTGGCACACTAGATAAGGCGGTTGCTTTAAGGACCAGGGTCGTGGGTTCGATTCCCGTCGTGGGCGATCCTATATTGCTGCTGTAAGCAGTGGTGATAGCCGTAAAGGCTCTTCTGCTGCTATACAAAAGAGACTGTTGAATCAGCTAGTATTTTTTCTGAAGGCAAAGGATTGCCTAGGTTTTCTTGTCATCCATATTAGGCTTGGCATTATCGCCATCTTTGTCTAGAGGGGGCTTAAAGGATTTTTTAAATGCCCGGCAGGTTCTTGAACATACCAGTATTGGAGTCAGTGACTGAGCTACCCCTGATGAACACCAACCAGTCAGATCTGCTTCACCATTTCCATCACGATCAGGTGGAATACTCTTCTATTTTTTAGGTAGATATTCTGTAACATAATTTCTCCTTGGTCATCGGCTGGTTATACCACCTAAAATAGTGCTGAGGAATGATGAAAGGACGACTTTAGGCTGTGAGTGAACTAGACTAGTGGTGCATGGTTGAGCTGAACTGCCGAACATTTGTTGGTCACAAATGCATGTTCAGCTAACGCCTTAAGCGGCGACCTTTTTAGGCACTTGACCGTGCTCTTTTTCAAGCTGAACATTGCCATTTTGGATCTGCTGGTTAAGGGCATAATTGTTGCAAATAAAACTCTTATTTTTATTTTGCATTATCCGCTTCAACAACAGAGACCTACTGTTTCTTTCTGGAATCATCGTGAGCACGTGGAAAGTGCCTCACACTTGCGAGATGCACACATGCCACATAGCATTATGTAGCACAAACATTAATGGGGATGTTTATTTTGTTCCACGCTATCTCACATATTCACCTAAAATTATTCTTAGACCACTGAAAACTCTATTGTGTCTTGGGCTCGGCATGGTGACTGTAGTTAAGGAGGCCAGTGCTTTAGCAGCTTTATATAAAACCGTGAATGGGTCAGGCATCTGCTCTGTTCAGCTTTTCCCTCGCCTGGTAAACTTGTCTTAGTTGTCCCATGTTTGCTGTGCATGCATACGTTATTTAGTGCATGTTAACTGCCAGAGGTCTTGCTCACCGATGGCCATGAGTGTCTTTTAGCATGGTGGCTTAAGCATAATACTGGTTTATTTTTGCAAGCTTGATAGCATGAATGTCACTTACCCCTGGTACCGATTCCCTGTGAGCGAGTTAGGTGGCCAGATAGAAATTTAGTTCTTTTAGGGTGCCATACAAACGACCTAATAATATTCTTTTTGTGTGGCGGCTATATCTTGAACTTGTTCTAGCCTGCCAGCCCTTTTTAAATGTGCCTCCAGGTCATAATCCAAAGCCGAGGGGAGACACGGGTTCCTTGCTCAGCCTGCCATCCACACTCTTCTTTCATGGAGCTCGTGGTTTCCAAGACATCCTAACCATTAAGGTTGTGTAATGGCCTGGTTTTTATTTCTGTAGACGAACTAGGATTTCTTATTTGGTCCAAAGTTACCATTGATCATAACCATGGAGATGGTGTAACTACGGACCTAAAAGGGGCTGAGCTCTTCAAGGGGGCTCGCTTGACCTTACCCATGTCAGTCAATCATACCAGTGGCAATCCTCTTTTGAGACATGTCGCTTAGTTTAAAGGCAGCTTCGCCCCTTGGCTATCGTTCGACTCCTTGGTGGCAATCGTGAATGATAACCTCTGTCAGTCTGCTAATTAGGGGCCTACTTGCAGTTTTGGCTGTCTCTTAGTCGAGTTGGTTGTTTTTTGATCATTTTAGACCCCACTGTATTCGCCGGATCTACTGGCGATCAGGATGACAGCGTCGATGAAAAGGAAATGGAGTCGGAGTACGCGTGGCGCAAAGAACGCTTTGAGCGAGAGCAGTGGCTTAAGAATCATGTAAGCAAGCAGCCGAGTCGGCCACAGCTGACCACTTTCTGACAGCTGTCGATGTCTTGCTGGATCTGTACATGTCGCTCACAGTCTTTCTCATGCTTCATTTGTGTACAACCTGTTTGTAACTGTCTCCGAGTGCATACCAATCCCGTGATATTACGATTTTTGCTTGGCACCATGTGTGCGAAGTCGTCTCTTGGGGCATGAGCATGGTCTGACCCAGAAATATTCTGCCTGCTATATCAGCACTTGCAGAGTCGTAGACTTAATGAAGTTTCTTATTACTCGTTTGTTGTGAAGGCCGTGCAAAATGTGTGAACCGTTTTCTTCGGGTTGTTCGGGGTAGTCCAAGCAATGCGTTTTAGGTTTAGCTGATCTCAAACTGACATCCCGATATATAAAGCCAGCCGGCCAAACTGGTGTTGTTTTGCAGCTCACTGTCAAGAATGGGCCCCTCATCTCTGGCCTTGTGAATGCTTACTATTATAAGTTTGAATCCTGCTAGCAGTAGGAATTATCGATTGTCAATCGTCATCGTGAAAACCGATGTATATGCAGTTTGAAAATCTAAACCCCATTAGATCCGTGCTGAGGCAAAATAATTGAGTGCTGGCCAGATCCTAGGAACTGACTCTCCTGACGACTGGTACTGACTGTAATGACAGTCATCAAGTGGGTTGCCATTAATGGCTGCTTAGCTTTTATTTTTTAGAAAAATGTCAAGGCAGCCGTTCAGTCTGCCACTCGTTGATTGTAAAAGGCATTCTAGCCATTTGCAAAAGCACATGCAGTCATCTTTCACATATCGTCTCTTTAGACACAACTCATTAACGTGCAACTGCTCTAGGTCAAAGGTTTTGCATCAGCTAATATGCTGTCAGTTACCATTCGCTGCCTTTCGGCAACCTTAGGTGGGTTTTCGCATCCTTAGCTAAATCTCGGCAGCACCTTAGGATGTCTAGTTGTTAGAGTAAGCCTCCACCAGCTCTTGGCAAGAGACGTTTTTGCTCGGTATAGTGTGAACCCATATGCTGCTTTCATCACAGCATTACTTGCTTGGCTTCTCTTGATATCTTTCAGCTAGGCCATCCACGTATGTCTTTCTGCACATATGGCCACGACCTGCCTGCCAATGCCTTTGAGTTTTGTGGGGTACATGATAAAGAAACAATAATAATAAAAATGGTAGACATTTGTATACCTGCCAAAGAGAGCTGAATCTTTATTGTGCACTTAACATAAGCTAGACACGAAGCCTGTCAATTAGTTAGTGAAATACATTTGTTATAGCACCCTCAGAGAACTCATTCTCTGTCTAGGTACTTTACAATTGCTGCAAAGAAAGCTCGGTCGGATGGTTAGTGGTTGCATGCTCAATGACAACAAGCATTATATGAATAGGGTGACATGCACATGGTCAGCATGCAAATATTGTTAGTGTCAGCACGCAAAGGACGAATCACGTGGACCCACTAAATGCTGTGATAAATGCGTTTGTAGTTACTTTTTAAGTGTGGTCAAGTCATGCTATGTCGTGACGCAAGTCGGAGTGAGTACCAGGCTTGCGAAGCACACGAACTAAAGGCACCGGTCTCCAAAGGATCATACGAGGTATAGGTAAACAAATATATACCAAAAAGCAGGTGGTACTACGCTTAGCCTTGTGTGGAAGTAGATCTGATAGGTATGCTGGATTCAAAGAATGAAGAGACCTAAAAGTGAGTGACAAAGCCTTGGAGTCGATGCATTGCTTGACTGGGAGCCAGTGCAGGTCGGCGAGAAGCAGTGAGATGCTGCAACCGCGAAGCTAAAGACAGACAAGCTTAGCTGCAGTTTTGCACCAGCTGTAAATGCCTGAGTGCACAGGCCGGTGGGCCAGCAAGCAGTTGAGTTACAGAAGTCAAGACGGGATGTCACAAATGCAATGACTAATTTAAATGTGATGTCCCTGTCTAAACGAGCTCGAATTTTAGCAACGTTATAAGCTAACATCAGGCAAACTTGACTGTAGAGCTAGTGTGGTCGTCTACTGAAAGATCACATTGGAACAGGGCACCTAGATTTCGTGCAGATTTTCAGCAGATGTGCTTGCAGAGCCGATTGTGAACGTCAACCTTTCCTGTTTCTGAATCACACTTGGTTTGCCCATAGCTAGTAAGTTAATTCTATCATCATCCAATTAAGGAACGTTTGCTGCCATCCGTGAGTGTGTGTGTGTGTGTGTGTGTGTGTGTGTGTGTGTGTGTGTGTGTGTGTGTGTGTGTGTGTGTGTGTGTGTGTGTGTGTGTGTGTGTGTGTCATCAATACATGCAGCAAAAGAGTGAGAGAATCCGACGTGCCGAAGGGCTGGGAAGGATCAAAGCAAAGGTACAAATGAGTGTCAACAGCATGGAAATGAAAGCCTAGATTCTGCATCGGGGAGAGGGAGAGTATAAACCGTGAAAAGAACGGAACTAAGCACGGAGCCCTGAGGGCCCCCTCCCCCATATTTCAGAGGTTCCTCGGATGATCTTTGTCCGTTCACGTGAATACTCTGGAGTTTCCCACTGAGATAATACCTGAACCATTGCAATGCAGTGCCAGTGACGCCCAGGCAAGATAAGAGTTGCTCAAGAAGGACTTGATCGATGGTATCAAAAGCTGCCGAAAGATCGAGCAAAACAAGCAGAGATTCTCTACCTATATTTGCATTCCGAAGTAATGCCGACTCTGTGGAGGGATTAGCCCAGACCGGAACTTACTAGTTAAGTGGGAAGTTTCAATATCAGTTCAGCTGGACTGCCATGACTCGTTCGAGTGTCTTTTATAGGAACGGTAGTAGGGAGACTAGGCGGAAATTGCTCAAGTTCTCTCGGTCTAGAGTTGCTTTTTCAAGCAATGGCTTGACTTCAGCCTCTTTGAAAGGCTCTGGGACATGACCTACGGCTAATGACATTTATGATTTTAGTTATGCATGGCTCCAGCAGATGTATGCATCCTTAGTACAGTGGGAATATATAGTGTTCATAGGACTAGTTTTCTTCTTTGATTGGGATAGGAGCTTCAGAACTAGGTCATTAGTGGCTTCCTTGAATGTAGGCATTAAGGTGCTGTGTTGAATTTAGGGATGCGATTTCAGGGGGGTTACTGCCACCCTATGGTTGGACTCCTCGATCTTGTCCAAGTTGTTGATAAATAAGCTAGAGAAGCGATCAGCTAGATCATCACTAGTCACGGAGCTAACTTGGTAGCAGTAAATGAGATGGTCGATCGTAAACATCTGCTTGTTTGAATTGTGCATCTGTGAATCAACAATGTCTTTATAGAAACTGGACTTGGCCATTGCTAGGATCGATTGGTACGATTTACAGTAGTCACGCACAACCCATGGCCCCGTCATGGCATCTTCTGACTTGACCACATATAAAAAGACGCTAAAACGCACCTTTTCATTACAGCATTTTGTGGGTTCATGTGATTCGTCCTTTGTGTGCTTCTGCTGCTGACACTGTGCATGCTGCCACTGACCATACTTGCATGTTGACCCTGTACGTGTCACCCTAACCATGTTGTTCTCGTTTATTGAGCAAGCTACTAATAACCATTCGATCGTGCTTCCTTTGCAGCAGATGTAGTGCCTAGAAAGAGATTAAGTGCTCTGGAGGCAAATGTATTATTGCGCTCGATCATAACTAATAAGCAGTGATAGCAAGCACGTTATTAGCGCGAGTAACCGCACGAAGGACTATTCACGCAGAGAGACTAAATTCTGTCGGTTTTTATGTGTGGATTTTTAGCTTCTTGTGAAATTTCTGAGCTGCGGGTCGTAGTGTCAGTCGATAGTGAGTTCCAGAATACGAGGGGAGTATATGAACTTCAGTCATATTTTCTAAATGGTTTGAGATTGGTTCGAGTCACAGCTAAAGAACTGTGGGTCAAATAAACAGTTGGTCGGATGATGCAAAGCCTGATAAGGATGTATTTACGGTGAGTTGGCCGGAGCAATAGAATATAGGGACCTCAAGGCTGATTAGAATCTCGGAAGTCGATACGACACACTTCATGGGAAATGAGTGTGGATATGTGAGAAGTGGTGTGAAGTGCCTGTTGAAGTGACCGTTGGCATATATGGTCTGAAATCTCCCACTGATATAGAATCTTATCCGTAGTCATCTCGTGTCTGCTCCTGGCGATATGATAAGTGCTCAAGAACGACTTGGTGACCAATTATTTCAAGTGCTGGTATGAGATTCAGCAGAATTCTATCAAACATTAAATCAGCTTTACGATCTCTCTCTGGCCTACAGGTTGCTTCTCGCACCTAAACTAGCTAACATGTCCGACTTCCAGTGTGCTCTTCATCACCCACTTCTCTGCTTTCAGTTGTCTCTCAGCTCCACACTAAATTGAATTTTATAATTCAGCCTTCAGTTCCTAGTCCTCGAAAGTCTGTATCTTCCTTCAGGTTTCTGTGGACACTTTCATCCCCTTGGTATCATTCAGATCTCAGGCCAAGACGTGTCAATTCTGCTAAGCTTTCTCCGGTGAACGATTTTTTGTTCTTACTTGTGTGCTTACCTGTGCACTATTCAGTGCATGTTACGAACCAGCAGCCCAACTCACTATCTGCATTGAATGTCTTCGAGCTGGTTTGGTCTAGTGGTTAAGGCGCTCGCCCCGACCAAGGTCTGACTGAGGTCGTGGGCTCGAGCCCCAAGGCATATGTGAAGCGCCTGAATAGAGATTAATTTTTCTTGGGGCGCTACCTAAATGAATTATATTTTTTCTAGTGTGCTTTTGAATGCTTGTTTGAGCTTGTAGATGTCTTGCATGTCGTGCTTTTTGGAGGGCAAAGACTGCTACAATGCATAATGGATTCGTTTATTCTTTTATACCTACCATGGATACGACACGTGTTGCAGGCTCCGCCCGAAGACATTTTCGACTTTTTGCCTTTGAGGCCGAAGAGTGACCCCAAAATTGATCGCATTTGGAAGTCGTTGGTTGCCGAAGCTAGAGCTAGAATGCAGGCGAAAGCTGACAGAGTGGCAAAAGCACAAACAGCAAGTATGTTAAAGTTGCACACGCATTTGTTGGGGTTGAGCAGCCCAAGGCTACATGTTTTTGCCGACCTTCACGTATCATGGAAACTGTTTGTACAACCTGGGCCTTTAATGGCATCGTGCTGCTTCCCATGTGCTGCTATAGCATCTACCTAAAGAAATAATAATAATATTGCACTTGATAAAGCGCCCTCAGAGAACTTAATCTCTTTCTAGGCGCTTTACATTTGCTGCAAAGTGATACGCAATAGAATAGTAAGTAAAATCATGCTTGAAAAACAAACAAAATGAATAACATGGTTAGGGGTTACATGCACTGGGTCAGCATGCAAATGTGGTTAGTGGCAGCATGAACAGTGTCAGCACGCATAAGCACATCGAGGACGAATCACAAGGACCCACTAAATGCTGTCCTAAATAGGTATGTTTTTAAGTTTCTTTTAAATGTGGTCAGGTCGGGGGATGTTCTGATGCAGGTCGGGAGGGAGTTCCGGGCTGTGGGAGCATACGAGCTAAATGCACGGTCTCCAAAGGATTTAAGGTTTGTACGAGGTATTTCTAGACTGTTGGATTCCGAAAAGCGAGTGGTACGAGGCTTTGCCTGATGGGGTAGTATATCTGAAAGATAGGCTGGAGCCATAGAATGAAGAGACCTAAAAGTGAGCGACAAAACCTTGAAGTCAATCCGTTGCTTGACTGGTAACCAGTGCAGGTCGGCGAGAAGTGGAGTAATGTGTAAATAGCTGCCGTGCAAGGATAAGAGGTTCATATGGTCACCTGAATAGTGTACCGTTGCTGCTGCTCTTAGCACAGAGCAAATTCTGGAAGCAGATATTTTTTCTTTGTGGCTGACTGCATGCGTTTATGGCCATAGCCAACATGCGGCTTTGCTTAGGCATTCATGAAGACTTTCTCTTCCAAGCTCAATTAAGGCTGAAAGCTCGTCAGGCAAGATGGTAGTCTCTTATAGCTAAACTAAGCTAGAATTGCAAATTGGACCTTCCTACTTTGACCGATAAACGAGTTTGGCTGTATGTTTTCCTACAATTTCATGTTACTGTACCGATAAAGTAAAGACCAGCTGATTTAAGAGGCTCGTTTATATATTGGCAGAAGAGCCTTTTGGCTCTCACACCCACACCCCCTTGCAGTAGGCAGTATAGTATTGCCTGCTGAAGAACTGACGCGAACCTACGTTGCCACGGGTCACGAAGTGCAAGCAACTTACCTCTGCTTCTGGTTTAAGACAAAGCCTTGCTTTCTTCCCAATTTCTTCCGGTCTGCCCATACACAGCAAGAACGTAACAGTCAAATGTTGAAACAGGTTCTCGGTTGAACCGGATTTTGATAAGTAAAGTCCTTCCTGCTACACGTTCGGTTAGTTTACTACAAGCTTGTTGAGCTTCAACAACTAAAGGGTATCTTGAGGAGTTTGCTGGGTGCACGTCACAATCTGCTGCTTCTTAAAGCCTGCTTGAATGGCAGGCATTTATTGCTCTGAATGCTAAATAATTTGCCTCGGTATGGCTTGCCTTTTAGTGTGGAATGCTTCATGCATAAACTAAGGTCTACCGTGTCCAAGTGTAATGCTTTTTTGCATGTTATCTTGTTGATTATTTATGCTCAGGTCCTTATGTGTGGTGCCAAAAATACACGTTGTGATTGCTCAAGTACCCACCTAATGTGGCACACTTTTTTAAAGTTTCAGTCGGAGTTAAAGATTTGCATTTTCTGCTTGAATTTCCACACTTTTTATCATACAGTCTCGTGAGCAGGAGAATGTCTGCGCATTCCGGGCTAGCATAATGTGCTAGAATATTAATTTCTAGAACACCAGCCTTCATTTGTTACTTTTGAAATTTTTTGAACTTATACTGCGAATAGCTTAATCAGGCTCAACAAACCTTCAGGTGTGTCTTACATAGCTGTGACACCCGGCTCGTGTAGCCTCTGAGTGCACTTCCATTTTGGCCGATACTTGCGGTTTTCACATGATGCAGTTCTCTGCCTAACCCGTCGTATGCTCGGTCTGATGTTGAGTCCAAGTCCAGTGAGGTTTGGCCCTGCTCTGTGGGACATATCTATTTCATTGTGTGCATGTGACAAAAGCTGAAGTTAGGCTTCTGTTCTTTACTTAAGCTCCTCAAGCTCCTAGCCGTACTGCTGAACAAGATGATGGTCCACCGACTCCATCCAAGATGTACAACATGAACATGAAAGTGAGTGCCTCAGCAGCTATATCTTCACAATATTGTGTTTTTTGATCGAGCTGCTGGCTTGTATATGTGCCCTCACGAACGGTTATGGGCTTATGGACTGGAATCGTGGTATACATTGGATCTTCATCAGGTAAGCGTCAGTTCCACAGTACGTTCTGCCTTCCAGTTCACGTTTAATAATAAAAGAGGCAGGCTTAAAGAGATATCACAAGATCTAGAATTTGTCCCCGAATTTAATATCATTCGCATTATGGAAACCGGTGGATCGATCGCCATGCCATCGTAGAAACGTTAACTTGCTGTAACAAGAGCTTCGATGGCAACCTTCTGGCATCATTAGAGAGTCAAGGTAAGTCTGTCCCAACAAGACAATCTATAAAAAAAAAATCAACATATTCAATACTATGTATTATGCGAATATGCTAAACCCTTCTGTAGATGCAGGACACTTTTTAAAACTCTTGACCCATCTCAAAAAAACTATAGCATGTATTAATAAAGCATTATTCCAGAATGTAAAGTTCGAGGATGTAAGGGTGTCTACGTTTACTTTTAAATTGATCAAATTTGTTTAACAAATGTTCTCATTGTTCCCCTAAGTGCCATCGAAAGAATTAGGGCAGACATGTTAGATGATGGTACCTGAGACACATTAGTAGTTACATTTGTGTCAACCCAGCTTTGCTATCTCTTGTAGCAGGTCGTCTTGCCTGTGCAATAACTTGCTTATAGTGAAACTTATGCAAAACTCAGCAACTAGTCTGTCGTAAATGTCGCAACTGATACAAAACACTATTCAGCGCTGCACAATCCATCAAGACGGTTCGGGGGTGATGCGTTGGGCAGCGGTGCATCGTTTCCTAGACCCTGCCACCTTCTTGCAGCTCACTCTGCTACCGACTCGTGGAAATGAGGGCGTTTTAGTTTGCAGGGCTGGCTAATGTTCTGACATGTCCATGTGTATTTTGAGGGGATGACTATCTCTTTTGAGCCTTTTTTTCTTCCCCAGTAGTTATGTACCTTGAATCGGACTGTCTTAGCTCACCCTTCACTAGTAACAGAAACAAGTAACAGAACGTGACTCGCCTTGGCCTGTGATGGCCTCAGTACTCACGCACAGTGCACTGTCGGACGTGTGGCTGATATTTTCCTCGGCTTTGATCGGTTGTCATCAGCCGATTTGTCACCGTGGCATTACCATTGCTCCACCATTCTCGTTTCAGGTTGCATGCCGAGGGTCGTTCCTGGCAAAGCCGAAGGAAGAGCTGGCTAGACTGGCTAAGATCTACGGTAGCAAGACCATAAATCCGTATGGCGCCAAGCGAAATGGAAACTTTGTCTTTACAATGGTGTCACCCACAAACGTTAAGCAAACCCCCAACAAGGAGGTGAGTACATACTTGCTGCTGTGCCGTTCCACTACTGCTGCCCCCCCTCCCCGACCCTTCTTGTGGCTCATGCTCGTGGTGCGATCGGCTGTCGAGTCGTGCTGAAATACATGCTTCTACATCGGGTCCAAAGCAGTACGTCGACTTCCTGTCATTCACTTATTGGTTCCTTCATCCTCTGGTTCCGGTTTGCCTATTTAAATCCTTATGCCCTTGTACTGGGGGTGGGATGTTTGACTGGGTCTTTGATCAACCTATCTGTTTGACGTTCAATTGTTCAGCTAAATTATTTCACTGCCGACTACCATCACGATGTCCCTGACGTCGCATTTAAAATTAAGCATAATGTATCGAAACTAAAACTTATGTATAGCACCCTAAGAGAGCTCAATCTTTTTCTAGGCAAACTACATGCTGAAAAAGAAGCGTGCCAGTTGGTATTGGTCAAGTTTAACCTTTTCTTCAAAGTGCTCTGATTAGTTAAACTACGTAAGTTAAGTAACAACAATAGTTAAAGGTTGGTGTGATTGATGTTCTCTTATTGGACCACAAAAACGAATTATAAGCAATTAAAAGATTAATACAGTACTCGTGCACAAGGTGAACACAATTTTAAAAATGTATGTTGGCTCAAAAATATTTCGTTATACAAGACATAGATTGAAGTAGTGAGTGTTAGACCTTCACATCCGTGTGACCGATCCAGCAGAACTGGCTTGTTGAAACACGGTTGATTAGTCGAAGAAGCAGGAGCTCCAATGCACACGGGTGCAATGCAGACGAAGTACAAGACATCGAAACTGCCCATGCCTTAGATTTTAAGTCAACACGCCTGAATGTTAAAAACTGCCACTAGTCAACCTTTCTATGAATAAGTGTCTGCCTAGGGCCAATGCACGATGTTGACCACTCTGTGTTGGTATCAGCTGAACTAAGTCTCAAATTAGCAAAACTTGTTTGATGCTGTAGCCCAAGATAGGCATGGTTATTAGTAATAGAAATACTTCTCATTAACTTGTACGAGTATGTCGTGACTTATTGCTGACCAGACGAATTGCAGGTAGCAAGTTTGTTTAGCAGCAGCAAGGTGACCAAGGCTCTGTCTGCACACCTGCCTTGGCCAAGGTTCACGTCTCATCGAACAAATTTATATATGCAATCCAAGCTGGATTGACTTCAACGTTTTGTCGCTCACTTTTAGGTCACTTCATTCTTTGGCTCCAGCCTATCTCTCAGATATACTCCCCCATCAGGCCAAGCATCGTACAAACCTCAAATCCTTTGGAGACCGTGCATTTAGTTCGTATGCTCCCAAAGCCTGGAACTCCCGCCCGACTTGCGTCAGAACATTCCCGGATCTGACCACATTTAAAAAGAATTTTAAAACCTATTTAGAACAGCATTTAGTGGGTCCCTATGATTCGTCCTTCACGTGCTTATGCGTGCTGACACTGTGCATGCTGCCACTAACCACATTTGCATGCTGACCCTGTGCATGTCACCCCTAACCATGTGGATCGGTTAAAGCAATAAGGTGCTCATGTGCAGCTTATCCTTTCCCTTGGCTTTTATAGTTTGTGTTGATTTTTTCGATAAAGCATACGGCTTGTGTCTTGTTCTGTTATTGAGGACATCGTTGCTTGGAACGAGTTTTTCCACCAATTCCTATTTCAATTCAATTTCCGACCAATTTCCATTCAATTCAATTTCCACCCATTCCTATTCCAATTTCCACCAGTTTTTCCACCACGTCCTATGATAACTTTTCAAGAGTTCCAAAGTTGCATAGTGGACGAAAGAACGATGTTAATCCGTCTTGAGGAAGTGGACCGGGAGAATGGTTATTTGGAGCATAAGAACTCGAAACCTCACGTTAATACCACAGCCTCGGTGGTACAGCATGCATAGTGGAGGACATCGAGATGCATAACTAGTGTGCTGACTATTGGGCAAACCTAACTATCTAAATGGAAAGTGGTCATGTCGTTCCCAATTCTTTCTCAGCTGCCGAGGACAGGCATTTTTGTGTGAATTCGCAAATCTATTCGGCAATTTTTGGAACAGTCTCCTCAAACTATGCTCTTGTTTTGAAGAATAATGAGCAAATCGTTTGTTCAGGTGCATTTCGTCTGCGTACCTGTGCATAATTTAGTGCATGTTTCTAGCCAGAGGTGTTACTAAACGGTGACCATGAGTGTCTTCATGTTTGCTTCTGCATGCTTGAAACCCTGTATTACACAGAATCTAGGCTAAAAGTAAAGGTTAGCTATTTATTCAACTATTCAACAGTAGGGGTAGAATTTGTCACCCCACTTGCAGCAGGCAATAGTCAGGCAGAGATCAATTAGTGGAGGGCTCGAACCTACGACCTAGGTCATGAGATGCGAGCACAGTACTCCTAGGCTGAGCCAGGGGCTGATTCTCGAAGCGAGTCGTAAGTTCTTATATAGAGAGGGATTAAGTCCAGGTATGGAATGGACCTACAATCTATTATTACTATTATCTCTACCTGTTTAGTGCACCTGATTCAATCTGAAATGTTACCAATGTGATTTTTTTATACATGATCACGTAACATTCTTTCTTACTTGATTATGTGAGGAGTTCTCCGTATTATTAAGAACATAGTTTATATCTCGAGCTATTTATAGCCACACCCTGTGTTTGCTCATACAGTCAGTCTTCTAAATCATTGCAGCCTTCTACTCAGTCTGGCCACCAGAAACCAGCATTCAGTGCGTTTGTCAACAAAGTTTACCAGCCTCGAACGTCGAAGCCTGGTGAAAATAAGGAACCCGAGTATCCGAAAGACAGCATATTGGCATATCTTTAAATCTACTACCAGCTGAGTTGTTTCGAGAGGTCGCACTTTGGCCTCGTGATCGTTTTAATGTAGTATTTGTTTCTTGATTGTATCAATTATAGGCGGGTTGTTTCGGTAAACATGGGACATTTGCATCGGTCGCTGGTCATTTTAAATTTGCCTCACTGTTGTTGGCTTTTCAGACCCGGAATCAACACAAGTTGAGTTTTTAGGGTAGATACAGCCAACATGTTAATTAGTTGAGGTAGATGGCTGTCATCTCAGATGTGATGAGCACATTAGACATGAGTAAATGAAGTCCGTGAAAATTCTCACGTAACTGCCATTTCAAGCCTTTTCAGCAAGTTACATACAGTGATTTCTTGCATCATGGAACTAGCTAGTAAAGGATAAATGAATGACAAATGAGCAAACGCCCCTTAGCTGCTGCCAATTGTTGGTAGGCTGAAGCCATAGGGTTGAGCATGATCAGGATGGTTGTCGCTAGGAATTCGATAAGTTTGACTACTCTTTGACCTTGCCCGACCCATTAAGCACCTTCCACCAGATTTAATGGGTGTGTAGCCCCTAACTTGGCTCGTAGCCTTATTGGTAGGTACCCCGAAATTCCTACTCCACCAGGCTGTTTCTGCTAGATCAGGTATAGTGGGTGTTCTAGGTTACATGCCAACCGTTGCAAAGAAGACTTGAGCATACTCTTGAGCTCGAGACACGAAATAACAGCTGACGTTAAATTCCAGTCGGAGTACGGTTTAGGTTGCAGGAACATCTGAAACAAATCAGCTGTCTAGGTATAGAGACGTGACTGTTAATTCAGTTGTGTTCTGCTTGATCTTGCGGTCCTGCCGTTATTCATATAAGTTTGGTAAGGGCAGACCACTTTTCGTGCTCGGCATTTATGTCCTTCAAGACTGCTTAGGTGCCTCCAACCGCCACGTTGGCATACTATGTAGCGTAACCGGATGGTCATTCAGGTTGATAGCCTTCGCCCAAACTCGCCATTACGTTCTGGGAGTACGCGGGTTCTGCTTAACACAACGCCGTCAGGGTAATTACGCCCTTGGAAGATTCAGTCCTGCCTAGTACTGCGGTTAGAGCACCGAAACGGTATAATCATCTGACATCAATCCCGTAGTACGGTCATTTAAGTGACAACCGATTGCACATTATGTGTACGTTGGACTGCATCGTCTAAGCCAGTGACAGCTGCTACACCATGCTTGCAGCAAACCAGGTTTCTAGTTGGCGAGTTAGTGGAGGGTGGTTCAGTTTTCCGACCAACGTGACGCGTTTCCTCTGCGATTCCCCATATAGAAAACGTTTGCAGGAAGTCCGCAGCAATAATAGTTGCCAGTCATACCGTTTACTATGAAAAAACACCAATCCTGCAGAGTGGTTCTTTGGTAGACTTTCACCGAAACTTCTCAATTCACGCTAATCGGGTCCCCACAGATGGAGTTCACTCGGGACTACCGTCCTACGCAACGTCACGAGTCCTCAATAGTAGGTGCTCGGCAGCCAGTGACACTTCCGAGACAGTGTCCGGGAGTATGTGAAACAGTGCCAAGTGTGCATATCACGAAGTAACTCAGATTTCGGCTCTAACAAGAGCCAAAAAGGCTACCACTCGGAATCCGCTTCCACTCGGCCTTGCTAATACGGTGACCTAACACGTGGGCCTGCCTGCCAGCCTCCTGTCGTTTCCCTCAAGCTTGAGAGTCGCACAGTCCCAGTGACCTAGACCTTCAAAGAAGTTTCATTGCTCCAGACGCCCACGCTGCTCTTACCTCGCCGCCGCGGCAATTTAACTATTATATATGTATTTGTGTCAGCAGTCGCACACTCAAAGATTGATTCGACAATACGGCAGGCCGTGTATTAGCGATCGAAGGATGCCAAGCGGAAGCTAACGACCGTCATGGCCGATCATAGCAGTGGAGAAAGTGTATAATTAGTTCCGGCATTCTGTAGTGTGCGCCTGCGGCTTCAGCTACTGTAATTAGCGAAGCGCCTTGACACTAATGTACATGCCTGACATGTGGCCAATAGTTTAGCCGTTGAAGCGGCGCATTGTAAGGCCATTAATGCAAGTTATATTTCGTGTCGTCTGCTGCGATTGATTGGGCTCTCATATATGTACCCGTTGAGAGTAATAAACCAGTCTCGTTTACTGCGAACGTTCGCCCGCAGTGTCTCCGTGAGACTCGCGGAGCGGAAGACACTCGAGCAATAATCAGGCCGCCACGAAACGAGTCTTAGGCGCCGACCTACTTATCGTTACTGGGGGGGGGGGGTCGTGAGTCCGCGGCGTGAATTAGAAAGAGGCACACACAGGGGATTTTACTGAGCTTTATTCAAAAGCGCACAATGTCGCTTCGCATGTGGCTCAGCTTTATCCTCCACACTCCTCGAAGGCTCACAGTATCGCGAGCAGGGCGGTACGTCCTCGCACTTAGGCTACCTACGTCTAGTGTGGGGAACTACTCAAACACGTGGAGCCTGAACCGGAGCCAAGACACTGGTTGGAGAACTAGGGCTCCGCTTCTACCTTAACGGCAGGAATACCTCACACACTACCTCAAGCACTCTTGCCGAGGAAACACGTCTCCGCACTTATACTACCTACTAGTGGGAAACGACCCAAATAGACGGAGAAGCCCAAACCACTGAAATATCTCACACACCCCACCGAACTACTTCTAGTTCGCACCGGCAAATCCTTACGTCGAGGCCACGTTCGCGAGCACACAAAAAAAACAAAATCCGAGCTTGGGCGTGATACGGTGTATTTGGTGGTGTCCACCGAATCCTCCTGGAGCTGTCAAGTCATGTCCCTCAATCGCCGGTGAACAACCCGTGCTTTCAGAGAAGTGAGTCCGGCAACTGCCGTCGACGGCGTCGAAACGGAGCCGAATTCGACGAAGGAACCACGAGTGAGCGTCGCCCTACCATTATATAAATAGCCGGCCAAATGATGAGCCAGCCAATATCAATCACCTCACGGTCCCTCTGCGTCCTCTTGCTCACAGCTCGAGAATCCGGGTGCTCTTCAGCCACCTCTCTCGATCTCACGGAAACCGTCTATCAACTACCTTGACGGTCCAGCAACTCTAGGACGGCTGGCGGCGACAGCGACCCTGGGCAAGCGTCGCCCTAATCTTAAATTGCTAGCCGGGTTGACAGGCCAGCAGCCGATACCAATCACCTCATGATCCTACTACGACGGCTGCGTCCTCTTGCTCGACGCTTTAGAACAGAGGTGTTTCTTGCTGAGCAGTTCTTGTTCGCCCTAAAACTGAGTAAGGCCAGCGCTGGGTTACACAATGAATAGCTGGAAGCTCAGCTCCAGCATCTGTTCGTCTATTTGACTGAGAAGGAACGCTCGTCACAAAGAAAGCGCTTACAAGACGGAGGGGAAGCCGAAACGGCGATCTAACCATTTCAACACAGTAAATAGACAACCGATTCGGAGCAGGTACAGACGGCCGAGCATCTAGAGCGAAAGCGGGAGGGGGAGAGCAGCTGAAATAGGCCCAGCGGATCGGGGGCCCTCGCCTGTGGCTCCCTGCCGGGAGGCCATGACAAGCCCTGAGAATGCCAGTAGCATGCTGGACTAGGAAAACCAAAAGCTCACTGAACGTCAGAGTGCCACAAACCCTCAGGAAAGACATACACCAATTCCGCATATTTGTGGTGAGCTTGGAGCACGAGAGGACACAATTACCACTTCGGTGGACCTCCTAGTAGATGACCGGCATGTAGCTGTGCTTCTGGATTCAGGTGCCGAAATCTCCTAAATCGATGCAAAATGTGCTAGGGCTTGGGGCTTGAAGTTGGATAAGTCCACCGTGAAGGCAGTCTGAGTGACCGGGGCACCACTTCAAATCCTCGGTACCGCCAGCGTCCTGATCACACTGGAAAAGTTCATTAGGAGTCATGTAAAGACAAGTGGCACGGACAGCACACGCTTATTGAAACCGGTTTATGTTTACTCCCCTGATGATTGTTTTTCCCGATAGGACATAAGCTAATTTTCGTCTATCTTCGATTTTACCGTTGGATGTCCAAAAATGACCCGATATCGTACCGTGAAAAAACTCTCATCACTAAGATAGCGTCATTTGTGCTACTTTGTTGGATAAACTTACAGTAAAGTTTCGTTCTCTTAATAATTAATTTATCTTAGGAAAAATATTTTTACCTTATTTAGCAAATGACTTCTCAATCGAGGCAAAGAAATTCTTTTCCTTTTGAAGTTAGAAGGTTAATGAATATTGACGTTGATTCATCAAGTAGAAAATATGTTGGAAAACAAGGAAGACTTAATCAAGTTGGTTTTACAGAACCAGTTGTTACTGGAGGTGGAAATACTTTAACTTTTGCTTATAAAACAAAGAGAAGATATGCTGACTTTGAATCACTTAAAGAATTTCTTAGATATCAAACTAATAAGTTACTTGATAGAGTTAGAAATTCATAGCCATTTATTAAAGTTCACTTTAAAGTATCATTCGATATGAAAATGTTTGATAATGGAGACAGAGAAAGAAAAGGAGCACAATCAAAATCAGTGTTCAATGAATAGTGAATCAGCAAATCTAATTTATGAAAAAATCATGCTTTCGCTAGGGACCAATTCTGAGATGTTAATGGAACGTAACATTGGTTCTGGATGGTTATTTCCTGGATATCATTCATTTTCAGTTATTGTTTCTAAATATATACCTATAGGTGGTGGAACATATATTGAAACTCCTTAATATCTTGCTAAAAAGTGCATAATTAACTGAAAAAATATTAATGGTGAGTTTCTCGCTCTATGGTTGGTTTTAAGAGCTTTGAATCATGTAGAAGGAAATAAATCGAAGATAAATGTATTAAAATAAATATTATCTATTAAATATTCTCACTTGATTAATAAAATTGAGTGGCCTCTAATGGTTAAAGATGTTGATAAATTAGAGAAAGCAATAAATGTTAGCATACATGTTTACTCACGTGGATATAAAGAATCAACAGTTTCTCCATTAAGATTTGTAAAAACGTCAGATGAGAAAGATGGGAGAAATGTAAATCTATTATTACTCAATAAAGATGAAAAAGAACATTATATGTTGAATAATAATTTCAATTCATTATGCAGACCTGCAGACTCTGGAGGAAAACAATATTATTGTCATAGGTGTTTAAATAGATTCTTTGATAAAAAAACAAGTATATGAACATTTAGAATTATGTTAAAGTATAAACTCTAGAGCAACAGTTTATGTAATGCCAAATGAAAAGAGTAAGTTTATTAAGTTTGATTCTTTCAAACATCCTAATACATGTCCATATGTTTGTTATGCAGACTTTGAATGTATAATTGAAAAAGGAAAAAATGGATCAATTCATACTCCATGCTCAGCTGCTTATGTTATTATTGATTGGAAAGAAGAGGTTTTTGATAAGTTTATTAATGTTGGTTCTGATTGTGTAGTCAAGTTTTTACAAAAACTGTTTGAGGTATGAAACTTTTTAAAAAGTAAATTGATTGAGCATAATTCATAAAGTAAAATGGATGACTTAACTGATAGTGAACTAGAAGAACACAAAAAAGCTATTTTCTGTTGGATGTGTAAAGAACCATTCAATTAAAAAAAGTGATATGAAACAAGTTCATGATCACTGTCATCTAACAAATAAATATAGAGAAGCTGCCCACCATCTTTGCAATCTAAAAGCTGGAATACATTTAAAAAATGGCAACTTCCTGTTATACTTCATAACTTTAGAGGATATGATTTACAAATAATTGTTAAGGCAGTTAAAATTGTTAGTGTTGAATCAGAACCAATAGCAAATAATCTTGAGAAGTACATGGTGTTAAGAGTTAATGATTAAGTTTTAAGGATAGTGCTCAATTTATGCTTTTGGATCATTAGACTTCATAGCATCAACAATGGGTAAAACAATTGATTGTTTTTCAATTTCTAATAAAGTTTTAAGTGAACAACATCCAAATAAAAACCTTAATATGTTAGCAACAAAAGGAGAGTGTCCTTATGAGTTCATGGATTCATTTGAGAAGTTTTTCGTTACTTCTCTTCCAAATAAGGAAGATTTTTGCTCAAGTGTTTACATGACTGGTATATCTGATGAAAGTTATAAAAAAATGCTGTTTGGAAAGAGTTTTATCGTAAAAATAGGTTAGAATATCATAATTTATATCTATTAACAGATGTGTTATAACTTGCAGATTGTTTTGAGAGTTATAGAAAAGGTGATATCAAAACTAAAACTTAATCCTGCAAACTTTATAACAACACCAAACTTATCATGGAGTGCAATATTCTGGTTTTCACGAGTAAAGATTGACTTGATAACTGATAGAAACAATTATAATATGTTTAAAAAATCTATTCGTAGTGGAATATGTCAAGTGAATTGTAGACTTGTTAAAGCAAACAATCCAATGGTTCATGGTTATGATTAGGATAAACCAGCAACATGGATAACTTATCAAGATGCAACAAGTCTTTATCCTACAGCAATGATGGAGCTTCTACCACAAGGAAATATTGAAGTAATTTCAAATGATGGATGGAATATAATTTATTTGTATTTATTTGTATAGCGCTCCAAGAGAAGTTGTATCTAAATGTATCTCCGTCTGGAACTCCACAAAGTCATAAAGACCGTGTGGGTGTTACGCAGAGAGTTTTTTTTATAGCGCACTCACAGCCTAAGCGGCTTCCGGTACGCATTCGGTAGCCAACAGACTTCGTCTCACGCAACAAAGAAAAAGTGGGAAGCATAGTAGAGTCAGAAGAGCAGTTGAGGTAGTGAGTAGCATGGAAGTAGCAGCTCAGGACCGCTGAAAAGGATGTGCCATAGTCGACAGTAGGACAGTAGTTGTCGTTGCGTAAGAATTGTGGAAGCGAGTTCCTCAGCCTAGGACCTGCAGAGCTCAAGCTTCTGTCACCAACTGCCTTTATCCGGAGGAATGGGACAGCTAATTTATTGTCTACAGAGTACCTGAGGGCGTGAACAGGCTGAAACTGATGCAGTAGTTCAGCTAGGTACGAAGGAGCCAAGCCGTGGCGGGCTATGTGGGTCAGCGTAAGAACTTTGCTCTGTATTCGTTGCTCAACCGGCAACCATCCTAGCTCTTTCAGCAAAGGAGACACGTGCTCAAACCGCTGGAACTTAAAGACTTGCCTTGCAGCCATGTTCATAGTCCGCTGCAGTGGCCTAATAGCTTTCTTTGGCAGCCCAGCCAAAAGAGAATTACAAAAATCAAGCCGAGACAGAACTAAAGAGCTAGGTAAATTTTTTACAAGCCACTGTGGGAGAGAGCTCCTAATCTTGGATCGGTATCGGATGTGATGGCTAGCTGTAGAAGCAGACTTCTGAATAAAGCTTCTGAAATTGAGGCAACTGTCGAAAACGACACCTAAATTTCGAGGACGTGGTGATGGTCGCTCAGTAGCATCAACTTCATCTCTATTCAGGCGCTTAACATATGCCTTGGGGCTCGAGCCCACGACCTCAGCCAGACCTTGGTCGGGGCGAGCACCTTAACCACTGTACCAAACTGTACTAAACAAGCCACTGTACTAAACAAACCAGCTCAGCGAATATTGATAGTATTCTTAAATTAGATGAGTCAGATATTGGTCACTTATTTGTTGTTGATATTGAATATGATCCTATAACTAAGGAGTATTACCATGATTTACACAATGAGTATCCATTATGTGCGTGGAATAGAGTTGTTGATTTTAGTGAATATTTTAACTTTCAAAATAAACTCAAAACAGGAGCAAGCAATGTTCCAAAGTTAGTGTGTGACTTTCTACCAAAGAAGGATTATTTACTAAACTATTGATATTTAAAATTCTGTTTGGACATGGAATGATATGTGTTGTAAAGAATGTTTCCAAGTTTAAACAGTGAAGATAACTTATACCTTATATTGAAATGTGTGCTGAAATGAAAGCATTAAATTCAAGTAAAAAGTTTTAAAGAAATCTTTGGAAAATTTTAATCAACTCATTTTATGGTAAAACTTGTGAAGATGTTGAAAAAGAGTTAAAACTTACTTAATTAATGCTATTGATGAAGTAGGAAAAAAGAAATTCAATAAACGAATAAGAGATCCAAAAATGATTAATTTTAGAGACTTTGGAAAATCCTTGATGATATTTCAAATGAATCAATCTAAAACAAGATTAAATAAACCAATAATCATGGGTAGTACAATTCTAGATTTATCAAAGTTACATATGCAAAAGTTTTATTATGATGTTATAAAACCAAAACATGAAAATAAAGTTAGTTTAATCTATATTGATACTGACTCTTTAATTATGAATATTGAAACACACAATTTTTACAATGATATGAAGGCAGTGCCAGATTATTTTTATGTTAATACAATTGAAAAGTTTAAGGGTGAAACAGAAGGTCAAGTATTTTCAGAAGTATGTGCTTTAAGACCAAGACTATATTCTGTAAGTATTGTTGATGCTGAAAAGAAAACAGCTACAAAAGGAGTAACAAAAACAGTTTTAACTAAAACAATCGGACATTATACATTTTTTAGTCGTTTAACTGATAGTATAGAAATTTTCAAAGGTAAATCCGTTGAAGGATTTAGTGAAAAACAAATTAGGAAGTTTCATAATATATCTCAAGATACACATGAACTATTTACTAATGAGTTAGAAAAAGTTGCGCTATCTGCATTTGAATCAAAACGGTACTGGTTAGATTGTGGAATGCATTCACTTACTTACGGTCACTATAGAATAAAAGATACTGGTGGAAAATAGTTTGAATGTTAATATAGATGCCAAGCGAAAACACAAAACAAATACCTATAAAGAAAGTAAGACTTGCTGATGAAGAGAAAATGAAAACAGATAAAAACGTGTTAATATTCTAGAAGAAATAGATCTGCTTAAATCAATGGAGAAATTAAATATAAATTAGTAAAATTATTTTCACTACTATAGGATGGACCAAGAAAAACACGAAGTTTTCCAATCTTTAGAGAATATTACTCCTTCAGACCTTGAATCAGTATCTGATACTTTTTCTGAACATCCTGACTATGTTCCTGAATCAGAATCAGAATCTGAAACAGACTTTTCTTATAGCAGTATTAGTGTAGAAGAGGATTATGTTAGTGATGAAGGTTATATAAGTCTTGAAGAACTTCTATTTCTATTTGGAGAACAAGATGCATGATATATTCAAAAAGATTATCATAATTATGTAAACAAATAATATGAACTTTAAATAAAATAAAATAAACATTTATTTTACTTATATAGAAAACGGATGTTTCAAGAATTCTCAGCTGTGAACAATCTAGAGAAATGGCAATAAGAATATGTTTACAAAAACTTAAATGAGAAGATCAACGATTGGTTAAACATTCACTTGATAAACTTATTCCAGATTTAGATAGCTCATTTATTAATGTTCTTATAGATATTTGTGATACATGTGATTAACTAATTGAATGTCGTAGCAAGATCAATGAAATGTTAGAATAAGCAAATAAAAATCTAAAACGCCAAAAACAGAACCTAGTGTACACATTTTATAATGTAAGTATAGTAATGTAAGTTTCTTGAATTCTTAGCTGTAAAAAAGCTAGAAAATTAGCAAAAGAAATTTGCAACACGAAATTAAAATGTGTCAGTAAAGATATACTTAAAATTATCTGTATAAATTTATTCCAGACTTAGATGGTATAATTATTTTGAGTCTTATAGATATTTGTAATGCTTGTGATAAAATACATGAGTATGAATAAAAACTATAAAAGAGTATTACAAATACTAGTCATAGCATTTGGTAATTAGATTATAGTTATTAATTTGTGTGAATGTAATTGTTTTATTATTATATAGGAAATGCAAGCAACTTCTGATCTTAGTGATCCAACCCTTGTAACGAGTGCTACAGCACTACAATCTTACGTTGATTATCTTGTTAAATCAAGAATGACATCTTATGATCAACAAACATTTGATTAAGATATTTCAGTTATGACCGATATATCCGTTAGGAAATTCTATCTAGATGAATGTGATATTGAAGCTCAAAATATAATCACTGCAGGGTTGTCAGATGTAACAGCAAATCTAGAAACAACAGTTAGAGCTAAAGTTGATGCTCTTCTGGATGATCCTTCTGAGATTGCTGGATACACAACATGGATTGCAACACAACTCCCAACACTCAACTGTTGTATCGGGAGTATCAGGAGTTAAACCTGACATCTCTGGAATTGGTTAAAGATGAGTGTTATGCAGTTCTACCTGATATTTCTGAGCGGACCAGCTAAACTCATATATCGAAACCTCACATCTTGCTAGTAAGTTCCAGTCTGGCTTTAGAGCTAATCACTCCACAGATTCAGCATTGCTTCGGGTATACAACGACCTACTTAGGAGTGCAGACATGGGTAGAGTGTCTCTGCTTGTTTTGCTCGATCTTTCGGCAGCTTTTGATACCATCGATCACAAAGTTCTTCTAGAGCGCCTCTCGTCTCGCCTGGGCATCACTGGCACTGCTCTGCAGTGGTTCAGGTCCTATCTCAGTGGGAGACTCCAGAGTATTGACGTGAATGGACAAAGATCATCTGAGGTACCTCTGAAATATGGCGTACCTCAGGGCACCGTGCTAGGTCCGGTTCTTTTCATGGTTTATACTCTGCCTCTTGCTGATGTGATTGCCAAGCACAATCTAGGCTTTCACTTCTATGCGGATGACACTCAGTTGTACCTTTGCTTTGATCCCTCTCAGCCTTCGAGCACCTCGAATTCTCTCAACTCACTTGCTGCATATATTGATGACACCCGCACATGGATGGCAGCAAGTTTTCTAAAAATAAATGACGATAAAACTAACTTACTAGTTATGGGCAAACCCAGTGTGATTCACAAATTGGAAAGGCTGACGCTCAAAGTTGGCTCTGCCAGCATATCTCCAGTTGAATCGGCTCGAAATCTAGGTGTCATATTCCAAAGCGACCTCTCGTTAGACTGCCATATCAGCTCCCCAGTCAAATCTGCCTATTTTCAGATTCATAACATAGCTAAAATTGTTTGTTTAGATAAGCATACCACATCTAAGTTGGTCCATGCATTCGTGACATCCCGTCTCGACTTCTGCAAGTCACTGCTCGCTGGCCTACCGGCATGTGCGATCAGGCGTTTGCAGCTGGTGCAAAACTCTGCAGCTATGCTTGTCTGTCGTAAGCGTCGCAGTTGCCACATTGCACCATTTCTCGCCGACCTGTGCATGTCAACTCTAACCATGTTATTCATGTTGTTTATCAAGCATGATATTACTCATTATTCAATCGCGTTTCCATTTGCAGCAAATGTAAAGCGCCTAGAGAAAGAGATTAAGTTCTCTAAGGGCGCTTTATCAAGTGCATTATTATTATTATTATTATTATATGGTAAAAGTGCAAGACAAAAATCAACTGTAGCAGCTCTAGCAGCACAAGCACAAACTTCAACACCTGCACCTGCACCAACTGCTGTGTAATAAATTTAAATAATAACAAAATAAAAACAATATTATAGAAAATGGTTTCAGTTGAAACAAGAGGAAAAGACTGTCTTAATGAAGTACAAGGTCAGCAATATTCAAACTTTAAGATTTATTCATATCCAATGGGTAGAATTGAAGACATTAGATCAACTTGTTAGATGCTGTGAAACTAGTACTAGAATATAAAGTACTAAGGATTAATCACTCTGAACCAGAAATAGCATGTATATTCACTAAAGTCAGAGATGGTTCAATCTTTAAAGAGTTTCTAAAAGACTTAAAAATAGAAAAAATGAATAGTATGAGGTCTGAAGCATACTCTAAAAAAATAGAACTAACTGAAAAAATAAAGAAAGAACTAGATGCAGGAAAGAGTAGTGATCTACCAGAAGAATTGATTGAAGAGACTATGGATTGGAAGACTTAAATTTCATCTTATGAAAAATAAACAGGAAGTTCTCCAGGCTCATCAACTTTAATAGGTTTTCTAAGATCTAGTGATCTTGATGGAGAATAAAAAACATTTGATATAAATTCAATTTAAATACAATCAGAAGTATTTGGCATATTTATGCTAAAACCTTGTGTAATTCCAGTTACAGCTTCATTATTAGTTTGTACAGGATATGAAAACTCTATTTGAATGTTTAACCTTCCGTAATCTAGTTTAGTATGATTAATATAATTAATATAGTAAAGAGTTAAAGTATAATTTTCTATAAAATAACTTTTAAAACTATAATTTATATCATCATTTAAATCTCTATTAAAGTACTTCTGTTTTATATTTCTAATTAGAATTTCTCAATCTAATTTATATTTTGTTACTAAATTAATCATTGTTTTTGTAAAATAACGAGTGTAAATACCACACATTACAATTGCTACGGGAGCGTTAGTTTTACTAATTATCCTGTAATTAAATATATCATTTTCATAAGTTGAATATGATACATTTAATACCACCAGTTACAGTTCTATTTCCATTCATTGTTCCTCCTGTAATTGGTAATTTAGTATCAGCATAATCTTTCGTTGCAGCATCACTAGGATTTATAGGATTAGCAACATGTTAAAAATATAAAAACACAGGAACAAATACACTCATAAATGTTGAAACTACGTGATAAGTTAAAGAACCGTTGTAAGAATTAATAGTCGGTGGGACTTACTAATTTGTTATCATCTTTAAGTGTATAAGTAAAATTCCATCGTGCGAATTGCAAATGCAATTGTATTGCAACCATGTCCCTTAACTCTGCCTCAGTAACAGGATCATCAAAAAATCCAATATGTTGTTGAATGCTATCTACTTTTATGAATGCTCTCCACTTGCTTACTTTTTTATTCCAATATACACCAGTAAAATTCAAAGTGTTATCACAACGTTTTCCTTTATTTCTTTGGTTTTCACCAGCAGTTGCTTCACGTAAATCCTCAAAACAATTAATTTGTTTATTTCCGTCTTTGTGATCAATTTAATGTAAAGGCATTTTACCAGTCATTATTAGCCACACTAGTCTATGTGGGCAATATTTTTTCCATCTATTTGTATTATTCTATATTCACTAGTATTAATTGATCCAACTTCTTTTCCAATAGTTACACCACATCAAGTTGTTTTCCACGTCAGTTTTCCACTGTAAGCATTATATGCTAACAATTCCATAACACGTTCCTGCAATTCAGAAACTTCATCGTGATTCATTTTCTATATACTGTTTTTTAACTCTTTAAAATAATTTGATCCATCAACAATTACATCAAACACTTTTTCTCTAATTCTTAGTTCATATTTTGAACCTTATCAATTGTATTACTGACTCTGCATCAGAAAGTATCTTAGCTAATATTTCATTCCATTCAGCAATAGATTCAATGATTCTTTCAGTTTCCATTATATAAAATACATTTTTATTATTTAATATATAGAATGGATTATAATAAAGTAAAACTTGCTCTATCAAACCACCAAGTAAACTTAATTCATAAATCAAAAGAACAAATTTATATTAGGCTAAAACATTCAGACTTATCTGGTAGTGTTCCTATCATTTTAACAAAGACTCAAATTGCAAAAATAGAAAAATAGAAAAATGTAGAAGTAAAGGAATTAGATTGCAACTGAATCCAAGTCTTAAACAACTAAAAGCTAATAGAAAAGTTAGATCAGAATTAGTTGATTTCATAAACAAACTTACTGGAAACCGTGAAGTGCACATGTGTCTTCCAGCAGGTGTTAAATCAGAAAAAGTTCCAGGTGGTCCATTTAACAATACTGGTAAATACAGTTATGCTGGTCCAGGAACTAAATTCACTCAAAGAATGAATAAGGGGTACACCGGAGAAAATGATTTAGATAGATCTGCTTTAGTGCACGATCATACATACATACACTGAAACTTTCTCTATGTCAGAACCTAAGCGAACAGAAATAAGAAATTTATCTGATTTAGTTTTAGCTGAATCTGCAGCACGGATTGCTCTTGATCCTAGACAACCATCAAATGTTCGTGAAGACGCGAAAACTGTGGCAGCAATTGTGGTCGCGAAAGCAAAATTTGGCCTTGGTATTGGTGGTATGTTGAATGATTCATTTGCAACTGACTTTCTAAAAGATAAAGTAAGTAATCCTGCAAGTTTTAATAAAACTAAAAACTATGCTCGTGGAATAGAATGTTAGATATGACTAGAAAAAAGATATGAAAAAATTAACTAACCTAACTTTTGTTTTTGTTTATTACTTTATCTGTTTTTGTTTATTTTTTCTGTCAGCTGGATTTAATTCACTTCTTTTAACAACACTATAAACCCTAACTTGATCTGGTTTCAATCTAATATTAAGTCTCTCTTCAGAATTATATCTATCTTTAGTTACATAACAGCCATCAAGAATACCAGTAATAGCAAACTTATTACCAAGTTTTTGAATTACATCAGAAATACTATTGAATTTTAATTGTTTGTTCTTGTGATCAAAGAATATACTTGGTTTACTACCAAAATCAATTCTTACTCCAATAGTTGATCGTTGAGATAAATCGGAACCACTGTATTCAAGTTTCATACTTGCTCTTGCTACAATATCTTCTAGAGCTGGTCTCATATCTTCAGTGATATAGATCCATGCATTGAAATAAGGTTTATAATCTTTAGTAATTTTCTCTTCAAGACGAACACGAGCTGGTTTTTCTTTTGGGATGACAACAGAAGAATTTTTATAAGTACAATAATTTTTTTTGTTATCCACTTCTATATATGGAAAATAAAATGTTTAAATTAAATAATTAATTGCATTGTCGTTCCAAAATCTGTTTCTTGCATTAGTTTTAGAAATATTAGACACCTTCCACAATCTGTTTAATTGTATTCTTATAGCTTAAAAGTTTGAAGGCTTGGTATAACACCAAAATAATGTATTACTTCTGGCATTGGAAGAGCACCAAATGAATCAAAGTAAAAACATTGTTTACCTTGTTTTTTAAGTGCAACCCAATGATAGATTGCAAGATCTGATTTGCCTGTATTATAAACATTCATTTTCTAGTGGTTTTGTTAGGTCATCTCTTGCAAAGACGCCTCTAAAGTTTTTTATATCTAATTCTTTTACATACTTATTTATTTCTAGATCTGCTAGTGGTGTTGATTTTACTTTTTTTTTAGTTTGTAGATAGTCTTTTTTAATTCAGCAAGTATTTCTTGTTTATCTTCTACACATCCTCCTTTCTTGCCATGTGATAAAACACCTGCACCAAGTTTCTTGCCATGTGTTAGTACACCTTCACCAACTGTAACTGGTATATTTCTTAGTTTAACAAACTTCCACTTTTTACTTCTACAAATAGTACAAGCACCTTTTTTCATTCCTCTTAATCCTTTTGTACTATCTACAGTAATGGCTCACTAGGTAAGGCGGTAGCTTTTCACGACCTCGGCCACGAGGTCACTTGGGTTCGAATCCTTGGAGTCCTTTATCGCCACTGCAAGCGGTGGTGATAGCCGTCAAGGCTCTTCTGTCGCTATACAAAAAGAGGCTGTTAAATCAGCTCGTATTTATTTATACTCTTCATGAATTGTATCAGTTGGTTTTGTACACTTAACACAATACATTTCCATATATATAATAATATAGAAAATGTCGCTAAGAGTTAGAGCTTTTAATTTTGGACAATATGTTGATACTGGACGTACAGAACCATTGCCTAAAGTTCCTATTAGAGCATTAGTACTTGGGCCAAGTGGAACAGGTAAATCACAGTTAGTAATGAATTGGATATTTTGTGGTATGTTAAATTATGATACTTGTACAATCATTGCTTCAAGTTTAGATCAAAAGTTATATCGTGGTCTTGTGTCAATGACTAAAGAAAATCATTCATATGCTTGGGTTAATGGTGTTGATTCTATGCCAGAAGTTGATTCTTATAAGAATTGTAAGAATGTTGTTGTACTAGATGATTTAATGACAGAAGATAAATTGTTTAGACTATTTCACTCGTGGAAGACATAAAGGATTTAATATATTTTATCTTGCTTAAGAATTTACTAATATTCCTAGACAATAAATTAGAAATAATATAAATATGACTATATTCTTTAAACAAAATGGTACAGATATTGAATATATTCGTGATGCGTATGTTGGTGATATAGACAAGAAACAATTCAAAGAATGGGTTAACTCTTGTACTAGAAATAGATTTGGATATTGTGTTAGTGATTTAACTAAAACTGAATCAGAAGGAAGATTTTGGTCTGTTGATAGTACAGGCAAACAATTATTAACTATTTTTAATAATTAAAAGATATAGGAATGATTAATGGAAAGTTATACTCAAGTAAAAATAAACCTTACAGAGGAAGTGTTCAAGAAGCACTAGACTTAAAAAATAAACTTAAAAACTTAAAAATGTACGTGTTGCTACTATACTTGATAACAATCAAGAAACACAAAGAATTGAAGCAGAAATTATTGCAAGAGATAGAATAGAACATGAACTAAATGAACGTGCTGCAGAAAAATTGAAGGATAATTCAGGTAATGTTGTTATTGATAAACTAAAACAAATTAGATCTAAATTTACCATAGAAATGAATAGAAGTGAAGAAATGAAAAAAGTATTAAAAAAAGACCACCAGATATTTCTAGTTTATTAGGTAAATTATCTGAAGATTTTAAATCTGGTTATCCAGAAAGAGCAAGCAGTTAAAAGACTAAATCAAGCAAAGACTTATGCAGCTAATAAAAAATTAAAGATACTCTTGATAATCTTCAAAAACAAGGAGGTAAAATATTTGGTGTTTATCCAATTACAGGTAATACAATAACAAAGAGAGCTTTAATAAAAGAATTTAATTCTGAACCACTTGCAATTGCCGCTCCTGTTGTTCCTAAATCATTAACTGATACAGAAATTCTTATTGAACTGGTTACAAAAGGTGAAACATCTGGTAATTTAAGAGATACTATAAAAAAATTATTGAAAAAGAAAAAACAATTTGATAGTGCTCTTTTCAATGTCTTTTCAGAATTATATTCAAAGAAGAAAAAAACAGAAACCGAAGAAACAATTTTGGAGTATCTTAAACCAAAGTTTAAACCAGAAGCAACAGGTCAAGGAGTGTAGGCAATTCCATTAGTTGTAAGTAATGAAAAATAAGTTTTTGATAAGATTGATTTATGGTTGCGTGAACTTGCTGCTGGAAATAAAGGAGTTGTAAATTCTACTAGTGCTGCTCTTGATTATCTTGTTAAGTCTAGAAAAGTTCCAAAGTTTTATGTAGCAAAGATAAATAAACTTTTATAAGATATACATAGAAATGAGTGATTTATTGAAAAGTGTTAATGATATATTTAAGAGTGTTGAAAGTATTAAAAAATCTAGTCAATCAAGTAAAGAAGGATATGTATTTAATATAACTGGAAATACTAATCCTATTAAGGCTCACATTGACAAACCAATTTTATTAAGGAATACAAATGTTAAAATATATTTTAGGAAATTTGTTGGTACTAACTCTATTAGAAAATTTAAAGATACTAATAAAACTTTTGTTTATAGAGTTTCTGGTAAATCAGAACAAACAATAACAGTAAGACCTGGAATTTATTCTGCTATATCCGATGATGTAAATATTGGTTTTGTAGATATGATTAATAACTCTATTACACAATCAGGTGCAACTACAGATAAATTTGAACTAGGTGTTGATACTGCTACTTCTAATTCTTGTATTAAAATGCCTGTAGGTCGGACATTTCTTGCTAATAAATCAAGTATTTCTAGTATATTTGAATTTACTGGTTCTGCTTATACAAATGATCCAAACTTTTTTTTAATGTATCAAATTATTAGAGATAAAGTAGTTTGTACACCTAATGTTAAGTTTACTTCTGACAACAAAGCTTTTGTTTCTGTTCTAAATTTTATACTTGTAAATTGTAATATGGTTGCTAGTGGAACAAGTTTTATAAATGGAAAAGAAACTCAAGTATTAAGAAGTTTTGCATACAATTTCTATCCATGGGAACAAATGGTTCAGGAACCAAATACAATTGAACACCATAATATTACCAGTGATTCTATTCCTGTTATAATAATTACTGTAACTGATCAGAATTTAAATGTATTAAATTTTAGTTCACAACAAATTACAGTTGTCATTGAAATTCTTGAAGTTTAATATAAGAATGTCTATAAGATTAACTGGAACGAGCAGTACAGAACCAAAAACATTTGTTCTTTCAATTATGCTCGGATCTGATTCAGGTCATAATAAAGTTGGTTTACGTAGAGTATAGTGTACATATAAAATTAGTGTACAAATAAAATTATATCAAGTGTTGTTGCTGGAGTTAATGATATGCTTTGGTCTAGATATAAATTAGAAGACTTAATAAGTTCATCAATTACTATTCCTCCTGGATTCTATGATAGTACCAAAATTGTTTCAACTATTAATAATGCTTTATCTTCTTCTAGTGATTTTTATGATACTAGTAAAAAAGGATCATCAGGAATAAAATTTAGTATTGATACTGACGACAAAATAATTATGCAGGTTACAGGTAATTGTATTGTTCTGGTTGGAAGTAATGCTACTGATATTAAACAAACAATTGGAGATACATTAGGTTTCAATGCAAATCAACAAGGAACAATTAATGATAAAGATGTTACAGGAACTCGCTATGAAGCAATAGCAAAGGCTGTATATAACTCTGGAATTTATAAAGCATGGAATAAAATGGTAATACCAGATAATAAAGGAATAGGATGGATTAGTATTTATTGCGATTTAGTTGATCCATTTAAGAATTATATTGAAAGAAGAAGTGGATTTTTAGAACAATCTTCATCTTTATATATTATTGATATTGATAATATAAATCCTGGAGATAAGGTTGATCTACATATTCCTAATATCTTGTATTTACCAACACGTGGTGATACAGATTCAATAAGTGCATTTAAAGTAAGTCTCATGGATCAACATGGAAATCCTGTAAAAATCATTACTGATGCAGTTGCAACAATAGAAATTTCAAAGTAATATAGAGCAATTGGTAGCTATGCGAGAGTTGTTCATGGTAGAATACATGGTGGATATAATCAGGGATCAGGATTACTAGATAAAGTAATTTATGGTGTTGGTAAAGTAGGACCTGTAGTAACTGGATTAACAGGTCTTAGTATGAATATTGCTAACAAAGGTCTTGAAATGCGTCAAGCAAGAAAACTGATTGAACTACAAACAAAGAAAAAACTGATCAAGAGTATGCTAACAATAGTAGAGATATGGATGATAAATTCGATGAAGAAAGAAGAAAGAAAGAACTTGAATATGAACTTGAGAAAAGAAAGAAAGAAGAGGATTATGACAGAAAGATTAAACAGATGGGTATTGAGATAAAACGTGCGATGCTAGTGTAGTCTAAACTATTAGTAGTAGTAGTCAAGTAGTAAACTAGTAGTAGTCTATTGTAGTAGTAGTCTATTATCTATGTAGTCTACTGTGCCGCTCGCGATGACAATTTAGACTACAAGCTATTTCGGCGGCAATTGGCCTGGGCCTAGACTGCGAGTGGTAGGGTGGCGGTGGCCTGCAGCAATGTTGCTTGACCATTTTCAAGTCGGCGATGACTTCACAACTTGGCTGCTTGACTCGGAGCGGCGGCTCGAGCTGTACGGTGTCAATCCGACAATCTGGCACAAATATCTGCCTCTCTTCTTGGAAGGAAGCGCCTTCTATGTGTATTCTTACATGCCGAAGGCATTCAAGGATGACTACCGTCTGCTTCGAGAGGCTCTGGTAACAGCGCTGGCCAGCCCTGTAGGTAAAGCGCGACTGCTGAGCGCTGAGTTAGCAAATGCTTGTCGGAGAGAGGGCGGCGACAAAAGGGACCAGAAGCAATATCAGCAATCGCCGATGAGCCTCCGATCTGCTCCGCATCTCCGACTTGCTTCGGCCGAAATAGCTTGTAGTCTAAATTGTCGTCGCGAGCGGCACAGCACGCGAGCCGACGAGGAACACCACCAGTTTATTTTCCTCCACACCCTCAGCCGGCGGAAGCGCTACTCCCGCCGCAGACGTTCGCCCGCTTCTCTCGTCTGCGGTACCGGAACGCTGCGCTCTCATTCGTTGGCGCCGTTGCCAACGCCTAGCTGCGCTCCGATTGGCTAGCCGGTGGCCGGGAGGGCCACCCAGCCTGGTGCTGGCAGAAAACCTCATTTAGGCGCTGCCACAAACTGCGTTATACATAAACAAAACCACAGCTAGAAAAACTTGAACCAAAATCTAAAAAGAGTTGTAAAATAGAGCAAAAATAGAAGAAAAGGCAAAAGTAGACAACTATTTAGAGACTCTTAAAGAGAATGATCCAAAAGCATATAAAGAAATAGAGAAAGTAATTAAAGAGAAGTGTGTTAGTAGACCTGATGGTTATCGTGGTGGTATGAGGAAAGAAATAGGAGCAGGATTATATATTCAAAGTAGAAAATAATTTTTAGTTTTTTATTTAGAGAAGAAATGGCAAGTGCACCTATCGATAGTATACTTGAATTGGGTGATTCTGATTTCCCAGATTATAAACTTAGAGATTATCAATACAGAGAATTTTATCAAATGAATGGAAATGAAACTGATAGTATTGTTGGTAAACTTGTTACATTTATTGTTCCTGGTGAACAACAAACGTGTTATGTTCTATCTGATGCTTATCTACTGCTTGAAGGACAACTACTAGTACAATATCCTGCTAATACTAGCAATTATATTACACCTAAACGTAATCTTGCTGTAGGTCTTGTTAACAATGCAGGTGCATGGTTGTTCAGTATACTGAAAGTTAGACTTGGTACTGAAGAAATTGTAAGTCTTCCACTATCACAAGGAGTTGGAACTGTTTCAACACTTATGGGTCTTCTGTGTTATCCAAATGATTATAATAGAACAGAAGGTCTTGCAAGTGGTTGGAAAAAGAATGAAGCAAATTCATTGGATGATATGACTTCAGGAAATACTTATTCTAGTCCTCCTGCTTTTACTGCATCTTGGTCAAATAATGGATTCATTTATAGAAGAGGCCTTATAAAAAAATTTGTTGATAATGTAGGAACATTTAGTATTGCACTTCCTCTATCACGAATTTCTGGTTTTTGTGCTGACATGAATAAAATTCTTTATAACATTCCTTTGACACTTGAAATGACTCGTGTTGGTGGAAATGATTTTGATGCTATTATGACGGGTGCAACTGGTCTTGTTGCAAATCAAGCTAATGCTATCTCTACTAAAGGTACTGCTCTAGCTAATGGAGATGGTGTTTGGGGTGGTTTCAGAATTGCAATGTCAGAAATGAGATTGATGGTTCCATGTGTAACTCCTAAAGAAAGTGTTCAAAGAGCAATTGCTGATATTTCAAGTGAGAAATCAAAGAAAATAAATAAGACTTAACTACAGAGTTAGACGCTATGAAAGTATTTCCATAAATAGTCCTAATCAAGGTACTAGGTATACTAAAACACTATCAGTTCAAAACACAATTGATAAAGTTTGATGGTTAATTGTTGCAGCTCAAAAATATAATAAATACAATGATTGTACAGGAAATCCTTTTACAATCACAGTGATATTAAAAATGTTACTGTGCTTGCTAATAGATCTAAACAATATCCTACTGTCGCAAGAACAAGTGCACCAAAATTTGGAAAATGTACTCCTTAATATATGAATTTCACAACATTCAGAAAACAATATCTTGGTCTTAATGAAGTTACTGAGCCTGTTGGTGTTTCTTATCCTGAATGGCTATATCTTTATTCCATTCATATTATTGATCTGCAATACAATAATGAACCTCTTAGAGTAACGTCACGTTTGGATGTAACTATTGAATTCACTAGTACTCTACCTTCACCAGATCCAAATAATACAACACTAATGATTCACTATTTGTGAGAATACTACTGAACTAACATCTAATGGTAATGGATCTAACTTTAGTTGTAGTAAAGGAATGTTCGTTTATGATGGAAAAGATTTTTAATAAAATTATATATTAAATATAATGCATAACAAATGTATTCAAGGTTCAAATGAGTGGAAAAGATCTACGTCTTTAAATATTGGTGGTTCAGAAGTTTATTTTGTTTTAGGAAATGATATGGTGTTTGGTGCACAAATAGATTGTGATATTGAATTAATTGCAAATAGAAAACTAAATAATATATTGCTAATAACTCTCCGATGAGATTTCCTCAAATGTCATTTGGAAAGGTATTTGAACCTATTGCTGCTAAATTTCTAGAAATGAATCTAGATAGAAAGATTGAGAATGCAAACGAAAGTTTTATTTCTGATGGGGTGTACCAATATTCTCCTGATGGAATAATAGATGAAGATACTTTGATTGAGATACAATGTTTTATAAAGTAGGAGTATAGTTGAAGAATTTATACCAAAACAATATCTTGCTCAATGTTTACTTTGATTACACGTACTAAAATAAAGTAGATGTTTTTACTCTGAATTTGAAATCTTTGTTGAAGGATTGAATTATGATGAAAAACCTTTGGATTATATAGCAGCTGGACATATAAGAATACCTACAAATTATGAGTTCGACATGCCAATTAGACAACCGCTATTTATGCATCTTTTTAAGGATGAGAAATACTTTAATTTTGAATTTGATAATATAAGTGATTATGTCAAATTAAAAAATAAAAAAGTGATGGTTTCGATATAAAATATTATATAAAAACACTAGAAATACAAGTAATAGAAGAAGAAGATCCTTTTAGATTTGCAAGAATAGTTCCAATAGTTGGAAAGTATTAGATAGAAGTAAAATTTTGATCAATGAATATATAGATAACTGCAAAGTTTAATTCAGCTGATTATGTTTTAAAGGTCAATGGATATATACTATCAGACCTTAATGCAAATGGAAATAGAGTGATAAATTTATCAGATCCTGTTAATCATGGTGATGCTGTCACAAAATCTTATGCAGATGCCAACTTTGTTGTTAATTCAGGAGCATCATTGAATCTTTCTGGTAAACCTATTACTATTCTTGGACCTGGTGTTAATAGTGCTGATGGTGGTAATGTTAGTGAAATAAATAATTATGTTAAAATAACAGGTGATACGATATTAGGAGATTTAAACATGAATACTTATGCTATAACCTCTACTTATTGGATTTCTGGTAATGGAAACCCAGTTGTATTACAGGATGATTATTTCGTTACGTATGGAGGAATGAAGCGCGATGTATTAATAAAAGCATTTCCTTCATTAACAAATATAAATATGGGTGGAAATTCAATAACAAATGTTGCAGATTCTGTTAATCCTAGTGATGTTGCAACTAAATTTAATGTAGATAAAACAGTTAAAAAATAGCAGAAGTAATATCGATCTCAATGAATCCTAAACCAATGAATTCAATTATAAATCTATCAAAATCTTATTCATGGACAAATAAAACATCTCCACCGGTAGTATTATTTAGTGTTATGGTTGTTGGAGCATCTTATTGCGTATTCCTTAGACCTAGTAGTGATGCAACTGTCGTATCTAGTAAAATAAGAGCTCTAAATACTTCTCCAAGTGGAGGTGTTTGCTTAAAGTATTATGCATATTTTACTAGATTACCTACTGATTATTACTTCATTGACAATCTGGAAATTTAAAGGTAAACCTCTTGGTCAGTTATGTAGCCTCCTGAGAAATATAAATGAACAATTAGAACAATCAACTCTTTTAACTTTGTTGCTTTACGTTTACCTTTAATTAGTGGGAATAGTTTTGAAATAACACAAATAGCTTCATGGTCTAAACAATAGTGCAAACATGAAGTAGAACAACATCCTTTTTTAAGTGTTTCTTAACTAAAGAATATAATTTAGTTGGTTTCTCTTTTTTGAATGCATTATAATTTATGTTACAATATGAACAAATTATACTTGTATCATTACGCATAAGACTAGAATCAAATTCTGTTTCATTCATATCTAAATCACAGATATCACAACGAATTTCATATTTTTGTTTTGGTCTCTTTATATTTGGTGGTTTAAAATAAGGATGACCTGATTCAAGGTATTCAACTTCATTCAATGTATTCAAACACATGTCACAAAATATTTCCGTTCTCTATAGAATGCCATTTTTAACTCTAAAAGATAGAAAAAAGAAGGTAAGTTCAATCCTGAATCAGATATAAGTCAAGTAATCAAACCAAGATCTGAGGATATTCCACAAGGTTTCTTTAATATTGTTGAACCTAATGAAAATCATCAAGCAGATATTTTATATATGCCAAATGATTCTTGATATAAATATGCCATGAGTGTTATTGATGTTGCCAGTAGATATAAAGATTCAAGACCGCTTAAAACAAAGTCTTCTACAGAAGTAACACAAGCAATAATAGACATTTATAGTAAAGGACCTTTGAAATGGCCAAAGAAAATAACAGTAGATCCAGGATCAGAGTTTAAAGGAGAGTTTACAAAAGAAATGAAAAAACATGAAACACGTGTTATAGGAGGTACAAGTAAAAAGAGTGTTGCATTAGTTGAAAGAATGAATAAAACATTAGCTGAGAGAGCATTTATTGTGTAATATGAAAAAGAAATAGAAAGTATTAATAAAGGAGATTATACTAGAAGCAAAGAGTGGATTTATAATTTACCAAATATTATTGATTATCTAAGTAATAGTATTACAAGAACAACTGGTGAAAAGGCTGCTAAAGCAATACAAAAATAGTAAAACTCAAGAAACCAAAATATCATAGAAAATTAGGAGAACAAGAAAAGTTATTTGAACTAGGAACAACAGTTAGATATTTATTAGAACCAGGCGAAGGAGAAGATGAAAAAAGAAGAAGAGCTACAGATCCAATATGGAGTTTAACTAAACATAATATAGATAGAATAATGGTATTGCAAGAACAACCGTTACGTTATTGGGTAAATAATTTTAAAAAGAGTTTTGTTAGAGAGGAGTTTCAAGTGATTAAGATTTAGAATCATCTGGACTATCTAATTTTTCTACAACTATTTCATTGAATTCTTTTTTAGTTATTTTGTCATCATCTAAAGCATCAACTATCTTTAAAAAACCAAGTTAAGATTTGCTTGAAGAGTAGATCTTTTTCTTCTATTAATTTGTGATATTGTACTTTCAATAGATATTAACATCGTTGTTAATCCACCTAAAACAGTTACTACATGAGATAAGTCTTTATACTTTAGAATATAAGTACTAGTTGCAGTAATTGCAAGAGTTAATACAAACTAATAAATTGAAAACAATATCTAATTCTTATTAATTTAGTTAAATAATTTCTAATTCTTTCGTTATCTAAAAGTATTTTGTTATATTTATCGTTAGCATATTTCGTTCTTAGATCTGACACGATTGTCCTATGTTAATTATGAATTAAATAAAGTAACACAAATGACGCTATCTTAGTGATGAGAGTTTTTTTTCACGACACGACGTCGGGTAATTTTTGGACATGTGACGGGAAAACCGAGGATGGACGAAAATTGGCTGATGTCATATCGGAGGAAAAACACTCATCATCCTCTCACCATAGGGCAGCGTGGCTTCTCTTGATTGGCCTGTTGTTCTGGCTCCGCTTCGGTAGCTCGGCTATCGTACCTTCCCTTCAAATAGGAACAATCTCATTTTCAAAGATCAAGCTTTTGGACCGGCTTTACCACCCTGCCAGACCTTGTTGTCGTTTGATATTCGGCAATTCACTGAGACTGATCTTGACCTGTAGCGGTTGGGTATGTTTAATTTAGAGAAGTGCGAGAAGACCAGGAGATCTGTAGATCAGGGTCGGTAGACTATGTTTTTATCTCGCATGCTCACAAAGCCTGGACTTACTTCCGACTTCACGACTTTGGCTTCACGACACCCCTTAACAATAATAATACACTTCATAAAGCGTCCCCAGAGAACTCAAATCTCTTTCCGAGCGCTTTACATTTGCAGCAAAGGAAAAACTGGCGAATGGTGAGTAGAAATATCATGCTTGATAAACATGAATAGCTAGGGGTGACAATAGTTAGGGGTGACATGCACATGATCACCATGGAAATGTGGTTAGTGGCTGTCAGCACCCATAAGCACATCAAGGACGAATCATGGGGACCCACTAAATGCTGTCATAAATAGATGCGTTTTCAATTGCTATTTAAATGGGGTCAAGTTAGAGGATGTCGTGACGGAAGTCAGGAGTGAGTTACAGGCTTTGGGAGCATACGAACTAAAGGAATGGTCTCCAAATGCGGGTGTAGTGTGTTAATGAGGGCACAACGAGGTTACTCCATCTGATAAGCCAGACTACTCAACGATCTTTATTCTTCCCTCCTTGGCTAATCTAGTCCTAGAAGGATAAGCCCAGACTATTTGAGCAGGTTTGTACGAGATATTCCTTACCTGATGATCCTTGTGATGATCTAGCCAATCGCTTCTCTCGATTCTTTGTGCAGAAGAAAGACAAAATCAGGGAATCCATCCCTGCGATGACAACCTTCCCACTAGAATGCTGTTCCTCGGTTCCTGGCTGCGCCTCAATGTCTGCATTTAAACAGGTCACCAGTGACATAGTCCTAAAGCTCGTATCTCAATCAAAGAAGACAACAAGTCCACTGGACCCTATTCCCACTGTCCTGCTCCTACGTTGCATTGATCTGCTGCTGCCATGCATAACCAACATCATTAATATGTCATTAGCCTCAGGTCAGGTCCCAGCACCTTTCAAAAAAGCTGTAGTCAGGCCACTTCTCAAGAAAGCTACACTCGACCAAGAGAACTTAAGCAACTACCGCCCAGTCTCCCTTCTACCATTCCTATCAAAGACACTGGAACGGGTCGCGGCAGACCAGCTGAACTCGTATATCGAAACCTCACACCTTGCTAGTAAGTTCCAGTCTGGCTTTAGAGCTAATCACTCCACAGAGTCAGCATTGCTTCGGGTATACAACGACCTACTTAGGAATGCAGACATGGGTAGAGTGTCTCTTCTTGTTTTGCTCGATCTTTCGGCAGCTTTTGATACCATCGATCACAAAGTACTTCTAGAGCGCCTCTCATCTCGCCTGGGCATCACTGGCACTGCTCTGCAGTGGTTCAGGTCCTATCTCAGTGGGAGACTCCAGAGTGTTGACGTGAATGGACAAAGATCATCTGAAGTACCTCTAAAATATGGAGTACCTCAGGGCTCTGTGCTAGGTCCGGTCCTTTTCACCGTTTATACTCTCCCTCTCGCTGATGTGATTGCCAAGCACAATCTAGGCTTTCACTTCTATGCGGATGACACTCTAGTTGTACCTTTGCTTTGATCCCTCCCAGCCTTCGAGCACCTCAAATTCTCTCAACTCACTTGCTGCATGCATTGATGACATCCGATCATGGATGGCAGCAAATTTTCTAAAACTAAACGATGATAAAACTAACTTACTAGTTACGGGCAAGCCTAGTGTTGTTCAGAAATTGGAAAGGCTGACTTTCAAAATTGGCTCTGCCAGCATATCTCCAGTTGCATCAGCTCGAAATCTAGGTGTCATATTCCAAAGCGACCTCTCGTTAGACGACCACATCAGCTCCACAGTCAAATCAGCCTATTTTCAGCTTCATAACATTGCTAAAATTAGGGCTTGTTTAGATAAGGATACCACGTCCAAGTTGGTCCATGCATTCGTGACATCTCGTCTCGACTTCTGCAACTCACTGCTTACTGGCCTACCAGCATGTGCGATCAGGCGATTGCAGCTGGTGCAAAACTCGGCAGCTAGGCTTGTCTGTCGTGAGCGTCGCAGTTGCCACATTACTCCACTTCTCGCCGACCTGCACTGGTTACCAGTCAAGCAACGGATTGACTTCAAGGTTTTGTCGCTCACTTTTAGGTCTCTTCATTCTATGGGCTCCAGCCTATCTTTCAGAGATACTACCCCATCAGGCAAAGCATCGTACCACTCGCTTTTCGGAATCCAACAGTCTAGAAATACCTCGTACAAACCTTAAATCCTTTGGAGACCGTGCATTTAGCTCGTATGCTCCCACAGCCTGGAACTCCCTCCCGACCTGCATCAGAACATCCCCTGACCTGACCACATTTAAAAGAAACTTAAAAACATACCTATTTAGGACAGCATTTAGTGGGTCCTTGTGATTCGTCCTCGATGTGCTTATGCGTGCTGACACTGTTCATGCTGCCACTAACCACATTTGCATGCTGACCCAGTGCATGTAACCCCTAACCATGTTATTCATTTTGTTTGTTTTTCAAGCATGATTTTACTTACTATTCTATTGCGTATCACTTTGCAGCAAATGTAAAGCGCCTAGAAAGAGATTAAGTTCTCTGAGGGCGCTTTATCAAGTGCAATATTATTATTATTATTATTATATTGGTAAACAGTTAGTTTCCGAAAAGCCAGAAGTACGATGCTTGGCCTGGTGGTGGAGTACATCTGATATGTAGGCTGGAGCCAAAGAATGAAAGGATCTAAAAGTGAGCGACAAAACCTGGAAGTCGATCCGTTGCTGGACTGGTGGCCAGTGCAGGTCGGCGAGAAGTGGTGCTACATCGCAACTGCGACCCTCATGACAGACAAGCCTAGCTGCAGAGTTTTGGACCAGCTGTAAGCGCCTGTGTGCACAGGCCGGTAGGCAAGCAAGTAGTTGAGTTACAGAAGTCAAGACGTGATGTCAGAAATGCATGGACCAACTTAGACGTGGTATCCCTGTCTAAACAAGCCCAAATTTTAGCAATGTTATGTAGCTGAAAGTAGGCAGACTTGATTGTGGAACTGATGGTCACACTTGGTTTGCCCATAACTAGTAAGTCAGTTTTATCATCGTTTAGTTTTAGAAAATTTGCTGCCATCCATGTCCAGATGTCATCCATACATGCAGCAATAGAGTTGAGAGAATTCGCCGTGCTCGAAGGCTGGGAGGGATCAAAGCAAAGGTACAACTAGAGTGTCATCCGAATAGAAGTGAAAGCCTAGGCTGTGCTTAGCAATCACATCGGCAAGAGGGAGAGTATAAACCGGGCAAAGAACCAGACCAAGCACGGAGCCCTGAGGTATCCCATATTTTAGAGGTACCTCGGATGATCTTTGTCCATTCACATAATACTCTGGAGTCTGCCACTGCGATAAGACCTGAACCACTGCAGAGCAGTGCCAGTGATGCCCAGGCGATATGAGAGGCGCTCTGGAAGAACTTTGTGATCGATAGCAAGAAAAGCTGCCTAAAGATAGAGCAAATCAAGCAGAGATACTCTACTTATTTCTGTATTCCTAAGCAGGTCGTTGTACAGCCGAAGCAATGCTGACTCTGTGGAGTGGTTAGCTCTAAAGCCAGACTGGAACTTACAAGGTTTGAATTTTCAGAATGCGAGTTCAGTTTGTCTGCCACGCCTTGACATTTAAAAAGAAGCTAAAATGCACCTATTTATCACAGCATTTAGTGGGTCAATGTGATTTATTCTATGTGTGCTTATACGTGCTGAGACTGTGCATGCTGCTACTAACCGTATTTGCATGCTTACCCTGTGCATGTCACCTCTAATAATGCTGTGCTTGTTGTCATTGATCATGCAACCACTAAACATGCTTCCTTTGCAGCATAGGTAAAGTGCATAGAAGCAGATTTAGTTCTCTGAAGGCGCTGTATCAAATGTATTCTAATTATTAATCACCTACTTCAAAACTTAATACCGTGCCCGGGTCTTTAATGTACACAGCCCTTATCCCTGGGCCAAGACCCCAGTCAAGACTCAGAATGATATCATCGATACTACCTTTGCTCCCAATTAGGCAGCGAAAAATCATAAACGTCATCTTATGAACATATTTGTTAGTCAGTCGACTTATAGGTGAATCAACTTCAGCAACAAAATACATGTTCTGAAGCTCATCGGCATGCCTTTGAAATTAAGCACATGAATGCTATGAAATTTGAGAATTAGTTGAAAGGCATGCCGGCATTAAATTCTCTAGCAGGCGACGGCTGAGTTTACCGCATTTCTAGTCGTCTCATCGATTAACGTTAGTAAGTCACGACCCCAGTAACATCATCTGTACAGTGCATCCAAGCTTTCACTGACCTCATTTTGACCTTGACCAAACATGGCCGCGGTGGGATATCGTTTGGTAGCCGGGCTTCGGAAAGCAAGCAACATGCTAAATAAGAGTAGAGCATCTCATGAAGGGCTAACTAGGCTTTTCGTCAGCCTCAGCATTTGAGTTAGCCTGGCCGCCCTGCCGAATGGTGTTGATGTGCAGGTGCTCGTGAGCTCCCAGCTGCCGTGAGGTTCATGGCTTTAACCACTAGGTGTCACACACTTGCTATCCTACGTGTCGTATGTAGCTACCTATAACACTTATAGCACCAGCATAATCGACTCAACTCTAGTCAGAGAAACGAAACGTAGGCAATCCTCCCTGTCTGTGCTCATTCACCTTTGCTAGATGCAAGCAGCTTGCAACACAAATATGAGTCTGCTGCTAAACGGTCAAGTCAAAATGTCTGCACGAGCAGTCATCATAGCCAGCCTCGACAGGAGGTGGAAAGACATTTAAGTACTAATTAAAACATGCACTACATATCGTGCAAACGAGAAAGCACCATTATTTATTGTCCTCCAATTAAGTATAGCAGGCTTAATTAAATAAAACGAAGAAAATATTGGTAGTTCATTCTGAGCATTAAATACGTAACTTAACTAAAATAAAATCTGCCAAAAGAGAACAGGTCATGTGCTCACGTGGTGCACTGCACCCTAAGGCAACCTATCTCCAACAGCTGCATGCCGGTCGGTCAAAACATGTTGGTCGTTCATTGCGAACATTAAATACGTAACTTAACTAAAAAAATAAACCAACCAAAATAATGCACCGTCGGTTGCATTAAGTGGGTCAGAACAGGTCACGTGCTCAAGGAGAGCACTGCCTCCTAAGGGACCTCGAACAGCAGCATGTTGCTAAGCACCTGTCGGTCAAATAGGCAGTTGACTCTCCATGTCCTTGGCAGGCTCCAACGTGAGCTCAAGCATGTCTCCGGTCCACTTGCAGACGGCCCTGAACGTCCAGCGGTTCCTCCAGGCACGTATGAGGCTCGCAAGGCGGCCTGGCCGGGCAGCCAGGGCCCTGCTGCACCAGCGGGCCGGGCCAATCGAGAGGCGCTGCAGCGGAGGCTTGCCAACAACCTCCTCCTCGAGAGCCTTAAGCAGGTCGGCCATGTCGGCTTGGGCAGCTCCAACACTCGGCAGCTCCACAGGCGCAGCACCGGGAGCAGCGACGAAGCAGCCGAGCTCGCACCACGACACGTCGAGCGTTTGGAGCCTCGGGCTGAGCACAAGCAGCAGGTCGAGCACATCGCTGGCCACGAGCCGCGGGTTGCCGCTCAGCGACAGGTACGTCAGCCGCATGCCGTTCGCAGCCAGCAGCCGCAGCTCACGTGCCTCAGCCGGCCCGATATCGCACTCGGCCAGGCTGAGCCAGATGAGCTTCGGGGCGTAGCGGCGCTGCACCAGGTAGTGCAGCGCCCCGACCAAGGGCCCTTTGTCGTCGTCGTCAGCCTCGGCTACCGTCGTCCGGCAGCCGGTCAAATCCAGATGGGTAATTTCGCTACCGTAAAGCACGTCTTTGAAAATGGTAGCCAAACCGACGGATCCTATGCTATTGTTGGCCATGCCGAGGTTATAGAGGCTCCTGTTATTTCTAATGCCAATACACAATAGCCCACCACTCGGGAGGGTGCTTGCACTCAGGCCACAGGCGGTTATCTGCAGGTCCGTCAGGCTGGACAGGCTGGTGAGCAGCATCGCCAGGTGCTCGACGGAGGCGTCACCGAACGGGTTGTCGCTCAAGTCCAGCTTCACCAGCGAGCCCAGCAGCTTGGGCGGCATCTCCCCAGCCGCCCCTGCGATCGCTCGTTCGGCGAATGGAGCGGCCAGGTGTGCCAGTCCGGCGCTGGTGATCTCGTTCATAGACAGGTTGAGGTTGCTCAGGTTGACGAGCCGAACGAGGGCACGGACGAGCAGCTGCACACCTCGGTCACCGAGGCGGCACGAGGACAGGTCGATGTAGGAAAGCACGGGCGTGGCGAATGCGGAGTCGATGCAGCGGACGATCAGTGAGCTGACGAATGGCGACGGCACGCATGCGAACGGCAGCACCAAGCAGTTGCGCTTGTCAGCCAGCCTCAGCATCTCGCTCGTACTTGCATCGACCTCGACGTGAGCTTCGAGGCACAGTGACCTGTAGCGGCAGGCGAACGTGTGCAGGTGCGTCTTGAGAGCCGACGGCAGGATGGCTATGACGCAGTTCTTCTCCAGCAGCTCCGAGTATACAAGCTCGTCGAGACGCAGCCGGTGACCGTCGACTCGGTAGAGGCTAACGTCTTGCGGACTGACGAACTCACCACTCTCTCCTTCGTACTTCCGGCAGACGTCGGCAACGAAGCCACGCACTCTACACTCTTCGGACAGCATCATCGCCAGCCGAAAGCGCCCGATAAACACAAGTGCTGTGCTTGGGCGTCCAGATACGGGCCACCTCGGCGGAATATTGGTTGGCACGGGGATCGAATCGCTGCCAACGTCGCAGCATCTGCGAAACTCCGGGAGAATCGAGATGCTCGGGCTCGATACGTTGAAGCACGCCGCAGCTCGTAGAATTGCCGCTCGTGGAGTTGCTGTTCGTGGAATTTTCGCTCGTGGAGTCGCTGCTCGGATGGGGATAACTCGGCGACCCTGGCCAGCACTGCTGCTGCTCTTGGCGATCTGCTCCGGTGTGGATGGAATGATGTCCTCACTCTCTCCGGAAGACACTTCGATCGTTGGTGTACACGGCGGATCGTGCAGCTGAGAATACAGAGGCCCCGGTGAGCTCAAGGCATCGTCCGCTGCCGGTCTTAGTTTGGCGCTTCCGGAGCGACCGCTGCCCCGCGACTCGCTGGGCAGATCCTGTATCTTCAGCTCCATGTCGTCAAGTGATGATACTTCGGCGGTTCGTCGCGGCTGGTCTGATACGTTGTCAGCTGTCGCCATCCGCCTGTCGTCAGAGATGCTCAACTTTTTTCTCGCTGAAACCACAATACTAAGTTGTAGTTGCGCGGGTTTCAGCGCGTTCGACCTAAGCATAACACGTGCGTCCTCCACGAAGCTGCCTCATAAACGCTCCCGTGCACGGGATTCAGAGCTGCAGCTGTAAACGGCCCCATAACGCGCCGGCCGCACTGTCAGCGTTGCTACGGCAGCGGCGAGGGCGCTGGCCGCTCATTACTAAGCTTTCGAATAGCTACGTACCTGCAGACCGGCGAGGACGACCACGCCGTCGTTCTTCGAGGGATGTGAAATGGAACCGCTGTGAGGAAACGTGCTTGCAATGGACTGGCGGGAATAGTCAGCATAGCGTAGTCTGTATCCCGCCACAGATATATCGCGCTTCCTGCATTCCCATGGATGTCATTACAAAATTAACCGGGAAAAAGAAAAAAAAATTATAGCTTTCTCTGCGGCTCTAATAATTGTAATGATGGTATTATAACTCCTTGAGGTCAGGTAAGTTCCGATATATCGGTGCCATAGATATAATGGTCACCAGTCGACTAAAGAGGTGGCAAGCGTGAGTGTAATATTCCTTCCAAATTCTTCCAGAAGGCTGGCGCCACGTAACTAGTTCAGAGCCTCAGCCCAAACTTTTCTCAGTGTGTTGCATATTTTAGATTTGTCAGCTAAAAAATGTGTACCAAATTCACCTTCAAGGTTGATATCTCGAATTTGGTCCACCACCTTCACAAACGCAAAGCTGGTCCTTCAAGTGTTTTCTCTACCGAAGACTCGGAGACTAGATGTCTTCCCGCACTCAGGTTGTAGACAGCAGACTGCATCTCATGCAATCAAGAGCAGGTTAGAATTGTACCAGGATCGAGGCAGTCAAGGGAGACAATTCCGCATTACGTAGTAAGCGCGTGAGGCGTCCGCCAAGAAAGTAGTTGCACGATGGTGTGCTTTCTCCTTCAAAAAATGCACGCACTGTATCGGTGCTGCACCTACAACTAGTTAGCAATTTTACAAGGTTCAGGCGTCACCCGTATTCGTCGTGCGTCGGAGGCTGAGACTAGCACCGCTGCGAGCTCAACGTTTGCGACCTAGTAACGTCCGGCCGTGAAAGCTCCGAACCACGGTTGTAACAGCGCAGAGCAGCTGTGTGGAGTTGTGCTATGTGTTGTGGGTCAATATAACTCCGTAGGAGTACTCTACCGTTGTTGTATCTTTGGTGAGAAATCCTGTCGCTACAGAAATGACACAAAGACTAAAAAGGGTGTAGCACAATCAAAGCTTAAGCGGAATATTAAGTATCGAACGGTATTATTTTAGTTAATATGAAAAATTTGGAAACATTCCGTATTCCTGAGTAAATGGAATACATAGTTTGTGGCCTCGGACAGTGTGTAGAGTTGGCCAGCGGCGGTATGATAACTTGCGGTTTACTCTCTAGTTGGATGACGAGGAAGAATGGCAGTTCAGGCCGTGCGCTAGACGGATGGCGTAGACTATGTGCGGTTGAAGCGTCCGGCTCGGCCACTCATGGCTAGTGACCAAAGTATGCGAGCGGACCGCGGGGGGGGGGGGTCCCTCCCGAAGATGGGGGCGTCGTCCACGAAACCAACAGCTAGTGGCCCGAGAGCGATTTTTAGTAATAGATCAGGCGTAATAATATACGTATTAAATATATGAGTAATAATTTTCGTAGGCACTGTAGTTGCCTACCAAAGTAGTTGAGTTGACCTAAGACAAGTATAAGCTGATGAAAGATCGAACAGTCCTGCGGCTAAATAGGTATTACAAATAGTGCCGTGTCTACCGAAATACTAACAGGTCCATCAAATAAACTCTAGCTACAAGGCCCCTCTAGCTGGAGGCCGTGTGTGATTTGCCTACACCTTGCACACAAAACTCGCCGTACGGACGTCTAGGAAAGCTGCTTTGGCGACACGTGACCGCTCGGGTGTGGCTGTGCATAGCACCTGGAGTCAAAGCAACCTCCACCTTTGTTCCAGAAGCTCAGAGCTTCCACATCAGAAATAATGTCAAATATTCGGCGAACGGCTTATTTGGGCTAGTAATCTTGAGACGCTATATCTATCGAGATATTTTAGGGTTGGGGAGTTAAGGCACAGAGTGGGCACAAATCGCTTAGCCTCGTTAATTACACATAATTCCTCGCTAAACAAGTCTGTAACTTACATTAAAGATATACGCTGTACTATATGGGGATAGTTATTTTCTATGCCCGTGCATGTTGCTACAAGTGCGTTTTAGTGGCGTCTGCCCTAGCGCCCTTAGGGGCGCTAACACAGCACGTATAATCCTTGATCGTCAGAGAAACTACTAAAGTACGAGGTACTCAGGGCTATGTGCTTAGTCCACTCTTTTCACAGTTTCTGCTCTACCTCTTACCGATGGTGTTATGCTTGTGCTAGCAGTCGCGAACAGATCAAGACGGCTCAAGAACGCGCAGTTTATTTCGGAAACGCGGGACCGGGCCGCATGGCCAGCATGCGGGCCTGGAAGCAACGGCTGCAAGTGGGTCCGCTGTCTCAACCTGAAAAGCTCGGTGGGAGGGTAAGCCAGGCGGACTCACAACCGATGGGATCGCCAAGCACAATCTAGGCTCTCACTTTTATGCACGCGACATTCAATCGTACCTTTGTTTTGATCCCTCGCAGCACAACGAACTCTCTGCACTTTATTGCTGCATTTATTACTGACATCCGCGTATGCATGGCAGCAAACTTTCTATTAAATTAAATTAAAAATTAAATTAAGATAGAACCAACTTACTAATTATGGGCAAAACAAGTTTGACTCAGAAATTATGAGACTTAACACTCAAAATTGGCTCTGCCAGCATATCTTCTATTGCATCTGCACGAGATCTGGGTGTTCTGTTCCAAAGTGACCTATCAACAGACGACCACATTAGCTTCACAGTAAAGTCTACCTATTTTCAGCTACATAACGTTGCTAAAATTTGGACTTACTTAGACAGGGATACTACATCCAAATTGGTCCTTGCATTCGTAACTTCAGCAACTCACTTCTGGCTTGTCTACTGGCCTGGGTCTTAGCCCAGGAGCTAAGCTGCTTTGCAGCAAATGTAAAGCGCCTAGAAAGAGATTAAGTTCTCTGAGGGCGCTTTATCAAAAGCATTATTATTATTATTATTATTGCTCGCTCTTCACGATCGTGGGTTCAAGTTCTAAAGTGGGCGATTCTTTATCGCCCACTGCAAGCCGCGGTGATAGCCGTACAGACTCATCTGCCGCTGTATAACTAAGGCTTGTCAATTAGCTAAGCCTTGTTTACGGGCGACAGCAACTGGGCGCTTACAGTTAGTGCAAGACTCTGCAGCTAGGCCTGTCTGTCGTGAGCACCGAAGTTCCCTCATAGCATATCTTCTCGCTGACTTGTTCTGGATCCCAATCAAGCATCGAATCGACTCTAAGGTTCTGCCAATCATATTTCGGTCCCTTCATTCTCTTGCTCCCGCTTACGTATCGGAGCAACTTTCCTGGGCTAGGCATCGTGCCACCCACTTTTCTGATGATTGAGCCCAATCTTGTGGAAACCGTGCTTTTAGTTTGCATGCTCTCAGTACTATAGATTTTACCTTTCTGCTGCCGAATCTCATAGCGCATGTGCAAGGCTCACTCGCTTCGCTCAATCGCATAACTTTCGCATGCACATAGTGAGGAACCTCAGCAGTCAGGTAAAATCTATATTAACTAGGATAAACTCTCAGAACTTGTTGGTCTATTCGGCACGGAAAGGGTTGCGTGTTATTTTCATTTAGAGGAAATGTTCCACCATTTTATAGCAAAGTAGTCAAGAATAATACAAAAAAATCCTAGTGAGAAGTATCGTGATTATGCAAGAGAGTTATGGAAGCAGTTAAAAAATAAACTAGATTTCATGTCAGATTAATTAAGAAGACCTGCTTCACTTCCTAATTTAAAGGATATTAATCTTTCCTCGTGTGATAGGAAGACTGAGAGATTAAGAAAGGTAAGTCTTGATCGGATGGTTCTTAGGATTAGAGAGTAAAAATGGAAAGGAGGTTGATTATGAGTATGCAGGTTTTACACGAAACGATGCCAATATAACTAACCTAAAGGAAAAGGTTTGACTACCTTTGGTGCACATTATGAAGACTTGTTGCTGAAAATAGGAATGTGAAGTTAGGTATGCATATTGCTCTTAAGGTTAGGGAAAGTGGTGGAGAGATTGTTCTGTTCCGATGCGTGGTAAATTATCTATAGGCATACATCAAAATTCTAAGTTTAGAGACTTTGTTGAAAGTCATTTCAATGTATTCGAAGATACGATTGATTATTGGAAAAAAGGGGATCTAATTGCCGCACAATAGGGATCTATTCTCTGTATGCACAGTTTTCTACATATTCTCATCAATTGGGGAGTATTTGGTTGTCACAAACATCTACGTTATCAAAGAAGAAGGCCGTTATTAATACTAAGAATCTAAACGGTAACCGATGTGCTTTGTGGTGCATTCTAAGAGCATTTAATCGAAGGGACAATCATGAAGAAAGTATTGCGGATCTTGAAAAGATTTCAGATGAGAAATACTCTCACCTAAAACCTGCTATGCACAATCTTTAAAAAAAGTAATAACGGATCTATTAGAATTAAGGATATTCCTAAGTTAGCTAATTTATTTGGTATAAGTATTAATGTCTATGAGTATTTATATTCACATCATATGGATTGTAACACTGAGAAAACTACCGGAGTAGCAGTTAAGATGCCAAAACCTTTAGATAAAAAAGATGGTACTGGAGATTTGGTAAAGTTCAGAGAATATTCAACACTATAAAAAGCGTGCTATTTTTGCCAATGCATGTTTATTCTCATCCATTAGAAAGGAGGATGAATCTGACAAGAGGAAAAGGATTTCAAAGAAGTCTAATCTACTACTTGTTCCATGCTCTAGTTCTAATTTTTAGTTTATTCTGATGGTGAAGTGAAACATTTTGAGTTATTCAGAGGTTCGGATAGTGCTAAAAATTACTCGTTAGCATACTAGATGAGAACGAAAAAATAAAAGAAGAGCTAACTAAGCTAAGTGAGAAATGTGAGTTATTCGATAAGGAATCTATGAGTGTAGAAGAAATAAAATCATATAATGAGAGCAGTGTATGTCACATATATAAAGGAAAGGAAGTTAAATGGGGATACGGTTTTGTATCCTTGCCACTTAGCTGATAAGTACAGTGGATCTGCTCACTCTAGTTGTAACATAAATTATAAATTTGAGATAGAAAGGTATAAGCTTCCCATATTCGTTCGTAATCTTCGTATATTTGACTCTCACTTGACTGCATAAGATGGGAAATACTGACTTGAAAAAGAAGGTTATCGCTAACAACATGGAAAACATATCTAAGTATTGATACTGGTAGACTTACTTTCAAATAATCTATGCAGATGATGACTGGTGCCTTAGATAAACAGATAAAGAATCTTGGATAATCAGGGAGTTCATTTCCAACCACTAGATCACAGTTTAATGGTTATGAAGAAGGATTAAAGTTTCAATTGCTAACTAGAAAGGAAGTAAATCCATACGAGTAAATTACTGGATTTGATAAGTTTTAAGAAGCAAAGTTACCAGATATTGAAGAATTTAAATCAACCTTAAAGGAAAAGAGAATAAGCAAGGCTAAACATAATTACGCAGAACAGGTATGGAATGTGTTCAACATTAAGGATATGGGTGCTTATCATGACTTGTATTTTAACTTAAGATGCGTTGTTGTTAGCAGATATATTTCAATCGTTTAGAAATTTGATGTATTCACACTATCGATTAGATTCTGCTCACTTTCTAACAACTCTACACATGACTTGAGTAGCGGGTTTAAAATATACTAAGATTGAATTACAATTACGTACTAATGTTGAGCATCATAACTTTATTGAGAAGGCTATTAGAGGTGTGTTTCAAGTTTTAACTAGACATATTAAGGCTAAAAATTAACATTGTCATGATTACGACGAGAAAAAGTTAAAGTCGTGGCTATTATACCTGCTACTAATCTTTACGGATGGGCAATGTCTCAATATCTACCTACTGGTGGATTTAAGTTTTATCTTATGAAGGTATAAGTAAGAATTTGGTTAAGATATTAAAGCTAAGTGAAAACTCTCCTAAAGGATATTTTATAGAGGTTGATATATTAGTTGTAGAGGGTTGGCATGGTCATTATTCTGATTATCCACTACATCCAAATAAGAGGATTGTTAAAGAAGAGAAATGTTCTGAATATCAGAAGGCTTTTACTAGTAAGAGTTACAAGACTGATAAGCTAGTATTAGATTAAACTCCAAAGACTAGATATGTAACTCATTATCGCAATTTGCAGTTCTGTTCATATCGTTGATATATGATAGATAAGGTACACAAGATTGTGGAATGCAATCAGAGAGATTGGTTAAAACTCTACATTGATAATAACTCAAAGATGAGGAACAACTGTAAGAATTATTTTGAGAAAGATGCATCGCCCTCGATTGTGCCTTTGTCGATTGTATAAAAGGATATGGCTGCACTTTTAATGCAATGTAGTGCAATACGCAAGAAAAGTTTGAGCTTCTCTCAGCAACTGTCGTGCAACTATCCATTATGGATTGACGTATTTCCCCCGGCCATTGCCGTCAATTGCCGTGAGTTGCCATCGATTGAACGCGCGCATCTTGGGTGAAAATTACGTGCGCACACAGGTACATGTTACGCTGAATGAGAGTTGTAGTTTATTGCAGCCAATCTTGTCAATTTTTCACGGATTTTGCTATTGGCCCATACCATTGCTGTTGATTGCCGCGCTTTGCTGACAGTTAACAAAGCATCTTGAAAGTTTCACGATTTTACTTTGGACGCAGCGGAATGCTATATGTAATGACGATTGAGGCGCTGCCAATTTCTCTTCAATTCGCCGGGAATTGAGGTATTGGCCCAGGACATTGCTGTCGATTGCCGTTCATTGCTCACAATTGTACGTGCGCGATTGGTTGAAAGGATTTGATTGCACTTCCAAAACAGTGGGCTGTGACAGGTAAGATATATTAAATCTTGGCCAAGTCACTTTCTAGTGATTTGCGATGGACCATAATGGATTGCCGTATTTGCCCGGGCCATTGCCGTCTGTTGCCATGCATTGCCCAAGATTGAACGGTCAGAGCTGGTTGAAAGTATGTGTGCACGCAGTGAGATGTTACGTGGAATGAGAATTGGAGCTTGGTGCAGCCGATTTCTCGTCAATTTGCCACGGATTTCGATATTGGTCCCTGCCATTGCTGTCGATTGCTGTGTATTGTTGACAATTAACGTGCAAAATAGCTTGAAATTCCTACAATTTTACTATTAACACAAAGAAATGTGAAATGCGATGACAATCGGCACTTCGTGCAGCCAATTTAGTGTCAACTTGCCACGGATTGTAGTGGATCGCTGCTTCGAGCCGAGCCGTTGCCGTAGATGGCCATGCATTACCCGAGATTGTACGAGCGAAATTGCTTACAATGATGTGGTTGGCATTAAACAGTGTGCTTTGTAACATGCATTAAAAATTGAAGCATTGCGAAACCGATTTCAGCGCATTTTGCATCAGATTGCTGTAAATTAAGGTATCGGCCTGGGCCATTGCAGTCAATTGCAGTGAATTGCTGCCGAATTATCGAGGCGATTGTAATGAAATTGCGGGATTACACAATAAACAAATATTAGACCAACGTGCAAGCAATCACTGTTAGAGCTTAAAGTGTACGCATTCTGGTCGTTTTTCGGCGGGTTGCGGTACATTGACGTACTGGCCCGGGCAGTTGCAGTCGATTGCAGTGCATTGCTGCAGAATGGCCTAGGCAATTACAGTGAAGTTATGCAAGTACACAATAGCCGAAGAGTAGAGCAGCGTGCAATCATAGTTAGAGCTTCTAGTGTACGCGTTCTGGTCGCTATGTAGCAAATTGTAGCGGATTTCGGCGGATGCGGTACGGGACCGGGTCTTTGCAGTCGATTGAAATTCATTTCATGAGAACGCATGTGCACAATGGAGCGAATTTTTGTGGATGCACTTTGAACTGAATCTAGTCCTATATGCAATGTCAATTAGAGCTTTGCGCTGGTGATTTGAAGATGATTTGCAATGGAATAGAGTGGATTGCAGTAGTTTTCCAGGTCACTTCAGGCGATTGCCGCCCGTTGCCACAGTGCGAGATTGCACAATTTTGTTTCTTTTAAGTGGTTGTGCACACAGCATGGTGCACTTTAATATACAATAAAAACTGGAGCTCGTGGATTCTGTGGATTGAAGTGGATTGCGGTATTGGCCCGGGCTACTGCAGGCGATCGAAGCGAATTGCACGAGAATGGCCGTGCCAATCAAAAGGAAATTTTTTAATGCAATTGCCACAGAGTGTGCTGTCATATGCAATCAAAAAAGGAGCTTTTTGATCAGGATTTTTTTCGTTGCATGGTGGAATGTAGTGTATTGCGGTATTGGCGTGGGCCACTACAATCTTATTTCAGTGGACTTCGTGAAACGCGTGAGCAGAATCGCGAGAAATTTTCTGGGCACATTGTGCGTGTAGCGTAGTTTGATATTCCATAATTTGTGGAGCTGTTCGCAGCAGATTTGGGGTGGATTTGACGTGAACTAGAATGGATTGCGGTGGATTGCGGTACAGGCGTCCAGCGCCAAAGCTCATTTGCATAAGTTCGCATCCGTGCAGCGACATGAAATTTTGTGGACAGATAAATTCGAACGTGTACTACAATATATGATATCAGAGAAAAATTTGAGCTCGGCAACGCTTGCCTCTGGTCTTTGCTACCCTAGAGTGGATTGGGGTGGAGTGTGGTAATTCGTCGAACCCGAGTGGGAGAGAGGGGCGAAGGGGGCCGTGTATCGCTCTGCTCCAGGCGTCATACAATAAACTGTTGGTGTTGGTCATCAGCTGGCTCTCTGCTGTGCGAACCGGACAACATGCCAAAATTAGATGTGAATTGTGGGGAGTTGCAGTTGAACGAAGAATCCGCCGAAGGACACAGATTCCAGGATAACTCTAAAAAGATGTCGGTCTTGCGGCATATGACATTGCAAACATATTGAAGGACAGCATAGACTACCTCCGACAAGAAATTACAACTGGGTTTAACCGGCTGACAGATCTTGCTGTCAAATTTGGTTTCTTGTTGGAACTTGAACAGCTTTTGAAGAGACTTGACCAGACCAAACTTCTTCTATTATTCAGACGTTGATGGAACAGAGCTGTATAAGGAAATACTGTCGCGGTAAAATGCTACTTTCTGCACGTCACGACTCGGCACCAAAGACCGCCCTGGAACACATGTCTTTCATTGTCAGTTATGGAGATGTGTTTCCTAATTTGAGAGTTACCTTGCAAGCTCTTTCCACCATAGCTCTATCAGTTGCGAGTTGTGAACGTTCTTTTTGCAGGCTGAATATAATCCTGTCTTATAGATATATATATAAGACAGGATTATATATAATCCTGTCTTAGAGAGCATGAATAGTGCAAGATCAACTCTCCAATTAAGCCTTGTTAAGCATAGAGAAAGAAACACTTGAAAATATTGACTTTCAATCTGGAACAGACCAGTTTAACGCGTTCAAGATCTGAAAAATTCAATTAAGTTAAAGCTGCGATAGCTACCTTGCACATGCACTACAATGAATACAATTTTCCCTACTCAATATTCCTGCTAGTGTTTTTGCATTTCTGCCATGATGGAGCTATTTTGCACAATTTTTGACAAAAGGGAGGGGCACCATATGTAGCTTTGTCCCAGAGCGCCGAAAGGTATCACTACGCCTGAGGCCACCTCAATTCTGCAGGAAACGCTCTCTCTTTAAGTCGAACGCAAGCATTGCAAGTAAATTCGTGTTAATTTGTAGGCGATTCAAACTCATTCGCCGACGCAAAGGGACCAAAACCATTAAGGGCACATGAACTTGCACTGAGCGGCACTTAGCACGGCGGCAGATCGTTGGCATTTGGAACATAGCACCCATGGTCATTGCTAGGTATATAACCACCTAGTTTTACTACTGCATGCATTCCTTTGCTAAATTTTTATCCAACGACTGCATTTTTTAATATTCCATGAGGTGGGTTGATGCAAACACAGTTATTGCTGGCAGCTAATGGTACATCCCCGAAAATAGAACTCGGGAAAAATCGACGGTACTACACACTCCTCCGCTGTGTTGTCTTGTACCTGACCAAGGGCTAGAGGTACCTTTAGATAAGTGCAAGGGGTACCTTTTCATAGACAGTAAGTGGAAGCCATTTTTGTGTACCCAAAAGATCCGATGAAACTACACGGTTGTAGACCGCTTAGGTGAGGTAAACCGGGTCCTTTAGATATTTGTAGTTTCGTTTATGCATGACAGCGCCGCGCCTAAGAATTGTTATCTGCCAGTACTAGGCTGGAGGACCCTCAGACCACCGACTAGCCTATCGGAGCCCAGCTAGGCGTTAGCAACAACGCTAGCGAATCAGAGCGCAGCGTTCCAGTACCGCAGACGACAGAAGCGGATGAACGTCTGCGGGAGGGCACTGGCGCTTCCGCCGGCTCGGTGCATGGTCGAATTAAAAGTCGCACAATTCCACTAATCCTAGCGAGAGAAGGCAGCTTGCCCAGTAGTTTCACCAAGAATATTAGTCAAACCACCGTAACAGTAGTAGTGTTGTAGGTAGCGCTGATTGGATGCAACTTCGCCAGTTTGAAGTTATTTTAATGTTAATTTAACAAGTTAAATATTTAAATAAGTTAAAATTTTAAATTATAAAGTTAAAAATAAACCTACAGGGTATATAAGTTTGAATAATAATAACAATAATAATAATTCACTTGATAAAGCGCCCTCAGAGAACTTAATCTCTCTAGGCGCTTTACATTTGCTGTAAAGTGAAATGCAATTGAATGGTAAGTAAAATCATGCTTGAAAAAACAAACGAAATGAATAATATGGTTAGGGGTGACATGCACAGGGTCAGCATGCAAATGTGGTTAGTGGCAGCATGCACAGTGTCAGCACGCATAAGCACATGAAGGACAAATCACAGGGACCCACTGAATGCTGTCCTAAATAGGTGTGTTTTTAGGTTCCTTTTAAATGTGGTCAGGTCGGGAGGGAGTTCCAGGCTTTGGGAGCATATGAACTAAATGCACGGTCTCCAAAGGATTTAAGGTTTGTATGAGGTATTTCTAGACTGTTGGATTCCGAAAAGCGGGTGGTACGATGCTTGGCCTGTGAGTAGGCACGTCCGGTAAGGTAAATACAAGTCGCTCACGTTTGCACCCTATGCGATACTTACAGCTCTCTTAGCTATGATCAATGTCATGTCAAAAATAGAACCGGAATAACTTCCTAGTTTGCACATGCAGCTATACCGTGCTCTTCTAGTTTAAATTGATGATTGAATTGTGCCTCGAATTATGAAAAAGTAACAAGCAGGCTACTGATAATCGTTACTTAAATATGTATGTATGCAAAAGCTGTGGAAAATCTCAGTGGAATGATAACAGTTAAAGCCTAATCAGTCTTAGCCTCGGTCTGCTGGCAGGTAAGTCATTGTAGCTGAGCCTTTATGCAGCTAAATGTGGTGCTTAATTTTCCAATTGAACATCGCGTATTCTCAATTTTTCGTGGGTATAGGCTAGCTACATTAATAATGGTGAGGTCATGAAGAGGGTGGTAAGAATGATTTAATATTCATTGTTTTATTCACAAAACTATGGAGAACCTACGGCAGTCGTACCACATTTATGCATGTCTACATATATATGTATACGTACACATAATATAACAAGAGGCAGTTATGTCACATCCACAATATTCATGTGCGAGGCGCTTGAAAGCACTTATACAGGAAAGGGTGATGTAGAAGTTTGCTGAGTTATGCCTACAGGCTCTATAAGTAAAGCCTATTGTAGGTAACAAAGTGTGCACAAAAGTTTGAAGATGCAACTGTCCACATGCTGTGCTGTAAGCAGGCTATGGTGACTAGATTGCAAGGCTACATGGAGGGGGCAGCACCACTGCTGTGCTATGCTGTGCACAGCTCCAAATGAAATGTGCAGTGCCATGACCAGGCATTAGCTTGCACTTCACTAGGCACCATTTTGCTATGGCGACTCTTCGGGTGAGTGGATTATCGATAGAGCTGAGTAGTGCTGTAAAATAGCATAGATACTTTTCAGGGATTGGGTCGGTGGGTGCACATTGGGCAGGCATAATTCGGATATAGCAGGCAGGCAGGCCAGCCACATAGGATACAACATTCATTCGAATATAGCATGCATCGTCGTGGTAGAAATCCCATTAAGGTGCTACATCAAGTTGTGAATTACAATAGTAACATTAGACAAGAAGGAAAAAGGAATGACATCATAACGTCATGCAATAATAATACTTAACAACTGCTGGTGCTGCTACTATTACTACTTGTTCTACGACTAATACAATTGTGATACTGTATTTCTTTCTACAGCTCCCTCAGAGAACAAGATATCTTTCTAGGCACAATAATAGAATGAAAGGAAAGACACAAACTGATTAGAGATAATAACATGCACAATAGCAGCATGCATATATGGACAAGGCACATGCTATGAGGAACAAGTGAATTTCTAGTGTTGCTTTAAATGTCGTTAAGTCAGGAGGATGTCGTCATATCAATCAGCCATTAGAGAATTCCACGTTTTAGCAGCATAGGAGCTGAACTCACTGAACTCTCCAAAAAATTTGAGTTTGGTTTGAGGCACAGTTAAGCAGCCAGAGTCCGAGAAGTGGCTGGTGATCAGCCTAATTAGCTTAGAGTAATTAGCTCAGAGAGTTAAGTTGAACCAAAGCAATGAAAGGCAGTATAAGAAGCCACTATCGTCAATTCGATGTGCTGATTAATGGGGAGGCAAGACAAATGAGAAAAATAGTGTATCGATAAAAATTCACACCTAGCAAGTAAGTAACGGTCACGTGTTAGAGCAAATTACTTCACAGTCAGCATTGGTTTGGGTGTATAACCATTTTTACTTGACTTCCGTCAGCGTTAGATACCACTGATCTCCAAATTCTCCCTGATCACCTATAATCTCGAGTTGGCATCACAGGTACTTTGCTGCAATGGTTTAGGTCACAGTGGGAGTCAATAAGGGATGTCACAAATGCATGGACCAATTTTGATGTGGTATCCCTGTCTAAACAAGCCCGAATTTAAGCAATTTAGCTGAAAGTAGGCAGGCTTAACCGTGGAGCTGACGAGGTCGTCCAAGGAAAGGATGTAATTGGAACATGACACATTGTTTTCGTGCAGATTCAACAGGAGATACGCTAGCAGAGCCGATTGCGAGAGTTAGCCTTTCCAATTTCTGAATCACACTTGGTTTGCCCATAAGTTTTATCGTTCAATTTAAGGAAATTTGCTGCCATAATGTGCAGATACCGTCAATACAAGCAGCAAGAAAGTTCAATTTTATGTAGTTGATATGCAATTGCATATGTGCTTAGATCTCTGCCTGCCTTCCAGAATGTCGAACTCTCTGAACTCCCTTGCTGCATGTATTGTTGACATTCGCACTAGGATGGCAGCAAACTTTGTCCAATTAGCTGACAATACAAAAAGCTTACTAGCTATGGGCAAACCTCGTGTGACTTCGAAATTTTAAAAACCTATGCCTCAAAATCGTCTCCAATAGCATCTGCACAAAATCTGGGTGCCCTGTTCCAAAGTGACCTTTCACTAGCCTAGAGTCAAGTCTGCCTACTTTTAGCTATATAACGTTGCAAAACTTCGGCCCTGCTTAGACAGTTATACCACATCCCAATTGGTTCATGCATTTGTGACATCTTGTCTGGATTCTGTAACTCACTGCTTGCAGTTCTTCCGGCCTTTGTGGTACGACACTAAAAGCTGGCAAAATACTCTTTAGCCAGGCTTGTCAGTCGTGACGGCACAGTTGCCACATTAAACCACTGCTCGACGATCTGTACTGGTTCCTCATCGAGCACCACATTGTAAGGTGCCACTAACTTTCAGATCCTTTTTATTCTCATGTCAAAGGCTACCATTCTGACCCAAATCTTTTAGCAAGGCCTCAAACAACATCAAATCATTTGCAGATTGTGCCTTTAGTTTGTATGTTCCTAAAGTTTGGAACTCACTCCCGCATGACATCACGACATCTCTGGACTTTACGAAATAAAGCTCACAATGCACCTGTTCCTCACAGCATTTCCGAGTCCATGTAAATTGTCCTCTGAGTACATGCATGCTATTACAGTGCATGCTACTATTAACCATATTGTCATACTTGCTTTACAACACATGCAAAGTGCCTAGAAAGATTCATGAAGAGTGATACGCAAATACACTATTGCTCAGAAGGTATTGGCTGAGCTTACATTTCAAGGGCGAGGTTTTTGGTTTAATGTCTGACTGTTTCCCCACAGTTCATTTAACTTATGCAAGTAGTAATACTAATAATAATACATTTGTATAGCACCCTCAGAGAACTATATATCTTTCTAAGCGCTTTACATATTTCTGTAAATGAAGCACAATTCAATGGTTGGTGGTAACGCGCTCAATGTCAACAAGTATAACATGGTTAAGAGTGACATGCACAGGGTCAGGATGCAAGTATGGTTAGTACAATTTCAACTGGTATAGGCATACAAAAGACAAAGGACCCACTAAATGCTGTGATAAATAGACGTGTTTTAGCTTCTTTTTAAAGGGCACCAAGTCAGGGAAATATAAAATTAGAATTCATTTGTATAGTGCCCTAAGAGAACTTAATCTCTATTCAGGCGCTTCACATATGCCTCGGGCTCGGGCCCACGACCTCAGCCAGACCTTGGTCGGGGCAAGCACATTAACCGCAGGACCAAACGATTTTACATTTGCTGCAAAGGAAGCACGGACTGCTTTGAACCTGAAGCTGTGCCAGCACATGCCCAGCACCGGACTGGCCAGCACGTGGCTGAGATTCCTGCAGAAAACCGGCCAATTGAAGTGGAATGCATATCACATATCACATCAGCCATCGGCCAGTTTTACTAACTATGGTATTCTCTCAACATGTGCCCAACAACGATAAACTAGTTGATATACATCTGTGCATGAACACATGCATTTTCCAACACTCTGAACCTTAGTATGTTAGTGGACTGCAAACATTTCGTAGGTCTAATTCTATTGCACGACAATATGATCGCGAGTGCTAATTCTGAGGACAGTCTCCGACGACTTCAGTGAGGGTAGGAAATACCAGCCAAATCCATTATTTTGACCATGCTCCAACGTCATAAAGTGCCATCCCGACAGGGCCTCAAATAGGGGTGGTGGGGACGTTGGCCAGAGCAGCAACAAGTTCAAAGATCTGTGGGGCATGAGGTTCCTTTCGTGGTAGCCGCACAGGTCGGGGGGGGGGGGGGCTAAAACAGCTGGGCCCAACAAAATCTAACAAGAATAGTGCACAACATATACAGCTAGCAAGAATGCATGCTATCCACGGTTGAGGTGCATGTTGATGCAGCTGCCACTTCTACTTAGTCACGGCCAGCTGGTAAACATTTTGACCAGGTCTAGCAGTGTATCCACTGTTCGGTGAATACCCACAAGATGCCACTGCCATCAAGTGCAGAGCAAAGAGTGTCTAGGTCAGCAAATGTAAAGCGCCTAGAAAGATATTAAGTTCTCCGAGGGCGCTTTATCAAGTGCAATATTATTATTATTATTATTAGGCACAGTCTCAAGTCACTGTGCCAGGGCAAAGGTAAAAAAGCAATAGCCATAGCAGTAAATAAAGTAAAGATAGTCTCCAAGTTTTCCTCTTTGTAAGCAGTCATCCTCATGCATAAGCAACTGGAGTACTGATAAAGCTTTGGAAGAAAAGCTAAAATGAGCTTGAGACCATCCGTAATTGATGGCAAGTCAAGATGATGCTGTTCACATCAGCTGGTGGGCATGGGGTAGAGCATGAGCTTATGAGGAGCAAACCTTAAAATCGGTATCCTGGCTGTAGCCGTTCACGGGCAAAAGGTAGGCAAAGGCATTACCCCAGAGGACCCATTATAGCAATAAACCACAGCAGGTCTCATCCTTTCATCCAGTGGTTGAGGGAACTCATAAGAGATTTCTGGACCAGGCTGAAGGGGGGCGGACTGATGGTGGCCAGGGGAAGGGGATCAGGACCAACCTGACCCCCTTCCCCTGGCCACCATCAGACATGCAAAATGCTTCAGATAGTGACAGCACCAATCGAAAATCAAAAGGAACTAAATCCAGTCTCCGATGGACTTGAGGTTCATATGAGGTGTAGCTAAACGATTTGACTCGAAAAAGTGGATGGTACGATGCCTAGCCTGGTTGGGGAGTAGATCTGATAAGCAGGCTGGAGCCAAAGAAAGAAGGAATCTAAAATAAGTGATAGTGCATTTGAAGTCATTGCGTTGCTTGACTGGGAGCTAGGAAGATCGGAGAAAAGTGGCATGATGCAGCAACTGCAATGCTCACGACAGACAAGCCTAGCTACAGAGTTGTAAGCACCTGATTGCATAGGCCAGTAGACTAGCAAGCAGTGACTTACTGATGTCGAGACAGGATGTCGCAAATGCAAGGACCATTTTTGATGTAGTATCCCTGCCTAACCAAGCCCGAATTGCAGCAATGTTATATAGCTGAAAGTAGGTGGACTTGATTGTGGAGCTGATGTGGTCGTATAACGAAAGGCCACTTTGGAATAGGACACCCAGATTTCGCACAGACTCAACGGGAGATATGCTGGCAAAGCCGATTTTGAGCCTTAGCCTTTCCAATTTCTGAGGCACACCTGGTTTGCCTATAACTAGTAAGTTGGTTTTATCATCATTCAATTTAAGAAAGTCTGCTGCCATTCATGTTCGGATGTTATCAATACATGCAGTAAGAGAGTTGGCGGAGTTCGATGTGCTGGAGGACTGGTAAAAGGCAAAGGTACAACTGAAAATCGTCAGCATTAAGGTGTTGTAGTGCTGTGCCAGTGATAGCCAGGCGGGATGAGAGTGCTCGAGGTCTTCGTGATCAATAGCATCACAAGCTCCCGAAAGAACGAGCAAACCAAGCAGAGAGACTCTATCTAAGTCTACACTCCTAAGAAGTTTGTTTGCTATTCACACAGATTCCATCCAAGTTCGAAAATCATATTGTATCTGCAACTAGACAGGTCCAAGACTAGGGAATGGCTCAGAAACATGACCTTTATTCTTGCATGTCGCCCTTGAGCACAGCAACAGGTAAGACGTGTCACTGAGCTCAGGAGGTTATTAGAGCTCAATACCAAAGCCAGTAATGATGCACGAGGGCTAAATAAATAAGTTGGGACACCTCTTACTGTCTACCAATTGTTTTATCATTCTAAAAGGCTGTAGCTGCTAATATTCCAATGACTTAAGAGTGCATTTTACCATAAGATGCTCCTACGAGTAAATATGCTACCTGCAAAGTCAACAATGGTTACATGGTGTGCCATCTTAAAAGATTAGATCAACTACGACAGTTAAGTAAGTGCCTGCCGGCAAAACCAAGGTGAACACACACGGTGACGTAGAATGTAGAGTACAGTGCAAGCTTTACGACGTTCACCTGTCGTTGGTCGTTCAAAGCCCATTATCTAGAAGTAGATGACATCTTGGTCATCTTGCTTTGATTGAGATGTCGAGGAACTGCTGCGGTTCGGCAAAGACTTTGCTACACTGCCATCAGGGTTGGCTGCAGCAGAGTGTCTGGCCTCAGGTGCAGGCTGCACGGATCCACTGGCCGGCTTCATCTGCACGGCCTGCTGGCCAGCAGCAGACATGCTGGGTACAGGTGCAGGCAAAACGCCGGCAATGCCAGGATGCTGGTAGCGACCCGAGGACACACCGGTCGACTGAGCAGAGCGTGGCCGTGTGGCCACGCCGGCGTGTGGCTGAGCATGACTGCTTCCAGGTAGCAACGATCTTTCTTTCGGAGAGGTGGTAACGTCTACCGTTGAGGCTTTGACAGAACCAGACAGAAGCATGTCACCCATGCTTGCCACCAACGACGGTGTCTCACCATAAGGCAAAGCGGTAGATTGATAGCCACCGGCTGCAGCAGCTGTACCTTGCCCCGGAATGTCAGCCGATCGTGAGCGTAGATGGACAATAGAAGAAGTGTTACTACCCAAGCCACCATCTGATGACAAGATGGCCGAAGGAGGAAGGCCGCTTTTGTTGACGATATTGTCACTGGTGCCGGCCTCAAACGGGCGGTTGAGAGCTGTTGGGTTGGAGCTTCGAGTGACGCTCGGATTTGACTGCCTACCCTGTACGACTCCGTAAAAGTCTATCTGCTTCTCCATCGCCTTGCGCTGCCGTTGAAGGTCTTCTCTCTCACGCCTCAGCTCCTCCTGCAAGTAAGTAAGCAAGCAGAGCCGATGACCCGATGACCACATGCACAATATTCAAACATCAACGAGCAGGTGACGTCTGCAAGTAGTTTCATACTAACACTGAGTATGCACCAAGTACCCAAGTACATACAGCTGACGCAGTAGCACACTCACGTGCAGCAACGCCAACTACGATGACAAGCGATGATGAATCAGGTACAAATGAAGAACAGCAGGAGTATTCTTACCCTGGCCCACAAGGCCCGTCATGGCTCGGCCCCTTCATTACTAGCTCCACTCCTGTACCAGTTCCTGCCAGCCTCCTCGTGCCCCCCACTAAGGAAAATAAATAGCTGTTCAATTCCTCAGCTTTAAGACCGTTGGCGACAGAAGCTTTTGCTCTGCAGGTCCTAGACATTGGAACACATTTCCACAATTCTTATGCAACGACATCTAATGTCCTGCTGCCGAACGTAATACATCCTTACCAGCCTCTTTCCCGAGTCCTAGTGGCTTTGAGGAGTTACATATGTGCTATGTTTGCGGGTGGAAGGCACCAGCAGGCTATGCAACATGCCTTGGAATTGACTCAAGACAGGTTCTAGCCTGCAACACGTGTATTTGCCGGTCAGGGGGTAGGAATACCTGGTGGTGTAATCTGCAGAAAAGCGCTGATGCTACTACATACAGGTAAGTTAGTGACTGGGTAACTTTCTGATCTCATAGCTAACTCAGTATCTGGCAGCTGTGCCTCAGTGGTAGAAGTACTTATGATACATCTTTTCCAGCCTCCTTCCTGAGACCTGGTGACTTTTTCGGAATTAAATTTGCAGATACATTACATTACGGAATTACCAGAATGGTCAGCTGGCGAAAAGACTATAGCACCGGTTCCTAACAATTGTGGTGATGAGTTCCAGCATAGGACCAGCAGAGCACAGCTTCTGTCGATAACACTCCACAGTGAAAGGAAAGGACAGCTAATTAATTAACTCGAGGAGGAGGCACTCGAAGGAGAAGGACAAGAGGAGAAATAAAATGACAGCTAAGAGTTCTTATATCACCATCTAAACTAAGGAGGTTAGCCAGGATTCAAGATTTGATGTCTGCTAGGCACGAATTCAGTTTGAAAACCAACCTAGCTGCCTGTGAAGGCACTAATTTTAGGAACACTCCGAGTCTAAGCCTAGTTACAAGCACATCACGACACAGTCCGTGGATTCAAGTCCTTCGAGGCAATTCTTTATTGTCCACTGATAGTGGGAGTGTTTGCAGCTCACTTCAAAGTTCCTTTTTTGTCGGCATAACCGATGCCGTGGGCCTAAGTTACTCTGTTGAGCTGTGTAGCATACATGAAAAACACTAAGAAAAGACTGCATTCGAAGCTTTGCAGATGGGTCTGCTGGATACAGTGCACGATTCTAGCCACACAACATCCACGAGACCGACAGTTGCTTAAAATCGGCCACAATGGTTTAGGCTAGTTAAGGTGATCACATCGACCAAGGTCAAGGTTAATGTATTTGATGACCAAGGTCGTGGGCTCGAGCCCGTGGCATATGCTCAGCTCCTGAATCGAGATTGAGTTTTCTTAGGGCATTATAAAAATGAATTATATCATAATATTATATTTTTATCTCTTGCAATGAGGATCTTGTGACAAAATCTGTCGAAAGCTGCCAGTAGGCCGAGCAAGCTATTCGAAAAGCAAACAGTTTATGTTTGAGTCTTTCTAGACCGAACAATTTCAGACTCTGCAAACAGGGAAGGGATCGAATAGCCTTCTCAATCGCAGATATGAGAAACGTCTGCAGGGTGCACACTTTTCGGAGTCTTCAAAAATGAGGTATGCCAATTTTTCTGCCTGCAATTCTTTGGCGCATACCTGCTGATGCTCACACTCCAGTCTTAGTTCATCCAGACGCTGCTGTTCTTCATTCTGACGGTGGCGCCATTTATCTTTATCAGCCTCCATCTGCTGCCGCTCCTTGGAAACAAGCTCCTGAATCAGCGAGTTTGGAAAAGGCCAATGGTCAGCTAGGCAGCAATTGCGTTTTGCAGTCAGTCACGCACTGCAAGAAAACTACCATATGAAAGGAAAATCGATTACCACACAAGTACCCTTGCTATATACACAAGCAACCACACGAGCCACCGAAGCATTCCAATTCTAATTGAAGTGCTTATAAACACCCACGCGTATAGACTGTAATCTGCATGCTCACTTGATGTAGACAAATCTGAACCTACCGCGGTATAACACGGATGATTGCCCTACTTCCACACAGAGCCAACACGGTCTGGTCATGACCTGGCAGGATGGCTCTGCCGTCTCCCTGCCGCCACAACTAGCAAACAGGAAGCAGCTATTAACGTTAGAGTGCAACATCGTGCACAGCACGCTCCTTGTAAACAGCACTTGTATCAATCACGTCTACAGACCAATAATGTTCGGTGATCTATAATATGGTAGCACTTGCGGCTATAAGCTGCATTATCAGGAAACAGCCAAATGCAAATCGCAGAAATGTAGCTGCGACTGGACTCTACTCTTTTAATTACAGGGAATATTATTAGCAATCTTGCAACTTACGTGAAGGTTTCTTATTTCTTCCATTTGTTTATTATGTCTGAAAGCACTCCTTTTTTCAGTCAATACTTTTTCTACCTCCTGGTTCAGCTTGTTCATTCGCAGCAGGGCCTCGGCCAACTGCTGCTTGTAGCTAAAAACAGGCGAACATTCACTAAAAGACAGGAGACACGTATCTCTTTAACTGCAGGTAAATGACTATAGCAAACAACCACAATCAAAGGAACCAAAATATAGAACCACAGATTGATTACCTTTCAATAGTTGTGTCTTGCTTGTTCGTGATAAGCTACAACAGTACCAGTACAACTGTAGATAGAAAACTATGATAATCAGTTATATAAGCGCAGGTCCCCCTCTACTAGGGAAGCGGGTATGTGCACGCCAAAAATAGACATGCACAGCAACCTGAGAACACGCAGAGGCAACCCAACTTCTGGGGAGGGGGTCCGTGTGACAATGGTGGGCACAGGTCTGCTACTGCAGCAAAACCCAAATGAGTCGATGGGTCATGACAAGTACCCACTCGTTGGTCAGCCTTGGCTCCAATACCAAGATGAGTGGTGATAGTTCTCCAGCTGTATGGAAAGCACCCCTTTTTTTGGGGGGGGGGACAGGTAAAGACGGCAAAACAAAGCTTGCTACATGGTTGCACAGTGGGATATGACACAATAATAGTCACTTTTACAAACCAGCAACTAGCTTTGCATTTATCGCCTTTACACGGGGCAACCAAGCGATTCATTCTACTAACGGTTTGCAGCAGTGATTGCATGTGGTAGGGATTGCATGAAATATGTCTCCTGCTCGAAGGGCTTGAAAAGATCTTATACCTCCAGTAAAAACCAGGCCACGAACCTATGAGAGGAGAAAGGCTCCAGACATCAAAACTGACGAATCAAATATTTAAATACAGAATGCTGAAGATGTAATTTAATGTATCTCCGTCAGTAACTCCACAAAGTCATAAAGACCATGTGGGTGTTACGAAGGAGAGTTTTGCATAGCGCACTCACAGCCTAAGCGGCTTTCGGTACGCATTCGGTAGCCAACATACTTCGTCTCACGCAACAAAGAGAAAGTGGGAAGCATAGCAGAGTCAAGAGAGCAGTTGAGGTAGTGAGTAGCATAGAAGTAGCAGTTCAGGACCGCTGAAAAAGATGTGCCATAGTCGGCAGTTGGAGAGTAGATGTCGTTGCGTAAGAATTGTGGAAGCGAGTTCCACAGTCTAGGACCTGCAGAGCTAAAGCTTCTGTCGCCGTCTTTAAGCCGAGGAACGGGAAAGCCAATTTATTGTCCACACAGGACCTGAGGGCGCGAACAGGCTGAAACTGATGCAGCAGTTCAGCTAGGTATGAAGGAGCCAAGCCGTGGCGGGCCTTGTGGGTCAGCGTAAGAACTTTGCTCCGTATCCTTTGCTCAACCGGCAACCATCCTAGCTCTTCCAGCAAAGGTGACACGTGCTCAAACCGCTGGGACTTGAAGACCAGCCTTGCAGCCATATTCATAGTCCGCTGTAGTGGCATAATAGCTTTCTTTGGCAGCCCAGCCAAAAGCGAATTACAATAATCAAGCGGAGACAGAACTAAAGAGCTAGTTAAATTTTTTACAAGCCACTGTGGGAGACAGCTTCTAATCTTGGATAGGGATCAGATGTGATGGCTAGCTGTAGAGGCAGTCTTCTGAATGAAGCTTTTGAAATTGAGGCAGCTGTCGAACACGACACCTAGATTACGAGCACGTGGTGAAGGTCGCACAATAGCATCACCTATTAGAACAGCAAAGCCTTTTAATCCAGCCACACACTTAGGGTGTCCTATGAGAAGCAGTTCGGTTTTATCGTCATTTAATTTCAGGAAGTTTTCCGACATCCAGGATCGAATATCGGCAAGGCAAGCATTCAGTTTCTCAGTTGCTGCAGCAGATTCCGACGGTTTAAATGACAAATACAACTGAGTATCCTCAGCATAGAACCCTTATGAAAATCTGCCGGTCTCAATACACAAACCTGCTTGATCTTTAAAGGATAAAATTAGGCTACCCACACGTGACATCACACAAAAGACAACAAATCACAGGCTATAGAGGTATATACATATATAATTCATTTATAAAAAGAAAGAACCAAATTCAATGCAGTTGTAAGCAGGATCAGGCAGTAACCTGAATGCACAAGCATAAGACAGTATGAATGTTCCTACCAGTATGAAAGGAGTCTGGACGTCTTATGAGCAAATCACTAGCCAAAATCCACAATCTCTGCAGATTAAGCAAACAAAATGCAAGTTTCGACACCCACCCTTTTCGAATTCGTCCGCCGAGGAAAGACAACGAGTTCTGCAAAGTGTAAGCACAGAGTCGAAACTAACTGTGTCACTGTGTTCAGCAGATGGGACCAGCTGCTCCATCAAAGTGTTCTTGGCTGACTACATACTACCTGCAATGCACTGGCATGCATCGTACAAGTCACTTGAATCCTTAAAGTTCAGGACCCAGTGAGGCATTTGAGCTCTGGCCTAAGACCACATTTTAACATTTTTTAATTAAAACTGAAAGAAATGTAAACACGGTTCTATCTTATGTGTGCCCATAGGTCAATTTCCTGCCAGTGCCCCCCCCAGTGTTCCCAGCAAGTAACAATCGCATACAACTAGAGTTCCACTAACATAGCCAGCAAAGCAAGCTATCGTGAAGGCTAAAAGATGGCCGTCTTTGATAAAAACAGGAACGACAAGTGGAGCTCACAGTAATAAGATCACAATAGTGAGAAATGAAATATTACAGGCGGTAAGCATATTAAGCAGCCATCCCATAAAAACAGAGTGACAGGAGCAATGAGAAGTACTTAGTAGCAACAATTCAAATACCAATTTCTTCTCTAAAACAGAACTGGTTTCCCTGTCAACCTGCCACACTGGCTGATGCCACCAAGGCTGCCGCAACAATGCACATGCACTCAGCTATGTTTCTGCAACCAATCGCTACGATAGTGCCCCCCACACACACACGCGCACACGCACGCACGCGCGCGCGCGCACACACACACACACACACACACACACACGCAATCCATACCAAGAGGGCTTGAAGGTATTCGCTCAGTTGTCCTAGGCACATCAGCTGCTCTCTGCTTGGGGCAATTAATGCCGTGACAGATGCAATATTGGATAGCGCCACTAGAGTCTCTCCGTGGCCAGCAGACATTGTGAGGCCGGCTAAGTCAATTTGCTGACTACTGCCGGTGCTGCCACTGGCAGTCATTGCTTGCATCAAGCTGGCACTCGATCGATCACCCGGCAGCTGACCAGTTGCTGGAAGAATACTTTTTACGCCACTGCCAGAATCCTGTGAAAAGACAAAGTGAAATATTGGGGCGAAAAACCGGCAGATCAACCGATAAATGGCATGCAGACAAACGGGGCCATTTCATTAGAGGAGCAAAAGTGACTGAAAATGTGAACAGCTGAATTCAAAGAAAGCTAACAATTACACTAAGGTACTTCTATTTAGAAAGTAAGCATAGCAAAAAACTAGCCAAATCATGTCAATTCATAACACGAAAGGCACATACAAAATCGCATTAAGATACTGTTGTTTCGAGGTCCCATGTGGCACAGCTTATTGATGTGAGTGAAAGCTGGTTCTGCATATACTCACCCTTCGATGCCTTTGGTAAGTTTCTCTTCGCATGCACTTTGAAGACTAATATTATCAGAGAACCATGTGCATTTATCAAATGCACGAGCACATGGTACTGCAAAGCAACTATCCCATAAAACAGGGTACCAGCACCAATAAAAATATACTATATATAATATATGAAAAAATATGCAGGAGCAACCAAGATCGGCAATAGACCAAAGCTCGATACTTCTAAGAGAAGAAGTGCTTAGCACTTCCTTCGGCGTCAACTACTTTATTTCGTGGCTATTCAGTAGTGAAATGTTATGTATGTTTGTCTGCAACTCCACAAAGCCAATCGGACTGAGTTGGTGTTACACAGGAGAGTTTTACAGAGCCCTCAAAGCCTTTCGGTGCACATACGGTAGGTAGCCAACAGACCGTGTGGAAAAATGTTCGAAGTTGATGTCTCCATCTGACGAAACAAAGAGAAAGCCACTAGTCGAAGTAGAAAGACAGTCTCTGATCTTAGGTGGGGGCTAGCTGTGGAGCAGTCTTTTCCCTGAAACTTTCAAACTTTAGATAATTATCAAAAATGACGCCAAAATTACGAGCACACGGTGACGGCCATCCTACTAGAAGAGCAAAGTTTCCTAGCCCAGCCACATGCTTGGGCTGTCCTATGAGTAGAGCAGTTCGGTTTAGTTTTTTGTTTTTAAATTTAAGGAAATTGGCCGACATCGAGAATCGAATGTGTGCAATGCAAGCATTCAGTTTACCGGTCGTTGCAGCAGGTTCCGAGGGTTTAACTGGCTAAAAAAGCTGGGCATCGTCAGCATGGCCATAGTCAGAGAGCCAATCCCATTGGCCGGAAAGTTTGCCTGTTCTCAAGCTCGGACTCCACGTGCATTACTATAAGGTTAGCATTGAAGATTGAACAGTATAAGAATGTGATCGAAAAGCCTGGCTAGACCCAGGATTTATTCCTGAGTTGGTGAGCCGTGATGGCTCACTAGGTAAGGTGGTTGCTTTTCACGACCTCGGCCAGAGGTCGTGGGCTCGAATCCTGTGGTGGGCGATCCTTTATCGCCACTGCAAGCAGAGGTGATAGCCATACAGGCTCTTCTGTCCCTATACAAAAGAAGCTGTTGAATCAGTTAGTACTTATTTATTTATTTTATTTATTCTTCTAGAACAAGAGGCTTATGTAAAGTCTATGTGTTATAAGAACTACTTCAAATAATAATAATGATGATAAGTAGTTTGCAATAGCACTATAAGAGATAAATCACTTTCCAGGTGCTTTTCATCTAGCTGCAAAAGAATCCGTAAGCTACAATTAGTGGCATGCATGGCATCAAGCATGAAAAAGCAATCAAGTATCATCCTAAGGCTAGCAGGCTAAAGTAAACACAAAGACACTCATGGTCACCAGTTAGCAGGACCTCCAGGTAGTAACACCATAATACTGACATTTGTATAGCACCACCAGAGAACTAAATCTCTTTTCGACACACTATAAATGCTGCAAAGGAAGTACGTCATTCTGGCTTGTGATAAATGGCACAGCATCAGCTTGCACAAGCACACAAAAGACAACTCAGAACGATTCAAATAGTGCGGTGAGGAATACATTTTTTTAACATGCACTGAATCATGCATACGTAAGCATGCATGCACAAAGCACACTAAATCAAAAAGAAAGACAAGTTCATTGGGGCAAAGGGAAAGCCGATCGGAACAGGTGCATCTTTAGCTGAAACTTATATGATTCAAGGACATTACAGGTAGTGACCATGGATGGAAGCAAGTTCCAGATATTCGGTGTATATGAGCTGAAAGCTTGATTGCTAAAAGATTTAAATTTAGTGCTTGGGACGGCAAGATGATCAGATGCTAAGGAGCTGGTAGTGCGAGAGCATACTAGAGGAGTGAGAAGGTCGGAATGGTGGGCTGATGCAAGCAACCTGTATGCCAGACACGATTCTAAAAGCGATTCAATACTAGATAGGGAACCAGCAAATCCTTCAAGCTCATTTACATGAGTGCCTGCCCATCAACGAGAGTTTTTGCATACTTCGCTTTCATCCTTGTGGGAACTTGCACGGATTCCGATCATTACTATTAGGACAGCATTCAGTGGGTCCCTGTGATTCGTCCTTCATGTGCTTATGCGTGCTGACACTGTGCATGCTGCCACTAACCACATTTGCATGCTGACCCTGTGCATGTCACCCCTAACCATATTATTCATTTCGTTTGTTTTTTCAAGCATGATTTTACTTACCTTTCAACTGCATTTCACTTTACAGCAAATGTAAAGCGCCTAGAGAGAGATTAAGTTCTCTGAGGGCGCTTTATCAAGTGAATTATTATTATTATTATTATTACCACAAATAATTTTTTTAAAGTTCACAAGCCATTGGCCGGCTCCACTGTTAACGGCTTGGACTATGAAGGAGCATCAATAAAAAAATTAAGCTTGTGGATTATGTGCAAACAATTTTATCACCATCTTGATTCTTTGCCCGATCTCACGAGTCACAACAAAATGGCTTCAAGGTGCTCGTCTTTACCGGCAAGGGTCGTGGGTTGGAGCCCTCGGGCATGTGTAAAGCACCTGGATAGAGATTCAATTCTCTTAGGGTGCTATACAAATGAATTATTATTACATTTTAATACTACACGATTAGGAAAGAACAAATCGGAAAGACCAATGTAGTAGCATGTATGAATTCGAATGTAAATTGCACAGAGACGTCTAGCTCGAGCATGGAGAGCAGTCCTATCGCAAGCATCATGGCAGCAGTAGCCAGAACAAATCCAACCACAAGCCTGATGCACCTTCTGTCTGCCGTTGCTTCTGTGAAAATTCTCCTCAGCATCATACAGGTGAGAGGCCCACACTAACGGCTGAGACAATTCGGCCAACACTGACAAAGCATCGAGTTTCCAAGGCCATTAATATATCGCTTAGAGTCCTTTTGACGTGGAAAAACTCCGATATCTCCACTGGGATGCTATGCCGTGATGATTCTGATAATCGAGCGAAGGAATTGTGTGGTCAATGTGGTGAAAAACTACTTACCTGGCTAGTGGTGGAACTGTCAGTGAAGCTTGTCAACGATAGTTTAGGCCCAATTAAAAAGATTGCTCAGTTATAGCCACCCTGAATACCAGCAATAAAGGTATGCTACTCTTGGGATGATATGATCCGGGCTTGACATTCAGAATATCACCCAGTCTGCATAATATTATTGAGCTAATCATTAAGCTCTTCACGGCATCTCTTAATACATACAGATATGACATACATACAGCATTGACAAGTAATGTAGAGCTGCTGACAATAAGGATTAAGTATCTGTGATTGGTTCTGATCTCAAGGAGGGGGTGATCTCTTTTGGTCTTAATCATACCCAAATAATCTATATGGCACTTAAATTATCTGAACTTGTAATTATATTTTTGGGAAGAGTGGAGGAGGAGCCCCTCCTCCGGCAGTGCAGTTTTACAATATTGAGGACCACGGTAGAGCCACTTACACATTGAAAAAATATGGCAACTACGAAAGACGGCTGTGGCCCAACTAGGACAGCCATTAAAAAGCCTCTCTTTTAATTGCTCTTGTGCATGCACGACATTAGTTCGCCCCGCAAAATTAAGAAACGGCCCCTCGAAGTGACTGAGAGCTTTGCACTGCCTTGATAAAACATCCCATACATGGTAAGTGCTGCAAGAAGGGTATTCATAATTTGACAACTTCGAGGTCCGTATGGACAATCTATTAAAATCACCTTTTCGGCAACCGCTCTTATAATTAAAAATTATAAGTAGGGTTCTACGGTTGCAAACCTACAGAATAAAGGTCCAAATAAGCCTTTTAAATGCATTTCAATTATCATAAGAAAGAAACTGTTAGCTGACTTTCTAACATTGCTAATATGAGGTTCATTAAATCTTTGAGCTCTCGGAGGCCGAAAGGGCGATTGCAGGCCTGGCATATAATGGATCTCAGCAGTCAAATCAAAACCATGAAATGAGCCTTAGCAATGTTGCAAAAAGTCTTTTTGTCTCAGATGGATCCCAGATCGAATCCACTATATGGCAGACAACTGGGGTGGATTTTAATAGATCAAAGAGTGCAAGCTCACGCTTTTTGCTAAAAGCAAGCGAGGGACAAAGGTTATTCGGCAAAAGGATGAGGCGTATTAACCCAATTGCCAATAGTGAAAATCGGTGGTGGTGATGTCATGGTTTGAGGTTGCTTTGCTTTGCCGATGCTGGAGCTCTGCACCATTTTAAACATGCCTGTGGGCCAGCATATGTACATCGATCTGGCAAAAAAGCTGAGATATGAAGGGTTAGAGCCTGATTAAAAATCTGCAGAGCATCGGTGAGAGAGATTTGAATGCTTTCTGATGTTTCTGATGTTCGACTAGTTGGATATCTCACCAGCGACCCCACCTCTTTGAGCAACTTCACCTAAACCTGCCATCTTTAATCAGATGAACCAACTGGCTGGTCTCGTGTTTGAAGTCTACGATGATTGGTGAGCTGGGAACAACCGAGAGCAATTATAATGCTCTTGAAGATGCCTGACACATCGGTTGATCAGGCCTGACTGCAGCCTCAACCAATCAAGAAACTCCTTCAAAAGCACGCTCGCTGACTTTCTCAGCCGATAAAAATCAGCATATCTAAATTGCCTCGCAATAGATATAGTTCTCTTAGGGTGTCACACTCATGTATTATTATTAAGGTTATAATTACTTTCATGCAGATGACATGGGCATGTTCATTATTGATGCCCCATGTCTAAGCCATCCGATTTATCCCACTTTAGTTCAGAAGTACGATAAAATACAATCACTGAACGCGGTCACAATACTACATTGAATAAAATGGTGAGCCGTGATGGCACACTAGGTAAAGCGGTTGCTTTCACGACCTCGTTCCCGAGGTCGTGGGTTCGATTCCTGCGGTGGGCGATCCTTTATCGCCACTGCAAGCGGTGGTGATAGCCGTAAAGGCTCTTCTGTCACTATACAAAAAGAGGCTGTTTAATCAGCTAGGATTTAATTTAATTTTTTAATCGACAAAATTGTTTGCAAGTCATTGCTGGTGAAGTTGAGTGGCAATGCACAATAGCTGAAACAACAAGATTTGAAAGGTGTGAAGAAACCCCTTTCACAATAGCCATCAAGAAATTGAAGGCCAGCTGCCAAACGTCTCCCTTGCTAAATCCTAGTTTAAGTATCACAGATTTGGTGAATTTTCACCAATTGCATAGCAACGTGAAAAGGTGGCGACAACATTGTGCCTCCTGACAAAAAGTGCTCTACATGGACATGGTCATGTTAAGGACATCTGCATGGCCTCCATGCTTGGCTCTCAGCTTATCAACTTGTTCGAGGCCCGTGCTGAGTAAAGGCAACAATAAAACAAAACGGTGACAGAAAACTGTGCAACCAAGCATGCAAGCGAGCTAATGTCATTAAGAACGACTGCGAGTTCGATCAAGCCAAGCCAGCAACGTCGTTGAGCATGCTTACCCTGCTATCGACGCCATGGATTTCCTTGACCCCGCTGTCGCTGTCGTGTGACGACAACTCCTGCGAGCTTGCACTGCCACCACCTTGCAGGCTCGACTGACTGGCCGTGCCCTTTTGCCTCACTAATGAACCTGGAACAGTGGTGAAGGCAGCAACATCAGCACCCGATCAGCACAACCAAGCACACTGTCTCCATCCCTCTGCTCACTTATTGGGGGTGAAGTGGCGTGATGGTCAGGGGGGAGCTGTTTGGTTGCATTGCTACCCTGTATGTGGAAAAAGAATGCAATAAACAGAATGCACGAATTTAACCTTGGCTAGCAAGGTATTCAAGCCTGCAGCCACTGTCCAACTTGGTGCGTGCAGCCCTGAGGCCAAATAGCGACTTATGCAGCAGCTTTTTCCTAGATACTTGTTCACAGCATCTGTCACTGGTCGTGCAATCGCTGCAGGCGGTCACACAGTCATCGACACGATAGAATGAAGAGCAGTGAGAACAGGCAGTTCACCAATTAGAGTGCTGCTTGCTCCACTGTCCAAATTACACAGAGACTCAATTTGTGCTACAACTAGGTCGCTGAGCTCCCTCATGCAAGTGGTGAAAAGAGTAGTTGTGAAGCTGCAATAACGGTTTCAGTCAATAGCAGGTGTGTACCACCGGCCAGAGGTTCGTGCACATAGCTGCATATACTACAGCACGAGTTGCGTCAGACGACAGCCCGTTCTGCTGCAGTGCCGAAATGGGCACCGGCAGTTGCTAGCACCACTGTTACAGCGCATGCTGGCAGCCACCAGCCAGCCAGCACGAGGCAAAATACAGACAACGTGGCAACCCGCGAGACACTTCACAAAGATTGCACTATTGGCATCATTGACTTCAAAGCTTCCCATTTAACAATCATTTAGCAAACTCGAAGACGTCATCGACGGCAGTGTCCGGAATCTTATATAATTATCTTAGGTGATCAATCAAGCATACTGGAACTCCCAATGGCAGCCGGGGCAGGAACAGCAGCACTGGGCACCTCAGCTGTTAAGCTAACAGAGCCAGTATGGCATCAGTTCTGTTGATTAAAATTCGAGCCATGGCTTGCTGCGACACATCTTGCATATACAGTCTTTATAGTCTGCTGTCCTGCTACTGAAGCTGCTCTGGCTGGCCCTCACTTATTCGCCATTCTTTTTAGACAGGAAACTTCAGTGCAGATGTATAAATGTGTGGCGACACATCCACAACAGCAGAAGAGCAACAATGTAGCACATCATATCAGGCTAGCGCTCGAGAGAGAGAGAGAGAGAGAGAGAGAGAGAGAGAGAGAGAGAGAGAGAGAGAGAGAGAGAGAGAGAGATGGCTCTCGCTATTGTGAACCAAGATTGAACCGCTGCAGCTGCGAGGGAGAAAAAGAATCCTAACGACCAGGAGTGCACACACATTTATGGACGACTTTCTGCAACTTTAATGGGCCGAACACAAAGCACTCCATATTTTTTCTTCTCAGCCACCAAATAAAACATACATTATCGATGACACAATGGGATAAATACAAAGTTAGCTGAACAAAAGAATGTAAAATAGTATTGCTAGTGCAACTCACAGCTGTCAACAGCAGCACGTGCTCTACAGGAATTCGATCTCTTACAGCACTACAGGATGCACCACTATGCACGTCTGTTAGCATTGAAAAGGCATATGCTGACCTCCTTTACTTAGACAAGGCAAAGGCATTCATGCGGCAGAAACATGGTGCACGGTAAAGTGGGCTTTAGTTTAGATGCTTTTACTGTCATGGTGGGTATTTCCTCGAGTGGTGAGTATATCTACCCAACCCAAGTGAAAGGGGAGTTTTTCTTTACTCATTTTAGGGTTTTTATCTACCCTCATGGAAATTTCCGGTCTGCCACTTCAATCACCATTTAGGAACATTCGAGATGAAGTTTGATAATCACGCTATGATGATTTGGTTGAACTAAAGCAGTTGCTAGAAACTTCACCGATATGGAGGGATGTTTGTCTTATGCTATTTATGTCAAAGTTGCTACAAAAGCCCTTGGAAGTGACATACAAGGTTTCCAGGATGACACACAATTAGGTATATTACAATCAAATGAGCATTGTTTCCTAGTTTTGAAATGCTCACGTTGCTTTTTTATGTGTTCAGAGAGCACCTACAAAAAGAAGAATTCAACTGTCTTCTGAATGTGAACTATGAAAACCTAAAGATGGCTACTTTCTAGAAGGCACTCGATTCATCTACTTGTTTAACAGCAGAGGTTCGTGCACAAAGAGTTATAGGATAGAGCCATAGCTGAGCTTGAATGCTGCCTACCTTAGATCCTCAGTAACCGTGGCAGCAAGCATCGGCAGGGGGGGGCAGACACAGCTGCTGCCGGCATCATTATAATCGTGCACGACTGAAGGTGGGTGAACTCCTAATGGACACCGCAAGCACATGCGCAACAGGCAGGAAGACTGTAAAAAGACACGTTGCTAGACGATGACACTGGTGAAGACAAGATATTAAATGGCAATCCTGAGCATTCCTCTTGCCGATTGGTGCATGGTTGGACTGTTCATCCTCACGGAGGTCATGGAGCAGGCTAGCCAGTGCTGTACTGAGGCTCGGCACTGAGGCCTGCTGGCCGACTGCTACCCAGGCTGCTGTTCGGCTTTGCAAGGCACATGTTTCTAGTGAGTAAGTTTAAGCATAGTGGCTGTTGCAATACGAGCAGTACAGCTCACACTGTCAGCAGCACATGGAATGCCAGCAAGTGCAAAACATGCAGCCCTCTTTCCAGAGCCCAGCACGAAGCACAGGCTAAGAGCATTAATAGTAATTAAAATATGCTTGACATATATGTAGCACCCTCAGACAGCCGGATCTCTCTTTGACTAGACATTTTACACTAGCAGTTGCTCTTACCAGTTGCTATACTTTTGCCACCTTGTTCAAAACCTCCGAATGTGTCAGACCGCTTGGGTATTAGTGGAGCACTGTTTCCCGGCGTCTGATGCTCACCGACACTACTCCAGCTTCGACCTAAGGCACTTCCGGTAGGTGACAATGGCGGAAGTGTCATGTAGGTAGATGATAGCCGCGAAACTTCAAAAATACCAGGCACGGTTAGATCTCGACTGGTAAGAAAAGCATCTTAGCAAGAAAAAAAATGTCAGCAGGTGTACTTATACATTGGCCTATATATATAAATTATGGGTAAAGCAAACTGTTTAAGTTAATGTTGCATCGCAGCTCACCTTCAGTAAGAGCAAATTTGATCAAATCTATGGCTTGCACAAATTCACCATCCTCGTTATAACCTGATTGAATCTAAAATGACAAGCCGATTATTATTAAGATCTACTATGCAAACAAACATACAGAAAACAATATATATATATATATATATATATATATATATATATATATATATATATATATATATATATCAATAACAATATATATATATATCAATAACAATATATATATATATATCAATAACAATATATATATATATATATATATATATAGAGAGAGAGAGAGAGAGAGAGAGAGAGAGAGAGAGGCCAGGGTACCACGCTCGACCCCGGCAGGACAGGGCACCGCCGGCTAATATATATAGTTTCACTACCATACTCCAACACAGCCTCTGTATCAGCAATCGCTGGGGTTCAGAATCAAAGGGAAATTTTTAATTAACGTTTCTTTTATTTTTTCCTTAAATCTTGCACGACATTGGCCCGATGCTTCAAGGTCAATTTCTAGTGCTGTTTACTTCCAAATACTTGGTATAAACAAACCAGCAGCCTAGATGAGATAGACACACGAGCTTTAAACCCTTTAGCAGAAAAATATCACGGTTCTAGTTTTCGGATACACGTATGCACATCTATAAAGCATGGAGATCAGAAACTTAACAACTCATGTGGTAACGGAAATGCTGCTACACAGATGACTCTGAAGTCACTCTGGTCCGCATTGGCAAGGGTAAAGTAACAAGCTTACTCTCAGAAGATCAGGAATATAGATTTCTCAGCATCTTTCACCACAGTCCTTTACCATTCTATCAGCATGGTACAAACAAATTCACGAGTGTCTAAATAAATTTGACAGCATATCTTAGTATACTCATGTAAATACATAGCATCTTCCACATTATACACAACAGAACCATCACACTTGGAGGTCAGACATTTTGAAGATGGCTTAAACAATAGTCTTGGGTCATACCGCCTGGTTTGTGAAGCAGGACTCCTACGGAATCTTTGCTAAAGCACCATACCATGACACCTTTTTGGGTGCGTAGGCTTTATTGGATCGCCGATGCAAGTAAAGCCTTCGTTTCCAGTTCAAAAATAGCATTTATTTGCTTTTGTCACTCCATACCTCTCCACCCAAACCTTCAGCCGTCCAGTGGATTCAAGCATTGGCCCACTGTAAAAGACTTACCATATTCTTTGCCGGCAAGAGCGGTTTTTTGTCTTGGCGATTCAGAAATGCAGACTGCCCTCGCCTAATCGCCGTCTGGCGGTATCACAGCTAACTTGCTCCCCAGACAATTTTTATAGACTTTGATTATGAGCTTGTGCCAAAGCTAAAGGCCTTTAACGCCTGCAACTTAAGGCTGATGTTTTCTCGAATACTGATAGTCTCTCGCCTAGTGCCGGACCAGCCCGACAGAGATGCATTTTCTGGGCTCCCGGTCTTCTCTATCTTCTTCACGCTGTACGACACCGAACACTTCGGTATTAATAGTAGTAAGAATTTAACCACACGAGTATCTAGCCTCATACAGTGCCACACCTACACCTCACAGCTTGACGATTCAGAGACCTTCACCACGATTCATGACAGGTAGGCTTTTCCTGATGAATTAAATAATGCTCAATGGGTTGACTTTACAACTCTGGGTGTAGCCTTCAGCCACCGTCACGAGTTGATGAAGGGGTCATTTCTCGATGTTCTTCTCTGGCCAAACTTGCCATATTTCAAGGACTATAGTTGTTTGGCTAATTTTAGGCGTATTGTTCGCATGTTTTAATAATAACAATAACGCACTTGATAAAGTGCCCTCAGAGAACTTAATCTCTTTCTAGGCGCTGTACATTTGCTGCAAAGGGAAATGCAATTGAATAGTAAGTAAAGTCATGCTTGAAAAACAAACAAAATGAATAATATGGTTAGGGATGACAGGCACAGGGTCAGCATGCAAATGTGGTTAGTGGCAGCATGCACACTGTCAGCACGCATAAGCACGTGAAGGACGAATCACAGGGACCTACTAAATGCTGTCCTAAATAGGTGTTTTTTAAGTTCCTTTTAAATATGGTCAGGAGATTTTCTGATGCAGGTCGGGAGGGAGTTCCACGCTTTGAGAGCATACGAACTGAATTCACAGTCTCAAAAGGATTTGGGATTTGTAAGAGGTATTTGTAGGCTGTTGGATTCCGAAAAGTGGGTGGTACTATGCTTGACCTGATGGGGTAGTATATCTGACAGATAGGCTGGAGCCATAGAATGAAGGGACCTAAAAGTGAGCGACAAACACTTGAAGTCAATCCGTTGCTTGACTGGTTGCCACTGCAGGTCGGCAAGAAGTGGTGTGATGTGGCAACTGCGCCGCTCACGACAGACAAGCATAGCTGCAGAGTTTTGCACCAGCAGCAATCGCCTGATCGCACATGCTGGTCGGCCAGTAAGCAGTGAGTTGCAGAAGTCGAGACAGGATGTGACGAATGCATGGACAAACTTGGACGTTGTATCCTTATCTAAACAAGCCCGAATTTTAGCAATGTTATGAAGCTGAAAATAGGCAGATTTGACTGTGGAGCTGATATGGTCGTCTAACGAGAGGTCGCTTTAGAATATGACACCCAGATTTCGAGCTGATTCAAATGGAATATGCTGGCTGAGCCAATTTTGAGAGTCAGCCTTTCCAATCTTTCAACTACTAAGTTATTTTTATCATCGTTAAGTTTTAGAAAATCTGCTGCCATCCATGTGCGGATGTCATCAATGCATGCAGCAAGTGAGTTGAGAGAATTTGAGGTGCTCAAAGGCTGGCAGGGATCAAAGCAAAGGTACAACTGAATGTCATCTGCATAGAAGTGAAAGCCTAGATTGTGCTTGGCAATCACGTCAGCAAGAAGGAGAGTATAAACCGTGAAAAAAACCGGACCTAGCACGGAGCCCTGAGGTACTCCATATTTCAGAGGTACTTCAGATGATCTTTGTCCATTCACGTCAATACTCTGGAGTCTCCCACTGAGATAGGACCTGAACCACTGCAGAGCAGTGCCAGTGATGCCCAGGCGAGATGAGAGGCGCTCTGGAAGAACTTTATGATCGATGGTATCAAAAGCTGCCGAAAGATCGAGCAAAACAAGCAGAGACACTCTACCCATGTCTGCATTCCTAAGTAGGTCGTTGTATACCCTAAGCAATGCTGACTCTGTGGAGTGATAAGCTCTAAAGCCAGACTGGAACTTACTAGCAAGGTGTGAGGTTTCGATATATGAGTTCGGCCGGTCTGTCACGACACGTTCCAGCATCTTTGATAGGACTGGAACTTACTAGCAAGGTTTGAAGTTTTAACATATGAGTTCAGCTGGTCCACCACGACTCGTTCCAGTGTCTTTGATAAGAATAGTAGAAGGGATACTGGGCGGTAGTTGCTCAAGTTCTCTTGGTCTAGTGTAGCTTTCTTGAGAAGTGGCCTGACTACAGCTTTTTTGAAAGGTGCTGGGACATGACCTGAGGCTAATGACATATTAATGATGTTAGTTATGCATGGCAGCAGCAGATCAATGCAACGTAGGAGCAGAACAGTGGGAATAGGTTCCAGAGGACTTGTTGTCTTCTTTGATTGAGATACGAACTTCAGGACTAGATCACTAGTGACCTGCTTAAATGCCTTGCATCAGTATCGCTGCAATTCGTACTTGGGTATCTAATAACAGGCAGAGAGAACCTACATCCCGGCCCAGGTCAAGTCGGGAGCTTCGGAAAACTGCTTATCAAGAGAATCTAGACCATCCAGATAACTTTTGTATTTCAGTGTATATAAATGCATACACACATATATATCGGTGCCATCGTACGTTTAAGCAAACGACCGTATTTTTCGGAAGGTTTGCAGGACTGCTCTGGTTACATCCTGTACTCCTTTCAGGATACATAACTTCGCACGAGCTTACGGCCACGGTGATAGAGAGACAGATAAGCATGTTATGCCTCAGCATTAATTAAATAAATGTCTTAGGCTAATAGGAGTGACCCCTGCCATGATTACTAAAAATTTACTTTTAAGTTCAAGTTCAATTAGACGAACACACACACACACACATATATATATATATATATATATATATTACATAGATGGATAATTATAAAATCCTCATATATATATATATATTATATATATATATATATATGATTCGTTTAATATCGGCAGCAATTTGTATCAGATTATATATATATATATATATATATATATATATATATATATATAGAGAGAGAGAGAGAGAGAGAGGGAGGGAGAGGCTTAGACCAGGATTCCTGCTTGGAAATGGCAATATCGTCAGGCGGAAGAACTTCACGGTCGTAACCCTTTTAGGTCCCTTAATTTTTCATTTTCGTTCCAGTCGCTTTTCGGAATCTAATCGTTTACCTATACCTCGTGCGAACCTCAAATCCTTTGGATACTTTCCTTTAGTTCGTAAGCCCCCAAAGGCTGGAACTCACTTACGACATGAGTCACGTGGTTCCCAGACCTGACCATAATTATGTCGCCCTTAACCATGTTAAGCTTGTTGTCATTGAGCATGCTACCACTAACCATTCGATCGTGCTTCCTTTGCAGGAAATGTAAAGCGCCTGGAAAGAGATTAAGTTCTCAGAGGGCACTATATCAAATGTATTATCATCATCGTTATACAAATTACCTCAATCACAGTACGGTGTGCTTAGAATCGTTTTCCTGTTTCTACATAGAATCCAGCCCTTTCTCGGACGTCGTACTCGGAATACTCACATTTTTTAAACGAAGTCGAAGTATTTATGCTGGTTGATAAAGCTGTCTACAAAAAAGTCAGTTCCCGTACTAGCTGTTGCCTTATCCCACTTCTAATGTTCGGCTCCCACCTTAGCTCCATCTTACTGTGACAATGAACCTGCCTTATTTGCAACGTCTGTCGGACATGCCCTGGCGTGCCGATAGAACTCTCGAAACCATCGGCTGTTATGCTACTCCAGGCTTGTTGCAAGTAAACAAAAAGCACGTCAATAGTAGCGATACAGACGCCAAGCTGCCGTAACCGTCGCTCGACTTCATTCCACAAATGCTCGATTGGGTTACGGTTAGGAGACTGACTTGGCTGGTATATAGCTGTCACGGGAGGATGACCGAATTCCGATAAATTGTTAAAAAAATACTCAACTTCGGCGATGTTGAGCTTAGGATCGTTATCGTGCTGAAAAATATAATCACGTCCACAAAATGCCATCTCGCACTTAGGATTCCTACGTTTTGAAGAAAGTCTAAGACAACTACTCCCCTACTGCCGACTATGGCTCATCCTTTTCAGAGGTACTGAGCTGCTACTTCCATGCCACTCACTACCTCAACTGCTCTCCTGACTCGGCTATGCTTCCCACTTTCTCTTTGTTGCATGAGATGAAGTCTGTTGGCTACCGAAAACGTACCGCAAGACGCTTAGGCTGTGAGTGCACTATACAAAACTCCAGCTTAACACCCACTTAGTCTTTATGGCTTTGTGGAGTTACAGACGGAGATACGTTACATTACATAAACATACGTCTTGGGTCATGAAGGCCGCTTTGTGGTGCCGGGTTACGGTGCCATTTCTGCTGAAGTACCCCATACCAGACACATTTTCCTCCAAATTTGACATTTGGCTGCTAGTACTTGGGTGAGTAGGCTTCGTTAGGTCACATTTTCATCCAAATTTGACATTCGGCTGCAAGTACTTGGGTGAGTAGGCTTCGTTGGGTCGTCGCCACATGTAAAGCTTTCTTTTGCAGTTTGGAAGAAGCATGAATTTGCTGTCTTCACTCCACACCTCTCTACCCAAATATTGAGCAGTCCTGTAGATTCGAGCCCACTGTAAACGAGTTACTAAATTCCTTGCCGACAGAAGAAGTTTTCTCTTTGCAACTCGTGATTATAGACCTGCCTCATCTGATCGCTTTCTGACAGTGTCAGCTTACTGACTTCCCAGACAATACATGCAGACTTTTAACTTGAGCTTTCGCCGAAGCAAAACGGTCTTTTAACGCCTCCAACATTAGGACGGTGTTTTCCCACCTAGTTGAAGCACGGGGGCCGCCCGATCGTTTCGCATTTTCAGGGCCCCTGAGCTTCTCTATCTTCTTCACATGGTAGGAAACCGCACTCTTCCGAAATGAAAAAGTAGCAGCAATTTCACCGTACGAGTGCCCAGCCTCGTACAGTGCCATGATTTCATCTCTCACGAAGCTCGATAGTTCACTATCTTTGGCATGTAAGATGGGCTTTTCCCTGCGAACAAATAAATAAGTACCACTAACTCCGAGTTCTCTGTACATATCAGGCTCGTATGCAGCCTTCAGGTTCCAGCATCTACTGACGAAGGAGTCATTTCTCGAGGCTCTATTTTGGGCATATTGTCTATAAGCTGACCAACTATCATGACAATTCGTACATAGGCATCCAATAATTAGCAGACAGAACCAGCATTTCAGCTACAGCCCAGTCAGGAGCTTCGATGGTAAATGAGCGAATCTAGACCGTCCATGCACTTATGTTTTTAAGTGGATATACCGGTGGCGTCAAAAGATGCATTTGAGTGTATACTGGCGACGTCAAAAGATGCATTTGAGCGTACATACTGGTGGCATCAAAAGATTCAGGGATTGGCAGAAAACTCAAAATTCTTACGATGAAGACCTATCCCGATGGGATGGCTCGGATGAACCTCGATTCCTTGCAGGACCTCACTGCCCACATTCAAACAGGTCACTAGTGACCTCGTCCTGAAGTTCATATCCGAATCAAAGAGGACAAGTTCTTTTGAACCCTATTCCCACTGCCCTCCTTCTACGTTGCATTGATCTGCTGCCACCATGCATAACTAACATCATTAATATGTCATTAGCCTCAGGTCATGTACCAGCACCTTTCAAAAAAGCTGCAGTCAGGCCACTACTCAAGAAAGCAACACCAAACCAAGAGAACTTGAGCAATTTCCACCAAGTCTCCCTTCTACTGTTCCTACAAAAGTCACTGGAATGAGTCGTGGCAGACCAGCTGAACTCTAAGAACTAGATTGAAACTTCTAACCTTGCTAATAAGTTCCAGCCTGGCTTTAGAGCTAATCACTCCACAGAGTCAGCATAGCTTCTTGGGAATGCGGACATGGGTTAAGTATCTCTGCTTGTTTTCCTCAATCTTTCAGCAGCTTATGATACAATCGATCCCCAAGCCCTTCTTGAGAGCCTCTCATCTCACCTGGGCATCACTGGCATTGCCCTGCAATGGTTTGGGTCCTATCTTAGTGGGGGACTCCATAGAATATTCATGCCCCGAGGTCGTGGGTTCGAATCCTGCGGTGGGCAGTCCTTTATCGCCAATGCAAGCGGTGGTGATAGCCGTAAAGGCTCTTCTGTCGCTATACAAAAGGAGGCTGTCAAATCGGCTATTATTTTTTTATGTGAATGGACAAAGATCATCCGAGGTACTTCTGGAATGTGAGGTACCTCATGGCCCCGTGCTTGGTCCTGTTCTTTTCATGGTTTACATTCTCCCTCTTGCCGATATCACTGCCAAGCACAATCTAGGCTTTCACTTCTATGTGAATGACTCTCAGTACCTTTGCTTTTGATCCCTCCCAGCTTTCCAGCGCGTCTAATTCGCTCAACTCCCTTTACTGCATATGTTGATAAAATCTGCACATGGATGGCAGCAAACTTTCTTAAATTGAATGGTGATAAAACTAGCTTACTAGTTATGGGCAAACAAAGTGTGATTCGGAACTCAAAAGGCTAACGCTCAAAATCTGCTCTGCCAGCATATCTTCTGTTGAATCTGCACGAAATCTAGGCATCATGCTCCAAACTGACATTTCGTTAGACGATCACAGCAGCTCCACAATCAAGGCAGCCTACTTTCAGCTACATAACATTGCTAAAATTCGGACTTGTTTAGATAGGGATACCACATCTAAATTGGTCCATGCATGTGTAACATCCTGTATTAACTTCTGTAACTCGCTGCTTGAAGGTCTACTGGCATGTGCAATCAGTCACTTACAGCTGATGCAAAACTCTGCAGCTAGGCTTGTCTGTCGTGAGCGTCGCAGTTGCCACATCACACCACTTCTCGCCGACCTGCACTGGCTGCCAGTCAAGCAACGAATTGGCTTCAAGGTTTTGTCACCCTGTTTTAGGTCCTTCCATTCTTTGGCTCCAGCCTACCTATCAGATGTACTCCACCACCAGGCTAAGCATCGTATCACCCGTTTTACAGACCACACTTGGATGCTGACACAGTGCACGTTACCCCTAACTAAGTAATGTATGCTGTTTATCAAGCATGACACCACTCACCATTCGATCGTGTTTCCTTTGCAGCAAATGTAAAGTTTGGAAGGGTTGAACTCTTAACGAGCAGTGAGTGAGGGGCAAAGCAATGGAGATTTCTGCCATCAATTAGGGCAAATTTTGGGCCACATTTGGTAGGCTACAATAAGATATTCATTACAAGAGCATCTGTGATTTTTCAAGGAGTGCGTACCCTTCAATATTAAGAAGTTGCAGTTCGGTACTATAAAAAGGAATTCGGCAGTGTGGTCGACATAAGCTGGTAAAAATGTGGGATGATAGGGTCATTAAACGGTAAGCTTTGAAGAACAGACTTACTCTGCCGAAAAATGATAGGGCTGAAGCTAAGAAAATCAGCTGTTCATTGGAGCTTATGCCAGCAAGATATATTGTCCAGGATTACCGTCGTAAACTTTTGCTTTCTGATAAGCAAAAATTAAATCATTTGTAATGAGCTACAAACCATGCCCACTCGACCTGGGCTGACTGGCAAAGACGTGCGTGCACATCCTTTTCGATACTGATAGGAGAACAGATGTGAAGCAAATGTAGCAGACTAGCATTAACAAAGCGCACAATAAATTGTGAGAACAAGGTGCTTTTTACCTTTCAACCAGCACACATGGCGGCTGCCGCAGCCGTCCAAATATTGACGTGCGAATTTATACATACATACATACATACATACATACATACATACATACATACATACATACATACATACATACATACATACATACATACATACATACATACATACATACATACATACATACATACATACATACATACATACATACATACATACATACATACATACATACATACATACATGAGAGAGACTTATGATAGTTCGATTTACAAAAATTCGGAGATATAAACTCGGCCACGGTCACGAGCCAAAATAGAAAATGAAAATGTATCAAAGAAATTTTCAAAATCCTAGTGAGGTCAGTAGATTTGATAAGGTCACAAACAGTAGGGAGAAAACTGTGCCTGGCAACAATGCATTGTGCGACACCTCATGCATGACATACCATTCTCGACTTACAAAAATTCGACTTGCTACAGCTTTGTTCGAGTAATAGTTTTCGAGTTTTCTACGATGCCAGACATACGAAAGTGATGCAAAACATGAGAATATTTATTGAAAGCCTAAGAACAAATGCATATGCGCCATCCCACCACGGTTCTTTACCACCTTCGTCGTCTAGCCAGGCATAAAGGCCAGACTTTCTTCATTGTCTCTTCTACTGTGGCCATTCAATCGAGCCCCAGCTTTGCTGAACATATTTGCTACTATTGTAGTAGGCCGGATACTCTGCCTCGGCTGCCCATCTATATAGCTCCATACTATTTATCTTGGGTTCAAATAAGGCAAGGGGCTGGGCCATGCACTAGAACCTAACAAGATCTCGTCAAAAAGTACTTCACTAGCCAGGCAGTGGGCTTAGGGTAGTTATTTTGCTGCCAAATGCAACCCCCCAAATAAAGTATTTCAGATTTGAAATCAGATTTGCTTTATCAATACTCACTTGAGCAAAGTACATTTTTTGACAAATCCTTGTTAGGTTTTGACAAATCCTTTGCTTCCACACTTGGATAGCCTAGTTCCTCGTGAACATTTGCAAGAATTTCGATGAAGAAAAAATATGTCAAGAACAGATTGTTGGCATCAATGATTTTCAGGCCACGTCACCAAATGAGATCAGTACTGTTAGATGGCAGGTGTATGTAAATGAGATTGTGCAATGGTACACACCGAGGATGCTGGGGCTGATCCTTAGATCTTTAGTGATCACTACGTCCAGAATGCAGACACCAAAATATGCATCTTGGACACGGGCAAATGCCACTTAGGTACCTGGGAATGACTTCACTTGACAAACATCTACCAAGACGATTTGGCTATCAAGTCTTTCTTCAGAGCTATGGCCGACTAAGTGGCCTTGGCCAGTTAAACCTTTTGTAAAAGTGACACAACATACGAGCAGTACATGAAGCACACCATGGCAAGCTAGGCAGCATTGTAACTGTGGGCTAGCCAGACCGAATCAGTGGAACTGTTGGCTGGTCAGACTCACTCCGGGGAGGGGGGCTAATTGGTATGTCAAGCAAGCTGCTGTCGGTTGTGAGTGCATAGAAAGTTGACGCTCCATCCTCTGTGAGCTAGCTGCATGGTCGATGCATACAGACCGTACGCAGCCACTAGCAAAGCTTCTGGAAAGCCACACCGATGCCTGAGCCAACACCAAACGTTTCTTAATCATTAAAAGGCCCCTTTTTACAAGCATATCAGCTACTGCATGGCCACATGTACAACATTTTTTTTAAATCAAGTCTGCTGCACAGCATATTAGGTACACAATTAGTAACTCTGTGCCCTGTAAACAGAAGGCCGGATAGCAACTTTGAGCAGTACTGTACTATTGTTAATGACTTACTCGATTTGAATCCTGCAAAAGTTGCACAAGCTTTGTGAGCTTTACGAAACTATGCACGCTGGCCACTGAAACTCACTTGGTCGCAAATGTCCGCTTGACCGTACACAGTAAACAGATCACTAAGAAGGTGAAACCTTTGCCTGCACAATGCCTCGAGCTCATCGTCCTTAGCTTTCAGGCTCTCGACGAGCTCGTTGACTTTAGCTAATTTCTCCAAAGCTTCGCGGCCTTCTTCTGCAGTCTCGATGGCAGCACTTTCGTCTGGATATGAACAAAACAAAGAAGGGCAATGCTACGAGAGCTATCGATTTATCAATGTCATCAAACAGATGGCATTTGCCTGACTGCATGCAAATCACTTAGTGGGCCGATGCACAAATACTGGTTGAACAGGGTGGTACAAAGCATCGTCCAAACCAGCCGCAGTGTCTCCCTTTGGGGGCTGAATTACCTGGCAAGAGTTTTCAGTACCCTGCCCACCGGCATTTAATGGGGAAACTAGCATTCTAAGAAATTCAAAAGCGATCCCCAATGATTATGTTGAGATCGTGATGTGATAATGCATACCCCAGCTTACGGCAGTGCCACACCTAAATATTGATGTCTGCCGGTACCAGGCTGGGAGCCTCTTCAGACTTTGGCTAGCTAATCGGAATGCAGTGTTCCTGCTGCCAGGCGAGCAAAGACGCCAGCCAATCGGAGTGCCGTGTTCCTGAGCAGCAGACGAGAGAAATTCCGGCTTGCGTTAATGTCTGCAATTGGGTAGATTATTAAACGTGATTGGGTTGGGTTGCATCCGACTGTTATTTGCTATTTATCAAGACCCACACACTCATGCACCACAAAACACTTTACAACTGTACTTCACATGTGATATACCATCGAGCCGACCCTGTGGCGTGGCTGGTGACAACAATCTCAGGCATGTCTATTCAGGCAGACCGGATTCTTGGCCGGTACACAGATGGAGTACAGTGTGTTTCCACCCCTGTTTCCAAAACAAATGAAATAAAATACCAGCCGACCAACCAGACATGTCCAAAGCCTCAGCATTGAAAGAAATAGTGAAGGCCAACAAGCATAGACCTATCCGTGACAACACAGCTGCTTTACTGGGTGCATAGTGTTCTCGTGTAAGAGACACGTTAGCTTAGATTACTGACTGAAACATGACCCTTCGGAGAAGGGTGACCAGCAAGTCCAATATGGGTGGAGCTTTCTGGACCATGGCCAGTAAGCTGATAGATGAAAAACGGCTAGTATAGATGCCCCCATTGTGGCCCCTACCGACAGGACAGAAAATTAATGGGTGAAAAACGAAAAGCATAGGCGTGGCTCTTAGAAAAATGCTTACGAGTCACACCTTAAATGCAGAACAACTACTGTAGCCCAACGGGCTATATTTGTTGGCAAACGACCAACAACAAAACTTTTCTCCCTGAAGGATTCAGCCCCGGTACCCAGAACCCATGATACTAACCGGCTCCAATTTATTTCTTACTTTACACACATCAGTTTAATTATAATAATAATAATAATATTAATGCATTGGTATAGCACACTCAAAGAACTTAATCTCTTTTCTAGGCACTTTACATATGCTATAAAGAAAGCATGATCGTTTTGCCTGCACTTTCTACTTAGGTGATGCTGTTACTATTTGGAGGCTTGCATTCACACCGGTTCAAGGGAAGATTTGCATGTCCATTGCATGAAATACAATAAAAATGACACTTGCGGTCATCTGGACTACGGACCAACTATCAAATCGGATAAAGCACTACATCATAAAATGAATGCAAGTCAAGGACTCCTAAAAAAATAAAGCTTATCGAATATTCAGCTCGGTTAGTGAATGCCTGAAACATTTACAAGGCCGAATAATAACTCTCATCCCCAGTTAGGTATATCTTAGCCAAAGCACTGACTGAGCATTGCCTGCCACATCAATATATCGGTTTAGGCAGATTTAAATTTTGCAACATTTAACTTGACTGTGCAAAGTAGGTGGAAAATGGAGAAACACTGTGATGGCATAGCCATCTGGCATGCAGATAATTTAGCAAAGCAACATGAGGCATCGTGCAACACATGCACACGCCTGCTCGAGCGCGCGCGCACGCGCGCGCACACACGCGTGCTGACCAGCTTCATGCAATCCTTGAAGCAGGTACTCAAAGCACTACGAGAACATCAGCGCTGCAACTTAAAATCAGCTCATTCCGATAGTCACCTTCTTCAGGGCATTCACGTGTGGCCTTGCGTAACTCTCTAATCCATTGCTGTTGCTCATTGGCAGAGCGGCAAACAAGTTCAATCATCTCTGGATCAGGTGACTGTCTGATGAGATAAATACCACGATTGTCTTTAGTGCTACCTTTCTCACGAACCAGGAGCTTTGACAATGGATGGACACTCGCCTGCTCAACGATGTAGCGTAGCACACTTTCGAGCAAAGGCAGTAATGAAAAACAAAACGCTAGCATCGGGTTGTTGTGGTCGCAAAAGCTAAATCATGCATGCTGATAACAGAATTACGACAAGAGCCATTGGTATTTTCAGAGGCGTAGCGAGAATAACGAAAAGTAAGTAAATAGGCATATACATGTATACACATATACATGAGTGTATATGTGTGTGTGTGTGTGTGTGTGTGTGTGTGCATACAATCACATATTTAATAATAGTAATAATAATAATAATGCACTTGATAAAGCGCCCTCAGAGAACTCAATCTCTTTCTAAGCGCTTTCCATTTGCTGCAAAAGGAAATGCAATTGTGAGTACTATCATGCTTGATAAACATGAATAACATAGTTAGGGGTGACATGCACAGGGTCAGCATACAAATGTGGTTAGTGGCAGCATGCAGTGTCAGCACACATAAGCACATCAAGGACGAATCACAGGGACCTACTAAATGCTGTCCTCAATAGGTGTATTTTCAAGTTCTTTTTAAATGTGGTCAAGTCAGGGGAGGCTCTGACGCAAGTCGGGAGGAAGTTCCCGACTTTGGGAGCATACGAACTAAATGCACGGTCTCCAAAGGATTTGAGATTTGTACGAGGTATTGGTAAACTGTTGGATTCCGAGAGGCGGGTGGTACGATGCTTGGCCTGGTGGGGGAGTAGATCTGAGAGATAGGCTGGAGCCAAATAATGAAGTGACCTAAAAGTGAGCTACAAGACCTTGAAGTTGATCCCTTGCTTGACTGATAGCCAGTGCAGGTCGGCGGGAAGTGGTGTGATGTAGATGAAATTTCGTACCTAATATTGAGTAACGTATGCAATTTTATTTTTAACCTGTGTAATTATGGTGTGTTTACAGGCTGATACAAGGGAGAAACGAGAGCAATCTATCTCGAGAATTTGGCAGTAATCGACAGACCACTTAGTAACTGCTACTTCTGCATGGCAGACCCAAATGCCGAACTGGCAAGAGTGCAGCTCTCATCATTTCCCTACCCTTCCGCAGAGCGATCAACCATCTTCACGAGAGAGAACAAAGTCAGAGAGCAAAGACGATATTGCAAATCCAGATTCGAATTTCACAGATGCAGTTGAGAAGAGAAAGCCATACTTCCTCAACCAAAGTAACCTTAATGAAATGATCAGATAACTCAGTCTTACCAAGAGCAATGAGCATCGTACATCTAGGTTCAAACAGTGGAACTTGTAGGATGAAAGCATGAAGGTAACAGATCAGAGAAAGCTTCACAACTTGTTCCAATTTAAAAGTAAATACACATTAATTTTGATTCGTTTGCTGTTCTTTCTACATAAATATGAACCAAAAAAGTAAGTAAAATAAACAAATAACTCGAAACAAATTCGTTCAGTGGCTGGGTGATTCTGCAGGTAATTATAAGTAAAAAAAAAATGAACCGCTATAGAACCATCAAACTAAAGATAGCTGGGTAGCCCTTTGTTTAGTGTTGGAAGTGAGTATTTATTTCAGCACCTTGTAAAACCGAATTCCTGCTACGTATGCTGTAACTATGCCTAAGTAGCATTTCAGCTGACGATAATTTTGTGCCGCAGGCAGCACTGTCTCGGTGTCCCATGAGGTCAAGTGTTTGCAAGACATGCATGATGTAAGATTGTGCTCTAAGCAGCTCAAACTGACTGTGATGGTCTGTTTTCTTGTGCTCGACGCCAACCTTAGTAAGGCATGTGAAGATACAAGCTTGTACTCCAGGTGAAAATGCAATATGAACCAGCAATATGCAAGACGTGGTTTTTGGTTGTTTTTGTTACTGGCTGAAAGCCTTGAAAGCTCAGCATCCTCTGATACTGCCGCTCCGCCATTGTCAGGCAGCTCGTCATGACTTGGGTTTGTCTTCAAAAAGGGGAAACGCCAGCTGATTCACTCTGCCGAGTGCAGCTGGTAAATTGCCTGCTGCATGCAGGACTCGAACCCACGACTCAGGTCATGACTTCAGGCTTAGTAAGATGGTTAATTTCTCCCGTTCAAAGCTCTTGGTGAGCCGTGATTGTCACATTAAGTAAGGCGACTGCTTTTCACGACCTCGGTTCCAAGGTCGTGAGTTCGAACCCTGTGGTGGGTAATCCTTTATCACCGTGTCAAGCAGTGGTAATAGCCGTAAAGGCTTTTCAGCCGCTACATATAAGAGGCTGTTAAATCAGCTAGTATTTTTTTAATAATTTTAGTAAATTGCCGAGTGTTGGAGTCAAATGATCTTATCAAATAGGGTGTGATGTCGAAATTTTAGCCCCACTAACCAATTGGCAGAAATGCTTGTAACTCTTGTTGATCTATGAAGAGAGTGCATAGCTTATTTGTTGAAGAAGAGCGTATGCTTAAAAGTCTCGTACTCTGTTGCAGTTGACAGAATTTGAGCCTGGTTCCTTAGGCAGACTTATGCTGTCTTGGAAGGGCTGTCGTTGGTTTCCACCGGAAGATGGCATGATTTTTGTTTTATTACCCACAAGGCACAGGGATAACGTTGTTTAGCTCCTCATAATAGTGCGATGAAAACAAGCCACATAGCAGTTTTGCCAGTGTTGGAAACTCTGAAACATGCTCACTCCCTGCACCTTCAGGCTGCTGCTGTCCTACTGCTGAGAGAGAGAGCTGCATAACGCCTGGATCTGGTCGACCTGGTCATTCATATAGCTGTGTAGCGAGGTTTCCAATTCACTTAAGCCTTAACATTTCAGCCTCAGAGAGAATTCAGTTAGTATAATGTGGGAAGCTACTGATTTACATCAAGCATCACATGCTAGACTTACATTACATGTCACGTTCTGCACTTTTTACTTAAGGTCGATAAAGATCATTTCTAGCAGGCAAAACACAAACACAAGCTAAACAACCATTCATTGATCAGAGACCGGTCGTTGCAATCATGGCAACAATACATCAGCAGCGGTTTCGGTATTAATTGCATATAACATCTGCACTGAACAGCAAAGCTTGAGCAAGTTAGCTCATTCTACAGCCTAGTGTATACAGCAGCAGAAGAGCCGTAGTGTTATCACTTCTGCTTGCAACAGAAAATAAAGAATTGCCCTCTGCAGGACTCAAACTCACGACCTGGGTCATGAAGACCAAGTACCTTACTCATAGGCTAAGACCCACAGGCAATTTCAGGGTCATTAGCCATCATGTCATGGTTATGACATCGATCACAGAGTCGTACCTTGCTGTCTTGCGAAAAGAAGGCGTACTTCTGTGGACTATCTTGTAGGAATACAACGACATCAGACAGCAAAACGACGAGTGTCTCTGTAACAGGCGACACGGTGACATACCCGTCATCGCAAGCTGACCGATGCTAAACAGCTGCTTTATTAAAAAAAATAGGGCTGTAAGATACATACCAACTTCCTTTTCTCGAGCATTTCGCCACGCTACAATACCCTCGTGTCTCAGCTTCCGACCTTTGGCTAAGAAATCCGATTTCTGTAAACGTGTTATCACAAATAAGGAGCACCAATCCCACGGTGGGCCTCGAATACACGCCAACAGTAAGAGCATGCTAGAACAAGCAGCAGCTATGCCAACAAGAAATAACGGCAAGTGCTTACTCTAAAAGTCTTGATTCCGTCGTACGTGGCAGTTGCCCTGACATCCATGCGAGTGTATATCTCAATCAGCCGAAGCTCCTTAGTTCGGGTCTCGATAGCTTCGTCGATGTGCTCCAGAATCCTTTTATTGCATTCGAGGGCATTCGTCAAGTTCTCCTTATCACACTTGTCCTTGGCATCTAAAGACAGGCCATTAGCATTAGCAACAGCAAACAAGGGCGAAAGAAACAGCAACACAATGAGGGGCGCGCAGATGATTGTAAATTGCAGACTACTCAACCAACTACGCGGGAAAGACTTCGGACATCATTAGCATTTTCACCTTTAGTATTCTTTATAATCTGCTCAAGAAGTGTCTTGTACTTTGTCATCCTCTGAGTCACAATGGTTATGAGGTCTTGAACACCTCGTCTTCGGGTGTTTGGATTGGCACTGCAGTTCTGAAAATTTGAAAGGGATCACTCACAGCTAGAGGCAACAAGTGGTGATATGATGATGCATGAATGATAATATGATGAAGATAATGCATCTTAGTCACAAACGGGATTCAAGTTTTTAATTTTGTACAATGCCTTAAATGCAGATAATAATAATAATAATAATAATGCATTTGTTATAGTTCCCTCAGTGAACTTAATCTCTTTCTAGGCACTTTACATTTGCTGAAAAAGAAGCATGAACGAATAGTCAGTGGTAGTATGCTCAATGACAAACATAGCAAGGTTAGAAGTGACATTCACAGGGTCAGTGGCAAATATGGTTAGTAGCAGCAGTTAGTAGCAATGTCAGAACACATAAGCACACAAAGGACGAATCACATAAACCCACTAAATGCTTAATAAATAGATGTGCTTTTAGCCTCTTCTTAAATGTGGTCAAGCCAGAGGATATCGTGATACCTTCCCTTGCAGGCTGCAATTCACACGTTGAGGCCAGCACTGCTGCAAGCATTGTACAGGAACAGCCAGTGTCAACAAGTGCAGTTGCAAGCTTGCCAATCAAAATCGTGTGTGTGTGTGTGTGTGTGTGTGTGTGTGTGTGTGTGTGTGTGTGTGTGTGTGTGTGTGTGTGTGTGTGTGTGTGTGTGTGTATTTGCAAGTGGCTGCTGCTGGGAGTCGGGCCTACCCTGGGACTATTACCAGCTGCAGCCTATGCCGCATGGAGGCAGAGACCGTTTGCCACACGTTGGGCCACTACCGATCGATGCTGCATGCAATTACGGCCCGACATTACCTGATTCTAGGCCACCTAATCCGAGCTCTTCCGGCCACATGTCGGCAAGCCGCGCCCTCCCGCTTGCCGGTGGTCTGGCTCTCAAGCCGGACCTGGTCATCAACAACGGCACTGCTTTAGCAATTGTGGATGTGACGGTGCCGTTCGACAGCAGCGAGGATGCTCTGATTGTGGCGGCCCGGAACAAGACCGATAAATATGCAGCTATTATCCGGTCTTTCCTGACCGCTGGCTACCGGTCGGCAGTGGTAACGCCCTTCGTGGTCGAGGCTCTCGACAGCTGGTGGCCAGACAATGAAGTTTGCCTGGCCGAACTCGGCATCTTTTGCTCGAAGAGGATGGCTTTGAGGCGGCACAGCTTCTCCGACACCATTACCGGTTCGGTTACACTCGTGTGGAATCGTATTTACATGTCTTTATGCATATTCAAAAGCAAACGTAGTTAGACGGTCCTGATTTGCTCGATTACCATCTTTTTTAAGCTCCTGACCGGACCTGAGATGAAATGCTGGTTCTGTCTGCTAATTATTAGATGCCCAAGTAAGAACTGTTTGTCATGATAGTTGTGCAACTTATGAACAATATGCCCAATGTTAGCCAAAAACTCGGTGCATTACTTTAAAATGGTTGCCTTGGCCAAAATAGAGAAACGAACCCTTCATCAGTTCATGCTGGAGCCGTGAGGCTGCATACTAGCCGGAATTATAAAGAAAACTCAATGTGAGTGTGTGTGCGTGTGTAAATATACGCACCCTGAGTATCGACTTAAAATCTCTGATAATCCAGTTTTTCCACGGACTGACGGCCAACAAAATTTCACCAGAGCATATGATTTGCTTTATTAGCAATATTTACAACAAATCGGTCCTGCTCCTAAACTAGTTATCTTACCAGGTGAGAAATATGAGCAATGATTTGTAAGCTGTTGTAGCATCTGGGGCAATTTCTGGCTACCGACATAGTCACCGTTCCCGAGATATTATTTTCTAGAGCCATCGAAGCACTGTGAAATAAGATTTACTAGATGAATATGGCATCTGACTCTATCAAAATTTATCTCACAAACCATGTGGGGAATTTTTCAGCAATCATTTAAGTTTGAAGCATGCTAGCTTGAGCTAATGCTCAAGCTAGCATGCTAAATTCTTTGCCGACATACTAAATTCTTTGCCGACGGTAGAGGTTTTCTTTTTGCAAGTCAAGAATGCAGACCTGCCTCATCTGATCGCTTTCTGACAGTGTCAGTTAACTTGCTTCCCAGACAATGCATGCAGACTTTTAACTTGAGCTTTCGCCGAAGCGAAGCCGGCCTTGTAATGCCTCCAACATTAGGATGGTGTTTTCCCACCTAGTTGAAGCACGGGGCCGCCCGATCGTTTCGCATTTTCAGGGCCCCTGAGCTTCTCTATCTTCTTCACATGGTAGGAAACCGCACTCTTCCGAAATGAAAAAGTAGCAGCAATTTCACCTAACGAGTGCCCAGCCTCGTACAGTGCCATGATTTCATCTCTCACGAAGCTCGATAGTTCACTATCTTTGGCATGTATGGTGGGCTTTCCCTGCAAACAAATAAATAAGTACTCCTCATCGAGTTCTCTGTACAATTCAGGCTCCTGTACAACCTTGCGGTTCCAGCATGAACTGTTCTCGAGCTTTTATTTTGGCCAAAGCAGCGATTTTAAAGGAGTGAACAGAGCATTTTGATATTTTGGGCATGTTGTTCATAAGTTACCTAATATCATGACGATTCGTACTTGGGCATCCTTTAATTAGCAGACACAGCCAGCATTTCAGCTCCAGTCCGGTCGGGAGCTTAGGAAAAGATGGTAATTGAGCCAATCTGGACCGTTTAAATACTTTTGCATTTGAGTGTGAATATACTGCACATGTGCGCAGTGTGATAGGTATTATATCGGAGTGTTAGTAGCAGAACAAAGATTCATTGTGTGTAAATTCTGAAGAGACCCTTTAGCTAATAATACCTTTATAAATTCTTGAAACATACGATCGGTCTTCATCTTATTCTTGTAGTGTTCCACTGCTTCCCGCTGGCGGCTGACAAATCGCCCGTATACCTCCTTCATCCTGTCACCCATGTGATCATCAAACTGTTGCAGGATTACATCGCCAATGACGTCGACACTTTTGTCAGCCTTCTCATCCTGACGACTCTGCAGACGACTAAGGAATATTCGGTGGACATCCACGAGGTTCACAATCCCGGGAAAGAACTTATCCACTTCATTTTTGCTGTACTTGCAGCGCTTAATCATGCCATTCACGAAAACCTTCTGCATCATTTTAAGTGTTCGAAGATACTGCCTCTCTGTGGCAATAAACTCTACAAGAGAAATAAGCTAGTTTGACTACGATTAAGAGGAAATCAAAGCACGGTATGCAGCAATAGTTCGGGCTGCACAAAAAATTTGCTCAGCTTAATACTTGCTACAGACGTGACAAAATAAGGCAAGGTTACCTACCGTACTATGTTCTAACAACTTAAAAGCATCATCGTAGTCTCAAGTCCTAAGTAGCAAGCAACACTGATCGATTAGCTTGCTAAACGAGGAACAACACAACCGATGAACAGACCTTGGGGGCTCTATGCAAATGGATGAGCCACAAAGGCTACCAGAAAGTGATAAGCCTTGCTGCCGTTTCTTGGCAACCAGCTTAGGGTATGCAGCCTTTGGGTAGAGGTGAATGTCACATATGACCCCCCCAACCCTAGACTATGCTGCCCAACAGATCATTATCCCTATAGCAGAGACCAAGTGAAAGCATAAACTCTTAAAACAACCATAAAGCACAAACAACCTAATGTTCCACGCCTGAGCAGGACAAAATAATAGGATTATGAGCAAGAATGTTTTGGTGGCTGCTGATACCTTGGTAATAATAACAATACATTTGTATAGCTCCATCAGAGAATTCAATCTCTTTTTAGACACTTTACAGATGCTGTATAAAAAGCATTGACAAATGATTGGTGGTAACATTTTACGTGGCAACAAGCAGCAGGCACAGTGCAAGCAGTTACATACACACGAAAAACAAATCACAGAGACCCACCATAAGCTGTAATAAAAGGGTGTTTTAAGCTTCTTTTTAAATGTCATGTCAGGGGACGTTGTGATGGGCGTCGGACGTGAGTTCCAGGTTTTGAGAGCATAGGAACTACAGGCACGGTCTCCAACGGTTTTGAGGTTCGTACTAGGTCAAGCTAAACGATTCGAGTAAGAACATGATTGCACGATTCTTCGCCTGGTGGGGAGTAGTTCTTATAAGTAGGCTGGAGCCAGAGAATAACTAGACCTAATCGTAGGTGACAGAGCCTTGGTACTCTGTTTGATTGGGATCCGGTGCATGTCGGTGAGAAGTGGTGTGATGTGGCACGTGCGACTCTCACGACAGCTGAGCCTAGCTGCAGAGTTTTGAAACAGCTGTCAACGCCTGATTGCCCACACAGGGAGACCAGCAAGCAATGAGTTACTGAAGTCGAGAAGGGGTGTCAAAAATGCAAGGACCAACTTAGATGTCGTACTGCTGTCTAAGCAAGCCCGAATTTTAGAAATTTAATGTAGCTGAAAGTAGGCAGGCTTGACTATCGACCTGACGTGGTCGTCTAATGAAAGGTCACTTTGGAACAGGACATAAATAAAATAAATAAATACAAGCTGATTTTACAGCCTCTTTTTGTATAGTGACAGAAGAGCCTTTACGACTATCACCACCGCTTGCAGTGGCGATAAAGGCTTGCCCACTGCAGGATTTGAACCCACGACCTAGGGACCGAGGTCGTGAAAAGCAACCACCTTACCTAGTGAGCCATTATGACATCTAGATTTCATGCAGATTCAACACCCAGACTGGAACTTAATTTCTATGTTGAAGGTCTCAAAATAAGAGTTCAGTTGCTCTGCCACAACTCGTTCCAGTGACTTTGATAGGAACGGAAGGAGGTAGACTAGATGGAGGCTGCTCAAGTCCTCTTGGTCTAGCGTTTCTTAATTGGTGGCCTAACCTTTTGAAAGGTGCAAGGACATGACCTGAAGCTAAGAACATATTTATTATGTTAGTCATGGGTATGCCCTTCTCCTCAGGTCATGTCCCTGTAAGGTACACCTAGTAAAGTGGTAAGACAGTCGTTGGCTGAGAGTGAGACGTCAGAGACCGAAACTGCAGTGGCCAAGGTGTCTTTTTGCTACAGTGGCCAAAGTTGAACACAAAAAATGACAAGGCAAAGAAAAGGGCAAATACATAAAATGCCCTGGGGCGACAGTCTTGCAGCAGTACAGCTGGTTTGTACAGATTTCTCCAGCTTAGGGTCAAGTAGGAGCAGCAATAAAGCTACAATAACAGAACTTTTGGCACTACTGTTAAAAAATGCAATGGCAGTAGCAAAACAAGAATCAGCCATCTAGCCTCGAGCTGTGCTTCAATGCTGCCCACAATGGAAACAGCTCTCAAAGCGGCCACAACCAACGTTGTTCTGGCCAATGATCCCTGGTTCTATTTTTCCAAGACACTACACATTAAAAGGTGATAAGAATCTACTCAACATTCACTGATGGGCAAAAACAGCCCCCCCCCCAGATCTACTAGCAATCATGAGCTGCCCATTTATGACAGGACAGACTGGAATTAAAGGCAATAAAACTGAAATAGGCTGGCATGCAGTTAAGCTGCCTATGCAACTTCATTACGGAACACTAAAATAAAACTCTCTACCGAATGAACTACTTTAGTCGTATGACCATGAGTGATGCTATTAAAGCAACTTCGGTTGAGTCCAAGCTCGCTTCTAGCCAATCGCATTGAACTTGGCAGATAGTTGCTGATGCTTAGCTTTCTATAAACCATTATATTGCAGTGTGAACAACGAACCGGAAATGTTAAAACAAACTTCCTGCTTACTTAAATTAGGCCACAGGATTCTTCGAAAAGTACTCAAAAGTCCGGGCAATTAATTCAAACTAACCTCCAAGAACAATTATTTTGCATATATATGGTCCCAAAACACATGGTTACAACACAGAATGTTATTAGATGGTGTCAGTTCAGTAAAATGGTCTCACTAAATGCCAACCGGTATTTTCTTTACAAACCATTTTGTCCATGTAGTCCACAGTTAGGTGACCGACAAATTTTTCACGAATCATTGACGAAAAAGGAAGAGGGGAACTCAGAAGTAATTTTCTAATAATTATCTAAAATCCCAAAAGTTTGGCTACAATCCCTAACACTAGCAAGGGTATACTGTAGTGCATTAAGGTGAAACTTGCTCGTGCATTCCATTATTCAGAGAGATACAGCTGCTGTTTTTCGATGCTCAAAACTGAAATCTATGATTTATTTTCAAGTAGCTTAAAGAAGTTTAGTTGGTCTCTAGTCAATGCTCTAATAACTGACGACTTAGTCGAGGCTTTTAAGACAGTGGCACCAAATGCAATCTCAACCTTTTTAATTATCTAGTAAAAGAATCAGGGAACACGAATTTTGGGTGCCAATTCAAGCTCCCAAGGGACTTGTAAATACTAAAGAGGTGTGACAGGTTAGACTGGAGGAAGGGATAAGGAAATGTGAAATAGAATATGAGAAATAAGGCAAATGACAGTTGGGCAAAGAATCCACAGTAAGTGGAGCTACTACTCCTGTTCACAATAGGTGAGGCAAGACAACCTCAGACGAGAAGGTACACCTAGCAAGCTAAACCAACCAACGTTCTCACCAGCAACCACAAAGTTAAAAATGAAGTCGTCTCGCAAGGGTCTTCGCAAGGATCAACATCGATCGATGACATGCGTTTGCAACATTCACGCAATCTAATCGATGAAAGAAAGGCCTGGAAGCCTCACGTAGATTTATAAAGCCTATCTACGGCCCGACGAGGCTGCCCTGTAGTAAGGTTGATGCACTAACGCTCGTTATGTTGTTGTTTACGATAACGGAGAGCCCTAGTCACCTTCTTGTCGCGTCAAGCTGTTGATCAACAGTTGCACTAGCTGAGACTCGACAGCACCAACACAGTGGCTGTCGGTCAGGGTGAAACCAGTGATAAATTTGCTCATTGGTGGCAGTGGTGAGCTACACACAAATATGTGAGGCTCCTCCCCTGGGCACCTCGATGATAACTTGCAGTGGCTGCATGCTATTTCAGCCAGCATCCAGCGATCATTACACCGTGGCGTTAGAAGCCACGGTGTAATGATCGCCGAGCAACGATCGCCGAGCAACAATCGTCGATCGTAAAACAACCGAGTTTAGCACAGCAGAACCAATGGAAGTATTAAACTAAAACGCCAATGGTCTGCATTGAGGAAACAGCAATAGAGTGGATTTTTAAACCCAGCCCATAGAAGCAGTGACCACCAAGCAGAAATTCTGGAGAGGAATAACCTGTATCCTGCAGGCAATCTGCCAGGGCTAAACTTGCAAATGCAAACACTTAATATCACAGAAGATTTTACCAGGTAAGACAGATTCCAGTATGCCATCCAGAAATCAAGCCACACAACCATTTCTCAAATACAATAAGCATCGTCGACGTGAGCTATTCCGGTTTTTTCTTGATGATGAATGAACTTGAACAATGCCTACACTAGTCATGGGCACTCATTGAGCTCACGATTCCCAATCTTCATGCTAAATTTCTAATACAGCCAACTATGCAGTCATAGTTCACATACAAAATACTTACCAAAAATGTTATCCTGCCGCTGAATGTACTTAGCATTTAGTTTCTTCAGCAATTTTTTATCTACGGTGACACTCCACGACTCGGGCTCTGGGCACGTGCCTAGTAGCTCAGGGTCTTCCTCGAAGTCTTCATAGCTGCAGTCTACAGCAATAACGACTCACTGCATGCTACAATCTTAAATCACGATAATAAAATTAATAATGCATTTACTCAGCGCCTCAATACAACAAAATCTATTCAACACATTTTAATCGGCAGGTAAAGACGCACACACAAAAACTAGTGATACACAAAACATCAGAGCAACCACTCACATACAAGCTGATTTAACCCCGATGAGGTGAGGATATATACTCTAAGCAGAGATGTGTTTTTAGTTTGCTTTTAAATACTCTCAAGTTCGAAGGCGTTGCAATATCAGTTGGGAGCTAGTGTCAGGCATTGGGAGCTGCAGGCACGATTTCCAGAGGACTCGAGGTTGGTTAGTAGGACAGATAATCGACCCGAGTCTCAGATGAGTGGGTGGCATGTGGGCAAGCCGGAAAAAGATAATGAAAAGGATCTTAAAAATGACTGACCGGGACCTCGGAGCTGATCGTGTGCTGCTGCTCGGTGGAAAGCAGGTGCTGGTCAGAAAGAAGCTATGGCATGACCCGTGGCCGTTGATACATAAACGACTGGCAAGCCTAGCAGTAGCTACGTTTTGCCCTATCCACGGCCTATTGCTGCAAGAGGAAGAAGTGCAAGGAGTGAGGGGCAGGGAGCATTATCGAAAGGCAGAATCTTTCACGACCGTGTGGAAACAAAGGTTTCGGTTGATGTCTCTTTTCATCCATGAGGCCAGCAACGAATATACAGCTGAAGTAAGCCAACTGAGAAACCGAGGTCCCTCGATGCCTCGACTAGACTGATGGAATGTCACGGCCAAATATAAGTCGAGATATCCAAGTGCTTCTCGACATCGACGTTGCACTGGTACTGCTAGTACCAGTGACATGGAAGAAGCACTTGGAAGATTGCTGCGCCAAGTCACAGTGGCTGTGCCCTCTATATACCTAGTAGAAGCTCTGGCAAATACTCTGGCAAAGCACACACCGGTTATCTACCAGGTACCCGAAGCAACGTTTGCATGCTGACCCTGTGCATGTCACCCCTAACCATGTTATTCATTTTGTTTGTTTATCAAGCATGATTTTACTCACCATTCAATTGCATTTCCCTTTGCAGCAAATGTAAAGCGCCTAGAGAGAGATTGAGTTCTCTGAGGGCGCTTTATCAAGTGCATTAGTTGCTTTCACGACCTCGGGACCGAGGTCGTGAGTTCGATTCCTGCGGTGGGCGATTCTTTATCGCCACTGCAAGCGGTGGTGATAGCCCTAAAAGGTTCTTCTGTCGCTATACAAAAAGAGGCTGTTTAATCAGCTAGGATTTTTATTATTATTATTGCCACATGATCAGAGAATGGAGAAAAGCCTGCGATTGGCTCAGGGCTAGCACCACAGTACAAATGGAGCAAACAGAGCCTACAGTTTACTAAATTCGCACAAGCATTCGAGCTCGGCACGAAGCATACACATTCCGGACTTATAATGTGAGTAGCATGCCATGACAGCTATACCAGCCCACGACTCGAAGCACAGTAGCCAAGACACACACTAGTAGATAGTTTATCACAAGATAAAAGATAAAGATAAAAGATAAAAGTACTACGGGTAGGAGGGCCAAGCATCGAACACTCCCATGCTGGAAAGTAAAATATAACAATACCGAAGAGAATAAAAAAGATACATTCCAGGCCACACTGCTACAGTTATACTGCTACACACTGCGCTTCAATACCCACAGATTCCAGGCGATAAAAATATGGCTAACAAGCAATCGGTAAGCAGAGACAAACATTATTTTGAAGGCACTTGATCAGCAATAAATATAAGGTTGACGTCGCTGCACAAGGATTGTTGAAGTGGTTTCAAAAGCAAACCTTATACACAACCTTCGTGGCTGCAGCACAATAAGAGACATTTACGCTATGCAACAAATTTCCTTCACAGCCAATCTACATCCTTCTGGGCTTGCTTGCATGTTTCACAGCTGGTCCATGTCTTCACAAAGGGATGCCATTCACGTAATGAATTGCAGGGGAGAGCATTTTCTATGCATACAAGTACTTGCCGAAGCGAGCTGGTGTTAACTTGGGAGTGCTGCGAATGTGCTACATGGATACCTAGCCACTTGAAGATTTATGAAGGGCTTGCTCTGTACACGTGTATGGCCACTATAGATCACAACGTTCGAGAGCACGGCAAGATTTCAGACTACACAGCAGACTGATGAACATTTATATCCGGCCTTAGCTAAATCTAAACATGAAGCAAGGCAATAAACCAGTTTTAAAAAAGATTAGCTGAATTCAGCAACCTCATTTATATAACAGAGCCTTATCGACAATAAACACTGCTTGCAGTAGACAATAAAAGTATTCCCACTTTGGAACTCAAACTCACCACCAAAAGCTCACAGGGTCAAAAAAAATTTTAAAACATCCATTATACTTTGACTAAAACAAGGACTGAATAAATGTAAAAAGACTACGACAAGTAAACCTAATGTTCATTGGTGGTCAGGCCATCGTGGGCTCTTTAGCTCTGTGGGCAGTGCTACCACATGGGCACATAACATGGAAAGACAACATGCAACTCACGAGACAGTGACTCACAAGCTTGGGTTTACAACCACTCAACAGCACTTACCTACTAAAGATTCCATTGAAGCTGAATTTGTTTCTTGTACACTGCAAAACACAGGCCAGAAAGGAATGCAAATAGCGATGGAGTCAGCTTAGCAGTTATGTAGCTTCATATCCTGATATTATGCATTTGATCTATTTTGCTGCATTCCCGCTCAACAGAGATGAGTGACCACTTCGTCCTACATTGCAATACTATTTCCTGAGCAAGAGGTCCAGAAAGTCCAAAGAAATTGTAATTGCAAACCAGCAACGTTTAGGTTTATTCAAATACTAGCTGATTTAACAGCCTCTTTTGTATAGCGACAGAAGAGCCTTTAAGGCTATCACCAACGCTTGCAGCAGCAGTAAAGGATCGCCCACCGCAGGATTCGAACCCACGACCTCGGTTTCCGAGGTCGTGAAAAGCAACCACCTCACCTAGTGTGCCATCAAGAGCATTCCATTGGGCCTTGCAGCCTTGACATTAACCAACATAGGTGAAGAACAGTGCAAGTTGAATAGCTGCTAATGCAAGGAAGGGTAGGCAGTCTGAATGCTGAATTGCTGTACTTTGAAATGCATGATGGTCATCTACATATGACTGCAATAAACTAGGGGGCTCAAAAGTCGGCTGATTAGCATAACCTGCAAAGCCACACAGCTGGGCAGTGCAAACTGGAGCATGTTACTCCAGAGGTGTAGTAAGAAATTCACAATGGGGAGCTGAGCCCATTAAAGTGGCTGAACATTGACCTTGACAGAATCAGGCAGAGAGCAGCCCTTTTAGACTGCTAAAATGAGGATGGGTTACAGCCTGCCAGCATCTATGCCGTGTAAATGTGTGCAAACACTACATACCCAGCATTTCTTTATGGCTCACAAAGGTTAAACAATCGTGCATCATTGTCCATCATCTGGTGGGCAGATGAGTGACTCGTGTAATACTTACATAATAATAATACTACTAACAGAGCACCCTCAGAGAACTCAATCTCTTTCTAGGCACTTTACATTTGCTGCAAAGAAAACACGATCGAATGCTTAGTAGTAGCATGCTCGATAAACAACAAGAATAACATAGTTAGGGATGACATGCAAAGGGTCAGCATAATAATAATAATGCACTTGATAAAGCACCCTTGGAGAACTCAATCTCTTTCTAGGTGCTTTACAATTGCCGCAAAGGGAAACGCAATTGAATGGTGAGTAATATCATGCTTGATAAACAAAATATAATTCGATGGTATAGTGTCCCAAGAGAATTTAATCTCTATTTAGGCGCATCACATATGCCTCGGGGCTCGAGCCCATGACCTCAGCCTGTCGGGGCGAGCACCTTAACCGCTGGAGTAAACCACCTGGGCGTGCAAGATGGTTAGCGGCAGCATGCAGTGTCAGCAAGCATACCAACATAGAGAACGAATCACAAGGACCCACTAAATGCTGCGATAAATAGATGCGTTATTAGTTTCTTTTTAAATGTGAACAAGTCATGAGATCGTGATGCAAGTCGGGAGTGAGTTCCAGCCTTTGAGAGTATACGAACTACAGGCTTGGTCTCCAGAGGATTTGAACTTCGAAGGAGGCATGCATGAACAGTTAGATTCCGAAAAGCTGGTGGTATGATGCTTAGCATGGTGTGGGAGTAGATCTGAAAAGTAGGTTGGAGCCAAAGAGTGGAGGGACCTAAAAGTGAGCTACAAAACCTTGAAGTCGATCCATTGCTTGACTGGTAGCCAGACCAGGTCGGCGAGAAGGAGTGTGATGTGGCAACTGCGATGCTCACGACAGACAAGCCTAGTTGCAGAGTTTTGCACCAGTAAGCATCTGAGTGCACAGGCCGGTAGACCATCAAGCAGTGAATTACAGAAGCCAAGACGGGATGTCACAAATGCATGGACCAATTTAGATGTGGTATCCCTCTCTAAACAAGCTAGAATTTTAGCAATGTTACCTTGCTGAAAGTAAGCTAACTTGACTGTGGAGCTAATGCGATCGTCTACTGAAAGATTACTTTGGAACTGGGTGCCTGGATTATGTGCAGATTCAACAGGAAATGTGCTTGCAGAGCCGATTGTGAACGTTAACCTTTCCGATTTCTGAATCACACTTGGTTTGCCCATAACTAGAAAGTTGGTTTCATCATCATTCAATTTAATAACTTTTGCTGCCATCCACGTGCAGATGTCGTCAATAATGCAGCAAGTGAGTTGAGAGATTTCGACGTGCTGGAGGGCTGGGAGGAATCAAAGCAAAGGTACAACTGAGTGTCATCTGAATAGAAGTGAAAGCCTAGAATGTGCTAGGCAATCACATCGGCGAGAGGAAGAGTACAAACCGTGAAAAGAACGGGAGACAGCATGGAGTCCTGAGATATCCCATATTTCAGAGGTTCCTCAGATGATCTTCGTCCATTCACATCCACACTCTGGAATCTCCTACTGAGATATGACCTGGACCATTGCAGAACGATGCCAGTGATGCCCTGGCGAGATGAGAGGCGCTCAAGAAGGACTTGGTGATCGATAGTAGCAGAAGCTGCTAAAAGATCGAGCAAAACAAGCAGAGCTAAATACGCTACCTAAGTCTGCATCCCTAAGTAGGTCGTTATACACTCGAAGCCATGCCGACTCGGTAGAGTTGATTAGCTCTTAAACCAGACTGGAACTTACAAGCAAGGCTTGAGGTTTCAATATATGAGTTCAGCTGGTCTGCCACGATTCGTTGGTATTTTTTATAGGAACGGTAGAAGGAAGACTGGATGGAAGTTGCAAAAGTTCTCTTGGTCTAGTGTTTCTTTCTTGAGTAGTGGCCTGACTCCAGTCTTTCTGAAAGATGCTAGGACATGACCTAAGGCTAATGACATATTTATTATGTTAGTTATGCATGGCAGCAGCAGATCAATGCAACGTAGGAGCAGGACGGTAGGAATAGGGTTCAGAGGACTAGTTGCCTTCTGTGATCGGGATATGAACTGCAGGACGAGGTCAGTGGCGACCTCCTTGAATGTAGATATTGAGGTGCTGCATGGACACCAGGGGAGATACTGCCATCTTAGGGATAGACTCCCTGATCTTGCCTATCTTCTTGACAAAAAAATATAGAGAAGCGATCAGCTAAATCAGGAGTCGGCAAACTCTGACCTTTAGACTAGATTCGACCTAGCTACTGCTCCAGTCCAGCCTAGCGGCCACCCTAGTTATTTACTGGTGGATCCGGCCTAATTAAGTTGTCGTGCTTTTCTTCCCCTTCACTATAGAGGTACTTTGACTTACAAGTATACCAACTAGCGAGTTTTCGTGGCACGAGCGGTCTCTAGGCTACTTTTTGCTTTAAGTTGAGAGCTAACTATTATTGTGCTTGATTTTGCTTCGCACTATGATTTTAGAACTGCGACTTTGCGCACGGCTAGCAGCGGCAGCCCTTAGCCGTGACGGATTTGCGCCAGAAAGTGTTAATGAGTGCAAATGGGTGTGCCGGTGTGGCCAGTAAACTGGTGGAGAGAGGAACAGCATGGGGTTACTAAGGCTCGTAAGGGAAGGGCAGCAGAAGACGTTCATGTAGTTCGTATGTACGTATGCATGTATTGTATGCCGGCTCCTGACTTGTGACCTTAAGGTCAAGGGGGCGTGTAGTTCGTATGTACGTGTGTATGTATGTATTGTATGCCGGCTCCTCAGATGAGCCTGTGATGTGGTGTGGACACAGGCCAGTAACCCACTGGTGGCCAGATGGTTGATTCACCATCAGGGTCGGCCGGTGCACAGCTGTGGTCCGCCTGTGATGTGGTATGGACACAGGCCGGTAACCCACTGGTGGGGAGATGGTGGACTATATATAGAGTGGAGGAGGGGCAGTCGTGTGAGAGTAGGGGCCGAGGGGAGCCGTTCGCTCTTGGGCTCCCGTTGGGAATAGTCTGTCGGTGTTGGGCATCGGCTGGCTCTCTGCTGTGCGAACAAACAACAGTAACCCGCTGGTGGCCAGATGGGTGAATCCACCATCTAGCCACCCGTGGGTTACCGGCCTGTGTCATTTCAATTTCTGACTTACCATCATTTAGTAGCATATAAGTTAATCGACACAATTGCAAGGACTGGGGGATACAAGTACAGTAGATTGTTCTAAATTGGCACGCCGACACATCATGCTCACCTTGTCTCACAGAAAAGAGCTGCTGGACAAGCCGGTATAAGAGCTAATTCCCACTGTCGGCTCTAGATCTGCTAACAGTGGCAGCAATATCCTACCAGTGACATGAACTGCAGGAAATTTGGTATAGCATGCTACATGCATGCATCGAGTTCTGGAAAAGCATGTACATGGATTGTGGAAAACTCCAGCAATTGATGCCAAAAATCATTGTGGCAAGGGAAACAATTTGTTTTTATTCGGTTGCTAATAGGAGACAGAGCGAAACCGACAAGCAGCAAAAGCTCATACTAAAGGAGAGCTTATTCGACAGCTTCGTGTATATAGTGGCAGAAGAGCCTAAACGGCTATTACCAACACTGGTAGTGGACAATAAATATCAGCACCCGAAGGTTCAGCACTCGAGGTCACGACCTGGGACGTGAAGAGACTTTACCCCTGGGCTGATTTGCCTCTGTAGTGAACGGTACACTCAATTAATCGATAGCTACCAAAATGGTGCAAAATGGTTAAAAATATGCTTTTTGATTACAAAAGTGCCACAATAGGGGCAAGAGCTCATGCATACTGGCTTAGGAAAGGTATCTTTTTCGACTTATAAGTACAGTAAAAATTTGAGGCGATCTAATTCAACAGCCTCATTTATATAGCAGACGAAGAGCCTCGATGGCTATCACAATCATCCGCTTGCAGACATTAATTAAGGCTTGCCTGCTGCAGAGCTCGAACCCAAGACCTACATCATGAAGACTGCGCCGAGCTGGTTTAGTCTAGCGGTTAAGGTGCTCGCCCCGACTAAGGCCTGACTGAGGTCGTGGGCTCGAGCCCCGAGGCATATGTGAAGTGCCTGAATAGAGATTTAGTTCTCTTGGGGCGCTATATAAATGAATTATAAATAAATTACTGTGCACCTTACTCCTAGGCTGACTCTCAGGCTGCTTACTGCTGTGGAAATATTTCAGACTTAGAAGGTGAATAATACTTGGTCTCAGTCACATGGCTTGATGCCGCATTTACAGGCACTGGAAGCCACTAAGAAGAGGGCCGACTGCCAGCAACCGGTATTGCCGATATGTGCAACCATTGCCTATTCGAGCCTCTATTCGGCGACAACAAGAACACATAGGGGCGACAAGACAAGACGACCGACAGAACGGTGGGAAGAAGGCAGCAGTGGCTGAGTAAAACATAAAATAATGGCATAAACCTGCAGGCTGGAATGGACTAAGCACCATGCGTAGCACTGGATAGTTAACCAGTGCTTGAGCTAGTGGAACTCGAGAGCAAAGGTCAGCTCTTCGGCAATAACAAGTGCAATACATTTGTATAGCACCCTCAGAGAACTTAATCTACATCCAAGTGTGCTTTACATGAAGGGCTTGACCCTACGACCTTGTTCGTTAAAGGCGAGTGTCTTAGCCTGGGCTCACTTGAGACTTTTCTGACCTGCTTCGAAGTATGCGTTGATAATTCAGCCAATATAAATATTTTAAATATTTTAACAAATTATTGTATCTTAGCCGGAGGACCCCTGCCCTGCCAGGCAGTGGGGGCTACCCGTGCCTACTGGTTCAGGAATAAGGAATGCTGATGTGATTGCCAAGCACAATCTAGGCTTTCACTTCTATGCGGACGACATTCAGTCGTACCTTTGCTTTGATCCCTCCCAGCCTTCGAGTACCTCAAATTTTCTCAACTCACTTGCTGCATGTATTGATGACATCCACACATGGATGGCAGCAAGTTTTCTAAAATTAAACGATGATACAACTAACTTACTAGTTTTGGGTAAACCCAGTGTGATTCAGAAATTGGAAAGGCTGACGCTCAAAATTGGCTCTCCCAGCATGACTCCTGTTGAATCAGCTCGAAATCTAGATGTCATGTTCCAAAGTGACCTCTCGTTAGACGACCACATCAGCTCCACAGTCAAATCTGCCTACTTTCAGCTACATAACATTGCTAAAGTTCGGGCTTGTTTAGATAAGGATACCACTTCTAAGTTGGTCCATGCATTCGTGACATCCTGTCTCGACTTCTGCAACTCACTGCTTACTGGCCTACAGCCTTGTGCGATCAGGCGTTTGCAGCTGGTGCAAAACTCGCAGCTAGGCTTGTCTGTCGTGAGCAGTGCAGTTGCCACATCACACCACTTCTCGCCGACCTGCACTGGCTACCAGTCAAATCAACAGATTGACTTCAAGGTTTTGTCACTCACTTTTAGGTCACTTCATTCTTTGGCTCCAGCCTATCTCTCAGATCTACTCCCCCACCAGGCCAAGCATCGTACCGCCCACTTTTCGGAATCCAACAGTCTACAAATACCTCGAACAAACCTCAAATCCTTTGGATACCGTGCATTTAGTTCGTATGCTCACAAAGCCTGGAACTCCCTCCCGACTTGCATCAGAACATCCCTGAGTTGACCACATTTAAAAAGAACTTAAAAACACCCATTGAGGACAGCATTTAGTAGGTCCCTGTGATTCGTCCTTAATGTGCTTATGCGTGCTGACTGTGCATGCTGCCACTAAACACATTTGCACGCTGACCCTGTGCATGTCACCCCTAATCATGTTATTCATGTTGTTTGTTTATCAAGCATGATATTACTCACCATTCAATTGCATTTCCCTTTGCAACAAATGTAAAGCGCCTAGAAAAAGATTGAGTTCCCTGGGGGCGCTTTATCAAGTGCATTATTATTATTATTAAGGAACACACGGCTTCTGACCAGGAAATGGTGTTCGAGACGCACAGCCGCCGGTTCCTTGAGCAAAATGCCTAGGTCTACCAGGCAGGCTTCATTATACAGCCACCAGCTAGATATATGCATATATATATATATGCATGTATGTGTGCATATATATTTATATGTGTGTGTGCATATGCGTGTGTGTGTGTGTGTGTGTGTGTGTGTGTGTGTGTGTGTGTGTGTGTGTGTGTGTGTGTGTGTGTGTGTGTGTGTGTGTGTGTGTGTGTGTGTGTGTGTGTGTGTGTGTGTGGTGTGTGTGTGTGTGTCGGCTGTATCATGACCAAAGCATACATCGAAGGTCAGAAAACAGTCTTACTACTTGTCTGTTATCATCGTGGATTGGCACCATGCAGAAATATTGCACCATCGAGCCAGCCGGCAACTGACGGAGCCAGGATTTTCATCTGGGGGAAAGCCTGCAAAAATCCATGCTTAGGGCAAGACCTACACGATTTTCATGTAGTTGGGGCTAAACTCACAATAAATTAAAAATCACTGCATAAAATCTCAGTATTTATTCGACACGGATGCTTCGGCAGCTTAACGACTGGAATTAAGGCATAATTTTGTCGTTGGTGACGGCCCTAGGAGGATTAGGAATAGGGGGTGGCACAGGTCACTGCCCCCTGTAAGGGGGGCGAATCCGGTACGGCTCCTTGCTCGGCCACTTCAGCCAGCTACTGTAACCCACTAGGAGATTCTTAGGCCAAGAGTCCTACGACCGACCCTATAAGCCATATTGTTAGCGTATGAGATACCCGTGGGCATGAATGCATATTAAGTAACTATTCGCAAGGTGTTACCCTGCAACTATACGTAAGGTGTTACCCTTCTTTTGGTGACAAGGTACTGTGTTTTGACAAGCTACTTCCGCCTCTACTAACTTACAGGAAGCTTAAACCATCTGTATGCATACCCCAAAAAAGGATCGCACATCAACGCTGTCCGAATTCGGCCTTTCTGAGACAGATTTGTATGTATAAAGCAAAGCTATGCATATAGAGGAGGTCTACTATGTATCAGTTCGTACCACTCATACAGCAGTAATTCAAAAATTCAAAGTAATAAAAAGCTGTAACGGCCATGAGACATCGAGCAGAACATTTCTTGCTTGAATGGGACCGATCCAGCAAGTTGTCTGCACCATCGCTCAACCGATTAGGGCTATCACAAGACCTTGGCTGTGAATGTCCATTTTAACTTACTTGGAAATTGTTGCAGCTGCCAGAGAGCTCACCAGCACTGGAGGTCGGGAGGTCTGCAAATCGGATGCAAATACGTCTGCAATGCCTTGTACGAGAGTGCAAATGCGTGTGCAGGCATTGAAAGCCCGGGTCAGAGAACTATGCAGCGCTATAGTAATGTACTAACATTACCTCGGACAGCAGCTGCAAATACTGGGCGATATTGGGGTAGGTGCAAGCAATGGCAGCATGCTAGCCACCCCGAAAGACTGTGCAGGCCGAATAAGGTGCAACAGCAGTCGGGGTTAGGTAAGCGAGCTGGTCTAGGAACAAAAGCCATAAGCAAGGCAGCCATGCTTTGTGCCATTCATGCCAAGCTTGTGTGCATTCGGGGTGGCAGGCAGCACAGTCTATCGTGTGTGGTGGTGGCTGCCGCTCCGAAGCAGGCAGGCCAGCAGCCAGGCGGCCACAGCCCAAGCATGATCGCATGCCGAGGCACTCCCAAAGGAATGCACACACTGACGATGCGACATCCTCTACCCTACTCCCCCCCCCCCCCCCGATGGGGCACAGTAAAGCTCACGCCACGCAGAGCTCAGTGAAGTACAGCTCGGTGAAGCACAACAAGCTGTAAACTGGAAGTCGGGGCACCAAGCATCAAGCGATATAAGCAGGTGCTCGTGCATAGCGCAGACGCAAAAACGAGTTCTCGTGAGCCTGGCCGAGCTAGCAACCTTGCGACTGGTTTTGGTCTTGGCACACGGCGAAACCTTCTCCCGGCACTCGTCGTGAATGTTGACCAAGCAATCTGAAAGTGATAACACAGTGAAAGTGAACGTGCATTCAGTAGAATATCTTCAAGTTACTTCAATGGGCTGGACAGACTTTATGGCAAGAGCTGTAAGGAGCTGCCCGGTTTTCTCAGTCTGCACACTTTTTTCGAGCACTGCAACTGCTAATATCATCACCCGTACGAACAGGTTTCAATAATCAAGATGCAATTGGGAAGTACAAGTCCAGTAACAACACGACATGCAGCCAAATGCACACAACTGCCTGCCACATCGTGGGTAAGGTCAGGTCAAGATGCGAAGGGTCATATCACGGGTAATCATCTGCTAATTTAGGCTACTGGGACAGTTTTCCTTACCAGCCTAAACACCATGCCCCTTAATCACAGGTAGTTACCTACTTTCGAAGAATTATTGCACAATGCATGAGCCTACTAACTGAAATGATTTAATCAAGAAATCAAAGCCACTCCGAGACTAATCCATCAAGCACCTCAGAATTGTTCTCCTATAAGCAGGCTGTTGCAGCAAATCCGATGCTGCATAGTAATATTACTGCAGAATACTACACACCCACTCATTCGTGATCGGCCTCGCCTTAGAAGTTGCCTTTCATATTCAGTCTGTAGACTTTGTATTTGCAGCTTGGGTAAATGGCTCCAAAAACAGTGTGCAATACTAGCCGTTCTGTTGCTTAATAGTAAAGTTTAATTAAAATAGCAGAGCCAATGGCCTTTACTCTAGCTAAACGTTGGCCCTAACCAGGAATACATGCACTTTGATTGCTCCCTGCCTTCGAGCATATCAAACTCCCTCTACTCCATTGCTACATGTATTTCTGACATTTGTAACTAGGATGGCCGATACTGATCAGGCCACGCTCTGCCATTGGTCTGTGCCTAGTTAATTATCTATGCATCTCACACCAAGGCTCACCCTTTGCAGACCAAAACCGTTTTGTCGGTAGCAACTACCACAGACCGGAGCACAAGCATTTGGCAGAATTGCTTGCTCTTTCGGCAAGTATTTCGAAGGTGGCCGGAGTGTGCAAACGGCTAATCAAGCTGTCGGTTGAGTCAAGTTTATTACTGTTATAGCTAGCAGTTAAGTGGCTGTATCCATCACTAACTATAGAGGCATTATGCCCAATTAAGGATTGATTAATAAATCCAAGCATTTCAATTACGACTCTCCATTGCTAAAGCATCTGCTACGGCTCTCAGTTGATCGATGGTCATGGGGAAAAATGCATACTTTGACCCACAAGGTCCAGTCGTGGTTTGGGTGCTTTACACCCTTGCTAAACAGCTGCAGCAGTTTCAGCCTCCCTGTGCCCTCCGATCCTCTACGAACAATAAATTAGCTGTTCCATGTCTACTCCTAAAGACCGATAGTGTCTGCTCTGAAGGTCCTAGGCTGTGGAACTCTTCCACAATTCTTATGCAACGACTACAACTTTTCTGCTGCCAACTATGGCACATCCTTGCCAGCCGTCCTGAGCTGCAGCTTCCATGCTATTACTGACTACCCTCCTTCCTCAGCATTGCTTCTCACTGTGTTGCGTGAGATGAAGTCTGTAGGCTACCGTATTCTAACCAAATGTAGCTCAGGCTTTGGGTGGGCTAAAGAAAACTCTCTTATGTAACACCCACTCTGTCTTTATGGAGTTACAGGTACATACATACATTCACACATATACATTGTAGGTACAGCCATACCTACATCAATCCATCCATTCAGCCACACACATATATATATATATATATATACATATATATATATATATAGATATATATATATATATATATATATATATATATATATATATATATATATATATCCAAACAGGTATATACAATATACATACATATCCGCTTATTCATCCAAACATCCATGGATACATATATACATGCATACATACATCCTTTTATTTGGAGCCTCCACACGCTGCCTTATTCTTACTCTTATTCGCAAGCTTGCTTCGGTCCTTGACGCTGCCCCTTAAAAACGTTATCGAGCATTGTCCGATTGTAGACATGACGAAGCTACTGATATGGGAAGCCGAAAGCAGTCAATTAGGCTCCAATAGGCAGCAAGAAAGCCTACCAGTACAGCACACGAGCATGTGCAGGACAAGTTGCGTTGGACAAGAAAAGAAAAAGCTTGATACCTGTTTTTCGCTAGTGACAGCACCGATAAAAAAAGGTATGTTCATCGGCACTGCATCTAGGGTTGGTGTATGGCAGCAATATTCGAGTGAACTGTGGATAACAGAGCCCCTTCCCACTGGCTAATGCAACGGCTAAACGGAACGAGTAGCTAGAAACGCTGGATTACATTGGTAAACCAAAGAAATTCTCAATTGAGGAAGTAAACGAACGCGTCTGAGCTGGGGTGCACATAGGTAGCCTTGGCGGCATTTATTGAAAGATAACTGCAAATTCCATCCTATTCTACAAGATAGCTTCCACAAGGCATCTCGTGAGAGGATTTTGCTGAGGTAGTTCATGATCTTCATTCGGCTAGCCGAGGTGAGAATTACCTACGGCAATCCTGCTCCCATCAAACTTCATACTATTCTCTACTTCGTGGACATAGATGAGTGCAACGATGGGTCATGCAAGTACCGACATTTTGTTGCAGGTACACTGCGAGTGGGTCTCTCAGTGATGCCTTGGCCTCTAGGTCTCAGTCAGAGTCTCAAACAATCGACAGTGCACAGCTGCCGTTGTCAGGTGACCAGCTAAGTCTCCATTAGCAGCCACCATGGCGGCTTACCTATTTGGCCGAGGCGACCGAGTGTCTGGTTGGGTTACAGTCTGCTCATGCTTATGAGCAGCCCTATGTAATGGCTCGAGCATCTGAGAGCACTAGAGCCTGTGGATTCGCTTCACTGAGTCATTGTAGAATTGCATGCCTATTACAAGTCACTTCCGGAAGTACTGGTCGTCATCTTTCCGCATAACAGAAATGTCGTGTGATAGAAGGACAGGCAGAATTTCTACCTTTAATCAGTAGGGATCGTTGGAATGGTGACCACCAAAAGGTGACCATCAAGGGTTGACCGTGAGCTTTTGCTACAGAATTGCAGAATGGGTTCAAGACAGATCTGAAAAGTCTTAACACACACCACAACCCACATGCTATACATAGGTGTGTGCATGCTCTTACATACGTGCAAACAGGCATTCGCTCCCAAACCCACAGTCGAAATTAACATAATGAGGACAAGTGATTGGTCAACCTGGCTTCACCCATTCAACTTACTGCTGCACTGAACAGCCTTGCTGCTATTGAGATATCTCCCACATACATCACATGTTGAAGGTGCCGAGAGAATGGGGACGAAGTTGTGAAGAGATTTTTTCATATCTTTGCTCTAAAAATAAACCCAGAGCAAGATCAAAGCATTACCATTGCCTACAAAAAAGAGTAGCAAGAGCACAAAGTAGATGTATCAAAGCTGCTAACAAAACCTTCGGGAGTGTAACGACATGGTCATAAAAAGAAGCAGAGATCGATTCCTAAAAACATACTACCTACCTGCCATTACGAAAACCATCCCTAACGTCATAAAACAGCCCGTATGACATTCTTGAAAAACCTATATAGAATATGTCTACACAAGTATTGAAGAGGTGCCAACACAGCCGTGCAACGACATCCGATAGTTATTGCAAGCTTGATAGCGAATCTAAAGCCTACCCTGAAAGCTTTGCTTGCTATAAGGCCGGGTATCAACAAGCAATGCAGGGTTGCAACAGCACAGCATTCTGTAGGACCAGTACTTCTACCACAAGGTAATTAATTGCAAAGCACTTCGTAGAGTCAGGCAGTGGTTCACTTGCTATGGAATAAATGAAAACTTCATAAGCCACAAGGTTTGAGATACTTTTACAAATATCACGGTCGAGAAGTTGTAGTTAGTGGTTTCCTCCGTGGTCTTGGCCATAGAAAGTTAAAATCTGTTGTCGAACCAAATCAGTCATCTATCGCGAACTAACATAGCTTGATGGTGCACATAAGTTAAGGCACTACCAACGTTCACGACTAATGGCACTAAAAATAAGGTGATTAAGCAAGTGGTCATATAGTAAGTTACACCGGTGTGAGCTTGAAACGGTGGATGAGAAGGATAGCAAACAGGACACAGGATATAACACCACACACATGCATGCACACCAATCTCCGGAGAAAAAGCTGAAATGGCAGGCACGGCAAGCAACAAGGAAGAGCATCCATGGCAACCAAGCAGCAATGGCAGCAGGTGACTGCACTCACATAGCTACCACACGGCTGCACATTTTGCCTGTACCCATCACCAACGATGCAAGAGCTAGCAAGTTGCTCCCGAACAAGCCTGCCACCAATTTGTCGACACAGTATACAAACCAAATCGTTTGCACCAGAATGCAGACCCAGATGTCCCTTCCGACCAGGCAATAAGGTTAACCCCAACCTTTGGAGCAACACCAAGCAAGCATGCTCAAGTATGTAGGGGAATCTGACATGCATTGGGTGTTGACGGCAGACCAACCTTGGCCTCATCAAGCTGGCTTACAGGTACTCCTGAACATATACTTTGTTCACCAACCGGCGAGAGCTGAAGAGCAACAGGGTTGGCATACACTGGGTGAGACAAGAGCGATTGCCAGTAGTTGCTGCTGAGGGGCTCAATTCGATAGGCAGTGGCCGGCTTGCTCCTTCCATCCACTACAGCACGCGTACACACACGCACGCGCACACACACACACACGCGCGAGAGAGAGACAGAGAGAGAGAGAGACGGAGAGACGGACAGAGAGAGAGAGAGAGAGAGAGAGAGAGAGAGAGAGAGAGAGAGAGGAGAGAGAGAGAGAGAGAGAGGAGAGAGAGAGAGAGAGAGAGAGAGAGAGAGAGAGAGAGAGAGAGAGCGAGAGATTAAAAGAAAATGCCACTCACTTTGCGTTGGCTACCAAGTTTGGATAAAGCCAGGCTCAGGCGCCTAGTACTGGACTGCTTCTTCCTGATGTCCTCCTCATCAGGAAAGCTCATGGGGCTAAAAGCAAAAGCACATATGTAAACAGACCATGGGTGTGAGCCGATAGATTACACAGGAAACACTCACTCTCTAGCACAGGAGTTAGCGATTAGCTGCAGACTCGGCAGAGCAGAAGAAGGATGTAACTGCCAATACAGAACGATCAAAGAACAGAACAAAATCCCACTGGATGTGAGCCCCACAGCAACAGCAAAAAACCCATACAGATTCTTTTTAAGTTTACGTTACTCCAATGCTGCCCTGCTTCCACTCAGTGCTCTTGCTGCTGCTGGACATCGTAGCTTCGATGCAAATCTTAGCTATTTGCCACTACCAATCAGTGCATGCACACGTGACAGGCCACGTTTATTGTACAGCTGGGAAGCTTGACTTATAATAATATACTCGTATAGCACCCACAGAGAACTGAATCTCTGTTTAGGCACTTAACAGATGCTGTATAGAAAGCATTACCAAATGATTTATGGTAATTCACGGTATATACAGTCCTTTCCATAATGTATCGATCAAAAACTATGAGACACTTCAGAATCTGGGCCAGTAAGGTATAGGCTCTCAGGAATAGCTATGGCCACCCAGTCTCTTCCGTCATCACCCAGAAATTTCCGGTAGGTGGAGACAAATCCAGAAGTATTGAAACATGCATTGGTGACAGTTGACGATGACTTGAGGCGTGCCAATGGGCAAATGCATGTGCCTCCACCCTAGATTCCTTTCATCTGTCATCGACAAAACGGAACTGCTGCTCATAAGACACCCCAAGCTTGTGCATGGACTAGAAGGCTTTGCTCTTCTAATAGGTGATACTGTTGTTCGACTATCACCATGTGCTTGGAATTTACGTGTCGTCTTCGACAGCTACCTAGTTTCGAAAGCTTCGTTAAGAAGACTGCTTACATAGAAATATATAATAATTATATAATTCATTTGTATAGTATATTATAATAATATAATAATATTATATTATAGTATATTATTATATGTTATTACTATATCGTATATTATTATGAGTAGTTATATACTTATATAAGTCGTTTATATAGTGCCCCAAGAGAACGTAATCTCTATTCAGGCGCTTCACATATGCCCACGTGGGCTCGAGCCCACGACCTCAGCCACACCTTGGGCGAGCACCTTAACCGCTGGACCAAACCAGCTCGGCGCTTCCACAGTTAGCCATCACGCCCGATCCCTATCTAAGATTGGGAACTGTCTTCCACGGTGGCTTGCAAATCATTTAACCAGCTCCTTACTTATAACTTGGCTAGATTATTGTAATTCCATTTTAAGTGGGCTAACAAAAGATGCCATTAGGCCAATGCAGATGGCTGTGAATATCGCTGCAAGGCTAGTTTACAAATCCCAGAGGTTTGACTATGTGCTTCCTTTTCTGAAAGTGCTTGGATGGCTGCGGGTTGATCAATGGATACAGAGCCTTTGCTCTGTATCCATTGATCAACCTGCAGCCATCCAAGCACTTGCTACGGCTTGGCTCCTCCATACCTAGCTGAACTGCTGTACCAGTTTCAGCCTCCTCGTACCCTCAGGTCCTGTATGGACAATAAATTAGCTGCTCCATTCCTCCGCTTAAAGACCGTTGGCAACAGAAGCTTTTGCTCTGCAGGTTATACACTGTGGAACTCTCTTACACAGTTCCTATGCAACGACAACTCATCTCCAACTGACGACTACGTCACATCCTTTCCAGCAGTCCTGAGCTGCTACACCCATGCTACTCACTACCTCAACTGCTCTCCCGACTCAGCTATGCTTCTCACGTTCTCTTTGTTTCGTGAGATCAAGTCTGTTGGCTACCGAATGCATAGCTAAAACCGCTAAGGCTGTGAGAGCACTATACAAAACTCTCTTTAGTAACACTCACGTACCCTTTGTTGCTTTGCAAAGTTGGAGGAGATAAATTACATTACATTACCCATACCAATGTCCCCTCATACACTGGAAATTCCACCACTGACTTTCTTTGGGTGCCCCCATCGACAACACACCAGCTGAAGGGGTGGGCATACACTATGCACAAGGGCTAGAATGCTCAGGAACGGTTCACACGCATGCGCTTGAGCACTTGAATATACACTTGACACATTTGAGCACTGAAGTATAAGTATAGGCAGAGCCACCAAAAACGGCTGCTGGACCATAGTTTCGATTCTGGTATAAAACATAAGCATTGCAGCAACCTGCTGTGATCGTGCACAGTATATATGATAAGTGTATGAAACATCTAAGCAACGTGTTAGTACAGGTATGTTAATGTTTAGGTATTACTAAAGGTAAGTTACACCACCGTGAAAACCAATAGCCTGTCTCAGCCGATCCAGCTTAGAGTGAACTAAGCCTTCAAAAACTTCTAGAATTATCCTTCTCCAAACGTCCTGCAAACTTAAGAAAATGGCGATTTGCATATGTGTAACGATCCACCCAAGCTCTGAGCCTTCTATCTAACTATATCTACTCAGAGACACTTAATGGGATTCAGATCTGAAAATGGACTGGGCAACGCTATAAATGAATAAATAATTCATTTGTATAGTGCCCAAGGAGAACTTAATCTCTATCAAGGCACTTCACATATGCCTCGGGGCTCGAGCCCACGACCTCAGCCAGACCTTGGTCGGGGTGAGCACCTTAACCGCTGGACCAAACCAGCTCAGCAGCTGTTAGTATAATGGCCCTTAACTAAATTCTGCAGTAGAGTGGAAAAATATTGAACTCCTAACAGCAAATTAACTAACAGCTATTCGATTGTTTGACCAATCTTCTCAGTATTTTCTCCATATTAACCCTAAAACCACCAACTTTTTCTATGAGGATCAATTATGACACTGCTGCATAAAAAGGGGAACATGCTTGCTGTGCCGTTTCTGTAAGGCATACTGCAACTATTGGGTCAGTGTCCCTACATGGTGTTGAAACGAATAAGAGGGGGTCCCTTGGTCTTACACCAGGAGGTAAGGTGTTCACTCTTCAGTCGGGGTTCGAGTAACGCAAAGTGATTCTGTATCGTCAACTGTTAGTGACGATAGCCGTAAAGGCACTTCTACCCCGATATAAATGAGGCTGTTAAAATCAGCTAAGCTTTAAGAGTGTTGATTGGAATACCTGTGGGAATCCCACAACCAACCCTTTGGCAGCCGTGCCAGCAAATGGACACAGGTGGCAAGGAGGCTTTTACATGATCAAGTTTCGGTGATCAAGTGCATCACCAACCGGGACAGAATACCACATGCTTTAGGCTGCAATGTCAGATGACAAATGTGCTGCTGTTACCAGTCACTATCGTCACGAGCTACATTACAATAAAGGCTTCATGCTCCAGTAGAAGTGCTTCGGCGACCGACCACAAAACAAAACAACAAACTTTAATGTAAATTCTAGCAATAGCCACAGAACCAGTTGCCTTAGATAAAGTCAGCATAGAGATTCATCGACCAAAATTATAAGATGGCCACATTAAAAAAAGCCTGGATAGCAAAAAGACATCGGCTCTATCATCTGCAGCAGCACCAATGCCAGTCTACTTCACTAGTTCGTGACAGACCTGAGCCCTATCCCACAACACAAATGGGGCCCACAGAGAGAATGCTACACGGAAGGTCTGAAAACAACACATGAAAACGTACCGGCAAGTCACATCGCCGTGGCACTGTGCCTTGCTGCAACGCATTCAATGGTGCCGGCCGGCATGCAAAGTGTGCAGTGCATATGGAAATCGCAAAAGCACTAACAAACTGAACTGGCAGCACTGCTTCACAGGCGCGGCACGTGAACTGTGTGGCTGGCTGCTCAGCCAATGGCAATGCTGCTGCAGCTGCTGCTGCCGAATGCTCAAGCAGTAGTGACTACGAGCGTGGAGGCATGCAGTGGCGAAGTGGCAAGCCGTGGGATCTAATACTCACTAGGTGAGCAGTGAGGAACGCCGTGCTGCCAGGTGATATCTAGGTGGCGCATTGCTGCAACGACAGCTTCTACGCATCAGGCCGGCACCAGGGTCAAACAGCTAGGCGCGTAGCCAGGAACAATGAGCAAGCCATGGGAAGAGGTGGACCTGAACGATTCGGGTTGCTCGTTCAGATTGCATAGTAGGAATGGGCTGAGCAGTGAGCATAGCAGAGGGTGGGCATAGCATGGCATAGATCCCCGGATGTGCAGCATCTGACCCCCGTACCACCACCAAGTATCCTGAAAACACCAACAAGGATAGCAGCACACTGCCCTCACATTGCCATGCATGGGCAGCAACCAGTAACTATTTAGTGGAACTTATGAGGAGCCGACGGGGTGCATCAGCTGTACAGCTACTCATTTTCTTCAGCACGGCATGCCAGTTCTCTTACGTATGGCCACTGCAGAGAAAACTGATCGAGGATTGGCTGAGCACAGACAAGCAAGAGGGCAGAGGTGGAGACAACGAGATAGAAAATTAACTTACATGTCTTCTTCAGCTAAGGCCTCACAGTTACTAAGGCTTCCTTCTACAAGCAAAATTGAAGGCTGCCAACGGTGAGGCAAAAGAAGTGTACGACAACTGACAGAAATAGCTGAACAGCAGCACATGATCATTTCAAAAAATACAAAGCAGCACACTGGGACAAAGGATTGCACACAAGTACCTGATTACGATCATGGCAACTAAACTTACCAGTAAAAAGTCTTGGGTGGTCACTCGAGAGATCGCCTCGTATCGAGGGTGTCGATACCGATTTCGACTTATTGAGGTTTGTGGATGAAGTTAGCAGGGTCGTGGATGCCCGTGTCCTCATGATAGAAGCACTAAGATCGCTCGAGTCCAGCTTCGCCGACTGCTCACTCGACTACAAGACGATGAACAGCATGCTGCAACCACGACAAAGGCATTAATTTCTTAGAGCTGCCAACACAAAAGATTTGCAGACAGAGTTCAACAGAGACATATCTGTATTTCATCGACCAGTCTCGGGCTGCATCACAAGACAAGATCTGAATAACATGGCAAAGGCAGCACCTAAATCAAGTGCATTTCAACTGCATATGAAAACAATCGCTGCAAAAGGATCTTCCAAACCCAAGCACACCACAGAAGTTAGTGATCAATCTTAGGCAAACTTCAGAGCCTCAAGGTAAGTAATGTCCAAGGTCTGTGTTTCCCGGCTGGTTATACACCTCAAGCCAAGAGGAAGAATCCTGCAGGGATCGGTTTTCTAAATACAATACGTGGGGCCTTCGTTAAGGTCATTAGCACAACGTTAGCAATGCCAAGTACATCCACTCTTTCAATCAGGTGCCTATCGAAAGCTACAGCTACGACCTACACCGAAAATAAACCCTAGCATGCTAATCATGCAGGGGAAAATGTAATCCCTACCCCAGAAAAGCCTTATCGTCAGCTTCTTTGTGCAGCGGGACAGCCGCTGCAGCAGACTTGGGAGAGTGCAGTCACATGGTGCCCGGCGGCAGAGTGGAGAGGGATATTCAAATGTTGGGGGGAGGGCAAATTGTGCTTTGTATTGTATGGGTGCAACGCAGGGAAAATCTATTCCCAGCATAATATAGTGCCCCCCACATTACTGTATGAGTGTTCACACATATGGGCATGTTCTGCTGTGTGTTGGGCAATTACATAGAGTATGTGAGTGCGAATAGAGGGATAATGCATTCCTCACATACCATAATGTGTGGAACACACATGGGGGATACGATATTGTATGGGGGCACAATTTTTTCTTGGGGGGGCCATCACTTCTAGGCTCGTCTTGTGTTACCTTTTTCTTTGTTCGTCTCGTTCTTGGCTAGTCTCGTTAGCCCAACTTTGGCCTCTGGTAAATGTCATCGTTTTTTGTTGCCAGCCCAGTCTCTATAGTCTTCAATTATGATATGGTATCATTTGATTTCATTGTAGATTAAAAAGAATGATATTTTGACCCTCAGATAGGATTGGTGCAAAAAGAAAGAGCTATTACGTCGATTACAATCATGCTTGTTATCATTGAGCGTGCTACCACTAACCATTCGACCATACTTCCTTTGCAGCATAATGAAAGTGCCTAGAAAGAGATTAAGTTCTCTGAGAGAGCTACACATGTATTATTATTAGTATTATTATACTGCATCTGTGACATCCCGTCTTGATTTATGTAACTCATTGCCTGCTGGTCTACCGGCCTGTGCAACCAGGCGCTTACATCTGGTACAAAACTCTGCATCTAGGCTTGTCTGTCCTGAGTGTACCAGTTGCAACATCATACCACTTCTCGCCAACCTGCACTGGCTCCCAATCAAGCAGTGCATTGACTTAAAGGTTCTGTAACTTACTTTCACGTTCGAGTAGCACCGAGGCCCCGGTAGGTCAGGGCTCCACTGGTTAATGAACACATACCTACATTCATAATTTAATAAACCAGTTTCAGTATATATATATATATATATATATATATATATATATACACTGAAACTTGTTTATTAAATATATATATATATATATATATATATATATATATATATATATATATATATATATATATATATATATATATATAGCGACTAGAACAACATATTTATCATACCTATTTGTATTATAATTAATAACACTAATGATTTGGAAATGCTATTGGTAAGGCCCCTGACCTAGACCTATCCTCAAATCGACGATGCGATCTTCACAGGGTATCTATCTCCAATGAGCTCACAACATGCACGATGGTGTCTGTAGTAACTTCAGGTATTTAGTAACTGTAGAACAAACGGCCATATAAAGAACCGTATATTACATAGACATGGTAATATGGTGAAACAAAAAGACAAGTAATACTTACATTTCTTGACAATAGAAGCTTAGTTCCTAGGCCACCATAGGACTGTGGTCTTGCTTGCAGTGCAGAGACTGATAAGTCATCAGCTCTTCGCAGCTGAAATGCATCTACATAGGCAAACACAGGAACAGCCATTAGGTGATGTGTGCCTACACTAGCTATGTCCGCTAATCCCTGCCATGGTAATGTACCTTGATAAGGATGGCTGTTTTTTGTTCTATCAACATCGGCATCGGTCGATGATTCTCCGTGATATCCTTCAGACTCATCCCCACTTCCAAGACGTCCAAGGCTAAAGCTATAACGAGTATAAACAAACTGCTTAGACTCGCAAGATGGTACGTGCCTGCAACTACTAGACTTGAACAGCTAGGCATAGATTGATATGTAGGGCATATGATATGTCACTCCAACGGTGAACACCTCAAGTATCAAAGGTCAAAAGATCAAACTCAAGCATCAAATGGCTCAGGGGACTAGTGAGGACAGCAAACTTTATGTCACTGGCATTTATCAGAGCATCCCAGCAATCGCAATATGCTGAGCTGGCTCCACTTGAGCAACGTCAGCTACCTTTTCTCCACTGCAAAGCACCATTCGAGGGGCTGCTCTCAACCAAAATCAAGCAAGAAAAACCAAAATCGTGAAAGCTAGCAAAAGCTATACTGAGCCATCAGGTGGTCATTGATGAACAGGTACAATCTGGAAGGTGGGGTACAGTCAGGAACCTAGGGCAGAGAGTATTAATCGAGTAGTATTATCTACAGAGTCCTGTACATTCCTCTCAACCCTACAAAGCCGTGCTCAGTATCCAACTCACTTAATTCCATTGCATTTGGACTTGGATGGCCACTAACTTTTTGAAGTTGAGCGATAATAAGACCAACCTCATACTCATGGGCAACTAGTGCCACCATCAAGTTGCAAGACCTCATTCTCAAGACCGTTTGAATTAGCACTACTAAAGTGACACACTATTAAGGGAGTGCTATTAAAAAGAAAGACTTGTCACTGAATGAGTACATTGCTTTTGCTGTCAAGTCGGCCTACTTTCTGAGGAGCATCCACAAAAATCGAGTACTGCTTAGACAAGAGCATGACAGCCAAATTTGTTCACACTTTTGTGACAAGTCCATATTATTGCAATTCCCTTTATTCAGGACTCCCGGCCTGTGCCATTAATCGTCTGCAGCTGGTACTCAACTCAGTAGCTCTCTGATCTGCCATCAACAGTGTAGCTGCCACAGCATGCCACTGCTGTCTAAGCTTCACTGGATCTCTATCAAGGCATCGAATCGACTACAAGATTCTCTGTCTGGCTTTCAGGTAGCCACTTGCTAAACTCAGCCTTCCTTTTTGACCTCCTTGCTCCACCACCTGCTCCTCAGCTTGCAGTCGTCTAGCCGTTTCTCGCACTGTAATTGAAATATTTTGGTGATCGGGCCTATAGTCCATATGCACCAAAAGTCTGAAACTCACTTCCGATTCGATCACTTCCTGCATTGACTTAGCATCATTTAAGTCTCAGCTAAAGGAGCATTGTTCTGCTCAGCTTTCCCTTTGACCAAATGAGCTTGTCTTTTTCTATTCCTGCATTCTATGCATGCTTACTTGTGCGTGATTCAGAGCATGTTACTAGCCAAACGTCCCACTAACCGGTGGCCCCAAGTGTCTTCTTGTGTGTTTTGCATGCCGGCCTAAGCATAATGCTTCCATGCTGGTCTAAGTATGATACCATGTGTGTCATTAACCTTTGGTAATTGATGCTCTGGTAGGGAATTGTAAAGCACCTGGATAGAGATTAAGTTATCATATGGTGCTATACAAATGATCTATAAATCTACAATAATAATAATAATAATTACCAGCATGCCTATCAAGCAAACGTGGACAGCAGACAGGAAGCATCATCTGAAGGATCGTGCAAATTCAAACTAAGGCTTGCTCATTACACTTAACCTTCTGCACTCAAAAATTTGAGACTCAAGACACAGAGAGGTCAGCTATCCAGACAGAAGACGTTTTTTAATCGAAAAAGCCTTCAGACAGTAGGTACATAATGTAACAGAGATTTATGGGCTAGGCTCAAGAACATGAACAATGACGATCCTATCAAATATCCCACTCCACACTGCCCCACCTCAGCCTTTTCAACAACAATAAATTCATTTAGCTATATCTCGTATGAACCTCAAAACCTTTGAAGACCGTGCCTTAAGTTCATATGCTCCCAGAGCCTGGCACTCACTCCCGACTGACGTCATGACATTCCATGACGTGACATTTAAAAAGAAGCTTAAAATACATCTGTTTATGACAGCATTTAGTGAATCCTTGTGATTCGTCCTAGTGTGCTTATGATTGCTGACACTGTGCCAGCTACTACTAGCCATATCTACATGCTGACACTGTGCATGTCACATCTAACGATGTCGTGCATGAAGGCACTGCAAATTTTACTACTAATCATTTGGTCATGCTTTCTTTACAGCATCTGTAGATGGGCTGAAAACATGCCTGACAAAGCAGTTATGCATTAGTGGGCCACATACTGGCCCACGTAGAAGAACTAGTGGCTGCTACCCTTAAAGCCGATAATGTCATATGCAAATACAAGCTCCCTGTTACAAGCAAAGTGCTGCAAAGATCAGACCTGCGACCACATACTGACCACGTCTGCTGCCAGCAGCAAGCTCAAGCTCAGCATTACCTAATTTTCGACATCAAGCTGTTGCCAGCAGTTTCAAACACGTCGTCAACCATTTCATCAAGCAGGCACTGGTCGGTGCCAGAGTAGGCCTGCCAGTCGCATTCTTCCAGCTCATACAGAGCATCTAACGTCCGCTCCTTGGCTATTGCTGCAGAGCTGTCATCGAGACTTTTGAATGTGCCGCGGCCCACGAGGCGGTGAGCCCACACACTCGGACTCCACGAGGCACCGGGTGAAGAGCCGTCACCACCACGGTCGCCATTCGTTACAGACAGGAGCCTCGGCAGCTCAGTGCGTGCAGTACTACCTCCGCTCATCCGACTTTGTATTGGGTAGGCCATCTGCACGGCCATCGATCGGCGGCGATCGACCGATAGATAGATCGCCACCGGTCGATGGGTGGATGGCAGCGTCCGCTGACTGCCAGCTACCTCCTCCAGCTGCTGCCTGTAGCCGATGCTGCCGCCTAGTTATGCAGCTCCGTGAAACGGCTTTGTGCCCACAGGGTTAATGCCAAGAGTAAATCCAAGAGAAGACAAACAATCCTCACTCTAAGTGTGACACGGCTATTGCCTTGTACTCGGCTGCTCGTTAGCGTGCAGCACCAATTACCAGCACCTCCCAGTTTGAGCCAACATCGTGGGCATCGGACAAGCCCAACACAACTTCCCACAATGGAATGACGAACTCTGCTACCGAGGACCAGTCAGGGTGACAGAAATGGGCATCGGTGGCCCCCGTTGCAGAAAGGAAAGATGTGCCAAAGCACCACTCTACAACACCGACTCACAGCTACCACTCCGCAGACACGCTGACACTCTAGTGGTAGCTCGTGTATTGAGCCATCTGATCAAACACCAAACGTCACGACATGAAACACCGAGCCATCCAATCAGCAGCATTGGGAGTGCATTGATATTTTTTGCAAGTTAATCACTCACGCACAGTTCTACAAAAAGCTATCAGCCGAAAGGCTTTGGCATATCTCTCGAGCTTGAATACTCCCTTAAGGAAGCACAAACAGAGTACATTGAGAGCAAGACAAGCAGTTTGTCAGTTTGTCAAAAGTCTGCCCATGTTGAGACGAATTGTATTTGCTCATTTAATTAACAAACAGCAAGCAGAACAACTATGGAATAACACAGGTCTGAAAAACCGTTCATAGAGACTTCAATGGGCATAAAGTGATGAACAAACAAATAGCAATCACAATGTGTGACCCTGCCATAGCTGGAGGGCGACTAAACACAACAGGAAAGCTAAGTGCACAGGAGCTGGGGCTCCTAGCCGAGCTGAGGTCAGTTGTCGGCATGACATGATGGGAAGTCCAGACATTTCAAATAATGTTGGGAGCTTTAGCAAATGGATGACGTGCAAGCATGTATCTGCAGTCCCAAATCCTGAGAACGATGCATGTGGTGCCGACAAATGCTGCAGCCGAACCGATTTCGAGGTCAGCCAAGCTTGAGCACGTTCACTCTCAGACAAACAAGGTCAGACAGTGGCTACTACAGTAGCTACTGACTTTAAGAGCTTTCGTCTCCGGTAGATGTCGCACAGCACATGCTGCCAGTATGTCGCCTAGCTCTATAGGAGCAATGTCGTTTTATTTATCGATGACAAATTCGAACCCAACGACGGCAGGTGGTAATAATACATTATTGCCATTCGATTAAAGAGCTCAAATGTACAACTTTGCTTCGCCTGGGAACGTTTCTTATATCAGAAGAACGGATGCACTGTTAAATAAATGCTTTTTGCTTCAACATGGATCGAGCAACTGCCCACCACCACCACCAACCCAAGCTCCTCCATAATAACCGGCTCACAAACTTAGCGTGACCTCCATGCTCGTGCCAAAATGCACCTGGTCCCTGTTCACGTCGGTTTAAGGGGAACTCCTCATCTGCACCAGCAGCGTGCTGCCACAGTCGGGCACTGTTAGGTCAGAAAGACAGCGGCTGAGCAGCAGGCATGCAAATTAGCCAGCATATCAACTAGCCAAAAAGTGTCCTGATTCATCTGCTAAAACAGTTCTAGAGTTACGGCAAAGGCTGACTCTGGGAGTTTTGAACTAGTGCTACGATGCTTCGGTACCATTTTAAGGTGGCAACTTGAACTACAAATAGAGAGAAAGTAAGCTAGTACGGTGAGGGAAGCTGCTGACTTACATTATGCCTCATGTCCAGGACTTTTTACTTCCAGGTCGATAAAGATAGTTTCTAGCAAGCAAAGCTCAAACACAAGCTAGACATCCATTTATTGATCAGAGACCGGCCATTGTAATCATAGCAATAATACATCGGCAGCTGTTTCGGTAGAAATTGCATTTAGCATCTGTACTGAACGAAAAAAGCTTGCAAATGTTAGCTGATTCAACACTTTCGCATATACAGCGGCAACAGAGCCATAGCAGCTATCACTCCTGCTTGCAGAAGGAAATAAAGAATTGCATGCTGAGGACTCAAACCTTTAATCTGGACCGTGATATTCGAGCATATTACCCTCTAAGCTAAGACCCACTTGATTGGGTACAAACTAGCTACTATTTCATGATGAGGCCAAATCAAGACTCGAGATGAGCAGATGCACAAAGGCCGTGACTCCACCCTTCATACCAGGCTCTGCTATCTGTAGTAATTGATTGCAAAATGGCACAGTCTGCCTTGTGAAGAAACAATCGGCACTCCAAAAGCTGTTAGACATCTTACAGCCTTCTGGCAAACATGGCAGAACGTTCTGCCTTACCGATTATTGCCCGATCTGCTACCAATGCCAGTTTATAGAAGGCATAGCATGCGAATGAGAATGGCTGCCCTATGCTAGGTACTTGATAGGTCAACTAAAAACCATAGGAGTGTCTGCATTATCGAGGAGACACAGCCAAGCATACGCTAGTTTATACATGCACATCCATAAAAACACATGCACAAAGATACACACACAAAGACACACACAAAGACACACAAAGACACACAAAGACACTCAAAAAAAGCATATACATACACACATACATACCTGCACGCTTACACATGCAAGCACACAGCACACACACAGCAGAGCACACAGCACAGACGCACGCACGCACACAGCCACGCTCACGAAAGCATGTGCATACAAACAACGGAAGTGGGGTTGCAGCATGCTGGAATGGGGAAGTTATAAGCCTGCTTGCCTTCGGTGCCAGAGGTTCTGGTTAAACTCGCAAGACCAGCAAGACATTACGCTCCTTCCATGTCGCTGGACAACAGCAGCAAAAGCAGCAGACACTCTGTTTGCATTGTCCAAGCCCTGCTGTCGGCTCGGCTGCCATTTGCGATTTGCTTCATTTGCTACCACAAACGACGATCATCCGACAGCATGCCGCCTGCCGAAGGCAGAATGCCAAGAACGCTCACATACCGAAGCACAATTCTGGCGTCCACTAACCTTCTACCTTCGGCAGTAACCATTTCGTTATGAAAGATCGACTTCTGCTGCGGCGCTCCACCATACATACTGCGGCTGACTTGGCGTAACTGATCGGCAGCTGCCTCACCATTGTTGCCGTTATTACTGCTGTCCCCTCCAGCACCCACCGAAGAGCTGTCTTGCGTGACGCCCGACAGGGTTATCCCAGTGACAACTTTGCTGCCGCGTAAAGTCAAACCCAGCGAGTCCAGACTGCGTGGCCTTTCATGGCCCCTCGAAAATTCTCCTCGGAACTTCGGACTGTCTGTGGGTGGCGCAAAGTCTTCGTCTTCTTCCTTTGTCGCAGTAAGCATTGACCTATATCGGCCTCAAATGACAAACGCAGGCAGCAGTGCAATGTAAACACCATAACAGCGACTATTCACATACAATGGCCATTAACGAACGAAAGGCCCACAATGCAGGTCGTTGACTCAAACCACACAGTCTTGACATCACTCAATTGCAGCAAGTTGCCATCAGCAAGTTCACGACGCTCGTAATGCCTAGGGGGTCTTAGCATAGAGGTGTCGGTGCTCACAACTTGAGGAACGCTATGCCATGAGTTCGAGTCCTGAAGTAGGTAATTCACCACTGTCTGCTATTGTCACTCCCTTTTAGATCCCTTTTTTCTCTGGCTCCAGCCTACCTATCAGAACTACTCCTCTTCCCCAAGCTGGGCATCGTACTACTCGCTTTTCTGAATCAAATCGTTTACTTACACCTCGTACAAACCTCGAATCCTTTGAAGGCCGTGCCTTTAGTTTGTATGCTCCCAAAGCCTGGAACTCACTACCGACGCCGTCTCGACATACCCTTACTTGACATTTAAAAAGAAGCTAAAACAGGCACCTAGTTATCACAGCATTCATTGGGTCCTTGTTCTTCGTCATATGTAAAGTGCCAGAAAGAGACTGAGTGCTCTGAGGGGCTATACAAATGCATTATTATTATTTTTATAACTGCACGTGAAAGCTCCTAAGTCTTCGCCCGGTTATATAGATGAGGCTGTTGAAGCAGCTACTCTTTGCTAGGCTTTTACAGCACTAATAACGGTAGAGGGACTATGCAGCGCCAGCACGCTTTCTCAAGTGTGCTGGAGCTGCCCTGGTGGGGTTTGTAGTAGAAGGAAGGCATGCTCGAATGCTAACAACAATGCCAGTGGGTACCCCTATGTTAGCCCCTACTGACAGCCTACGAATGCCACAGCTGATTCAGACCAATTTTACGCAGGCGTGTATATCCTATGTGCTAGCGGATATGCATCTGATCCTAATGGCAGGCAACAGCGCGAGTTGGTACAAGCTTACAAAGTAAGCAACGTGGCAAAAATTCTCAATGAACGGATATTTACAAATAAGTAAATGCAGCATGCGGCAATTAGCTAATCTGGAAGAACGCGGACTTGAAGAACCTAGGCGACTTAACGTCAAGCAACAACGTCACTGTCTGCTATGTACTGCTGCAACACGAGCTTCTGGTCAACAAAGGTCTGATATATCCTAGGTCGGCTTCTAAATTTGCTGCCTCAGACTTGCCTTCCATCGTTCACGACCTACATCGGAGAACCCCGAGAAAGGCCCACAATCTCAAGCTCTCTTTAGTTGCAGTTGCTTCGGTTAGTCCTGCTTAGTGGTGATGGCACACTAGGTAAGGCGGTTGCTTTCACGGCCTCGGTCCCGAGGTCGTGGGTTCGATTCCTGCGGCGGGGCGATCCTTTATCGCCACTGCAAGCGGTGGTGATAGCCGTAAAGGCTCTTCAGTCGCTATACAAAAGAGGCTGTTAAATCAGCTAGGATTTATTTATTTATTATTTAGTCATCTGGCTTTTACTGAGCCCAAAACGACAACAAACGCCAGTCTCTTGTTCAGTAAGAACTAGCACTGACCAGAAAAATATACTGATGATCACACTTGCGAGGAAATAGTGATTTTTTCTTAAGTTTTGATAGGAGAAAGAGCAACAACTGGATGCAAAATTGAGCACAGTAGGGTGGCAGCAGCAATAGCCTAACAAGTATGGCATCGGCCCAAAAAACAAAGGTTGTGGATGCACTTTTTATTGGAAGTGCAATTGTTGTACTCTCAACTCAAATGACAGGTAGACTTCGGTCGTCGTGAATTTTGAAATTACAATCTCACGTTCTAGACACTGACATTTTGACTGCCGGCAAGGCAAGCATTTAAATCGGCCAAGCAAAGCTCTCGCTAACGTTTTGCAATATGCATAAGAGAGAAAATTGGATGATGACGAACCACTGCTACTCAGCCTCCTACTAATTTTATGCCGAAAGAAGGCAGGAGACGGGGGACAAGGAACCGAGGACAGACGGTTGTGGAACGAGGGAGAAGGAGGAGCAGGACAGGGCATATGCGTGGAGGGAGAAGCAGGCTGGAGAGGAGCAGGAAAGAGGAGAAAGTGGAGCAGGTAGGATGAGAAGGATAAGAAAGACGAAGAGGAGGAGGGGGACAAGGAGGCAGATGACGAGGAGGATTAAGAGGACAAAAATGAAGAGGAGCAATGATGAGACAGGAGAAGGAGAAGGGCAAAAGAGAAGACAAGCAACTGGAAGCAGCAGGTGTGCATGACGCTTTCCGAAGATGTTTAAAACAACTTCAATCGGAACTAGCAATATGAACTACAGAATACGATGTAGGTATCTGCATAGGCTAAGCCCAGGGCCATTAAGTCATGCAATGCAAGCAACAGCGCCGGAGCATGTCCATGAGATCTCAGTGCAAGTCAGCATAACATGAATCAAGGGGGAAGCACTTGTGTTTAGCACATGTTTGCCTGAAGCCAACTGCCTTTATCTCTGATCCATTAGCCCTGTCTGGCACAACTTTATGCACAGACGACCTATGAGGGTGCATACTTGCTACGATTTCAACGAGAGATAATCCTGATGGAATCATTCGAGAGCAGCAGCAGGCAACAGCTAACAAATGCAACTTATGCACTATTTGCATTCGCATTTACATTTGCATAAAGAATGTTAGAACCCTGCACATTGACACGGCAGCAACAAGATGACAAAAACTAGAAAAATGATTTATTCCATTCTACAGTGGTGCAGCACCAGTGGTTGAATGAAGCAGCAAACCGGTGAAGCTGCATACAGACTGACAGCACGGCACACATTAGTATCACAACAGCACCCCCAGAAACAGAGCTCTGTGCAGTTCTTAAATACTGATAGTCGTAACTAATCGGTGACACCATGACGATCAGCCATTCAACAAAATAACTCATTTAGGCGTGATCACGGCAGCACGAGTGGAGCAGGGCTAGGGCACTACACGGTTCAGCACAGTGCCCAGATAAAAATTCCGAGTGCAAGGCCAAGCCTGAATAACTAACTGCAGCATGCAATCCCTCCACCCACCCAATGACTAGAGCCCAGCCCCGGCAGCAACATTATGGTTTTCCAGCATCTGCTGGGCCTGAAGCGAGACAAGTGTAAGTGGTATGAGCGCAGCACAGCATCATTGTGCATCTACTATGCTCCCGGTGACTACAAGCTGTCCCTTAAGAAAATTAAAAACCAACTAAAAACAGCCTGGGTAATTTGGCAAGTGAAGGGGCTGCTGGCAACGACTTTACAGGTCATACTCACTGCCATGTCCTGAGCTCTGGAGGACCAGCTTTGGCAATAGCTGCTACAACTACATACGAAGCAGGGTCACTCGCATACCTCATGATTCCCGCAGGCAGCTTCTGGACAGATATTCCGATATACCCGAGACAGCGGCAGCGTCTCAGCGATGACAAACGCAAACAGCAAGGAGCAAGGAGGCCGAAAGCTCTGGAAAGGCTGGAAGCTTCTGCAGCTGAGGCCGCAGGCCGCTAGGCAGACGGCTGCTAATTGATGCAGACTCATTAGTCTCCTGCAACCCTTTAGATGCTAATGCATTGCCGTTAATGCTAATGTTGACCTTTGCCCTCGGTGGGAAGAAGAGACTGGCTGGTGACTTGCTGGCCTTTTCACAAGCAAAACACATCTCCAGCTGACACCGCCCATCTGCTTCGGCTAGCAGACTCTCTGAGCTACGCACTAACTTAATCAACGGCAGCAACGAAGAGAATAGTTGATCGCAAGATGCAAATGCATCAAGTCGCTCCCTTGACTTAGGAGTAGAGGGCTGCCACCTTCTGGACAGCTACGTATGGCACATGCCTTGATGACTGCCAACTCAAGTGCATTTTGATTAAATATCGAAAGTTGCTAAGACCAAAACTATGCATAATGTTTAAAATAAGAACAAGCAAAATGTTCCAGTAATTATCACGTGCCCTACATAATTCGTTGACCTAATATGAACTTTCACTTCCCTTATTTACAAGGGCCTGCTGCATTCGCTCAGGAATGGAGTTGATCAAACACTCGAAAACATTAGCGCTATGCGACTATGTGGCTCATTGCAAGTGGACAAAAAATGCATCGGCAGGGATGACATGGACGGCCAGCTGCCTTTACTGTTGCTCGACTTAATGCCAGACATGCTAGATTGGGTAATTGTCTCAAGAAGGACTCAGTCAGTCCACTAAGGTCAAATAGAGGATAATCGAACTCAAACAAACGTTCTGACGAGAGTCTTAATAGTCGTCTTGGGTCATAATGCCTGGTGTTAGGTGCAGGACTCAACAGCCAATTCTCCAAGAAGCTCACCATACCATTACACCTGCCCCCCTAAATTCGGCAGTTCGTCGTTTGGTCACCGATGAATGTAGTCTCCTTTAAATGTTCAAAGGGGGCACAAACTTGCTTGGGTCCATAAAACTTTACCCCAATCTTGAGCAGTCCAGTGGACTGGACCCACTGTAAATGGCTTAACATATTCTTTGCGAAGAGAAGCAGTTTTTGCTTAGCGGCTCGAGAATGCAGGCCAGCCTAATCTAATCGCCCTTTGATGGTGTCGCTGCTGTTCTGCTTTCCGGGCGATGCTTTCAGACATTGAGCACGAGCTTTTGCTAAAGCCAAAAGGTTCGTTGATGCCACCAAACTTTGAATGGGGCTTTCTCTGTTCTAGTGGTAGCGTGAGGCTGGCCCGACCCTAGAGCCTTTACAGGGCTCCCAGTCTTCATTACCTTCATTGTGACGTACATAAACCCGCACTCCGGTATTGATATAGAGTAGTACCCATTTGACCATGCAAGCGTCTAGCCTCGTAAAAAGAAGATGGCCGGACTTTGACCTAGTCAGGGACAGCCAATCATTGAGCTCACCTATTACGACACAAGGTCTTGGGCACGAGCCCTGCGGCATATCTCAAGTGCTTGTATACGGATTGAGTTCTTTTAGGGCACCATAGAAATGAATTATATTCTCTACAGTAAGGCAGAAGGAATGCTTCGGGAATCCGAGCTGCCTGATACATCCTTTCCGGTCGGTCCAGGGAGTGAAACAGGGCCTCATGCACCCAATTGCAAAGCATACTAGAAAATCTGCTGGACCTCACTGTCACCATAAAATATACTAACAGTATACGATTTCGGCAAATCAATGCAAGCGCCTGCAAACAATGCAAGCCGCAAGATATGCTCCCACCAATACAGTCCAAAGTAATTGTGCAGCTGGTCGACATCCGCAAAATAGTCCTAATCTCCTACACACCTACCTACTCGTAATTCGGCATAACATGTGCCCTAAAAAGGCCAGGTTTCTTCAGCTTGAACGGCAGTTCAAAAAAAGGCTTCTACCATTTGTGTTAGCTTGTGTGTGCGTGCCAGCGCGCTCAGGTTTCACTGGTCAATCTCACCATGGACTGCGCCTTCTGCCCAGCTACCATCCAGTGATGGACAAGATGAGCTGTATCTTGAAAGCTGCCCCTTTCGCTGCACCTGAAGATGTAGAAATTCGCGATAATACTAGTGATATTTAGCACATTACTACGACTACAGAACCAAATAAGTGGAACAAGGCAAACATCACCCGGTATGGTACGATGGTAAGTTTCGCCTATGTGGTAGAGGCGACTGGCTCAAACCAACATGGCTGATAGATGAACCAATATTCTAATCTGCCAAACAAAAGCCTCCGTGAAAAGAATGCAATGCAATTTTTTTGCAGGCATCACAAACATCAAGCTTCTAGGGCTTGCACCATTGCAAGTTGCCAAGCCTAACGAAGGGGAGCGCTATTGAAGGCAATCTCAAAATCTTGCAACTTGCAATCATCACCTAGGTATGGGCAACTATAACTAGGTATGGGTAACATTTGTATAGCATCTTAAGAAGGCTTAATTTCTACGCAGACTCGTCACATATGCCGGAGGGCTCGAGCCCACGACCTCAGCCTTCAAAGGCGAGCACCTTGACCCCTGGGCCAAACTAAGGCTAATAGCCACCTAATTATGTAGCTAGTAGCCACCTAACCATGTGTGGCAGGTCGCTGCTGATGGCCTTGAAGAGTACAGGGGGCAGAATTAGCACCCACATACAACATCTATTCTCATGTCGAACGCTCACTAAGTTGTTCTATCTCACAATTTGAGCTTATTCACTGGTTTCAGAGAGGCCGTTTGTTGCAAGAAAGGCTAAAAGTCAGCCTCTTGCGATATGAATGGGTTCAGTTATCGTCGCATGCAACCGTGTGAATCACTCTCACTGGTAATGAAAGCTATAGTTGGGGTGAGATGGACTGGGGGCAGATGACAGCATGGGGTCACTACTGCCTCGTTTAGATCGAGAAAGCAACCACAAGCTTCATACCGGACGATGGAACTGCCGTGATGATCAGCCATAACAGTAGCCAGGCAGTTTAAAAGGAAACATTACGCCCCCACTTGCTTTTGCATACCTGTCGGTGAACTTTCAGTGTGCATAGCAAGTATATATATATATATATATATATATATATATATATATATATATATATATATATATATATATATATATATATATATATATATATATATATATGGGTAAAAAGGTTGTTGTAAGAAACCTGGAATATGCTACTACTTGCCACCTGTTTTGCTATCTTCCAGACGCCAGGCTCAGATGCAAGCCTTGGCTGCAAGCTGAACTATCTTCTAGTCAAAAATGTACATTTCATTTTTAGACTCCTGCTAGATATGTGCAGTAAATAATATATATATATATATATATATATATATATATTATAGTGATGGCCCAAAAAATGTTCGCGACATTAAGGACCCCTTTACTTTTTGAGTGTTCCTCTGAGTGTGTTCTCTATTACCTGCACAAACTAATTATGGAATACTAGTAAAATGTGTTTTCTATCAAATGATTTACAAAAGAACTCATAAGCTTTGCCCTCAGCCGTATCGTTGATGTATTATTGGAGTGACCTCGAAAATCACCATCGCCCGGGCCATTAGAGATATCTCCCCACACCCAAAACAAGGGTTGCATGCCCAGGTAAACATGACCAGCCTGCTATAGCAAATCGTACAGGAATGTCCGGATGCAGTTGCAAGCCTTATGAGTACCATGCGACTAGGCTCTCACTGGTAAGCAGTACTCAATCGAAGCTGACCCGATTTTCCAAGCTCTCAGTGTGTGTGAGAAGGATGCCCTCCTCGCACTGACAAACAAGGATTGTTCTAATCGAACGAATGCAAGGAAGATCTGTACTACAGAAGTGGCCGTAAGGTACAATTTGAAGATGCTAGAACAGACGGAAAGGATGAATCGCCGGATCAGGAGCAGTAGGACAATACACGAGGACCGGAAGATGAGGGTGGCAGCAAAGCACAGCAGGTTTGCCAGTTCATTGAAAATTAAGAAGAACTAAGGATTGAGGTCAAGAACTCTCACGGAGCTCTCACGAATTACTGTCAACAAAAAACAATCACGTGGAGGCTCAACGAGCCGTATGGTATGCGGTCCAAAGTTGCTAAGAGGAAGTCGCTACTTAGCCTTATGAACAAGCATAGAAGGCTTGCTTTTGCCAGTAAATATCGGCACTGGAACCCAACTGAGTGGAGCAAAGTTCTGCGGACTGACGAATCCAAGTTCACCCTCTTTGCTACCTCACGGGACACTCAGCAAGTGTAGAGACGAAAGGAGGACGCAAATCTAGATGTCTGTCACCAAAAGACGGTGATATATGGTTATACGGTATAATGGTGGTGGGATAATGGTGGTGTGGTTGCTTTAACACTGCTGGTGTACGGATCTTGCAATGCCAGCCAGGGATAATGAAGCAGAAAGCTACTTGGACATTGTTAAGAATGTTGGTATTCTGTCAGATCATAGCACACATGGTTTGGACCTTATTTGGCAACAGGACAATGATCTGAAGCATACTGAAGGCATAGTAAAACTTTTTTGACAACCCTGTGTGTCAAGGCTGTGATCACTACCGGATTTTGGAATGGCACAGTCAGAGTCCAGATTTGAGCCCCATTGAACATTTGTGGCAGGAGTTGGAGCATAAAATATGGAAACAGGCCATTCCAGCACGAAATAAAAAATCGCGGATGAGCAATGTATTACTATATTCTTTCATTTTATTGCAATTACTTGCATAATAAGCTGCTTTAACTACAGCATGCTTCAGTTTATTTCAAGTGTCGGCTATCCTGATTTATCTTGATCTATCTACCTGCCTGGCTGAAACGAAGGATGTGAAGACTTTTTTGGCTAGCACTGTGTGTGTGTGTGTGTGTGTGTGTGTGTGTGTGTGTGTGTGTGTGTGTGTGTGTGTGTGTGTGTGTGTGTGTGCGCGCACTTGCAGCCGTAAGTTCTGCCACCTGCTGTGATCCTCTGTTCGAGTACCACTACATGTGGTTTCAAACTAAACTCGGAGGATCCAGATGAGCAAAACTTGATGCCCAAATAAATACAATAGCCCAGTGAAACATTTAGTTTGGGTGAAAGCAATATATCCGTTGGCTTGAAAAAATTCAACTAATACGATTTTGCCCTTTCTCAATTAAGAATACTCCTGGTATTCAGGCTGGCATTTAGTTACAGTGCTGCATCTGATGGCACAGCATTCCATAACCCTTTTGTTGTGTCCAATTGTGCTGCCTGCGATCTCACTGACTGTCTAAGGCCTAGACAAAGCATCGCTCACAGGTGCGTGCGTATATGTGTGGGATAATATTCACTATAGGCTGACCATCACGTAACACAACTTTTGCTGCTGGGAAGTGCTACTTCGTAATTGCTAATGCCTCATGAGAAATTATTTCTTTTCTAATGAAAACACGGACAGATTCGAGTCAGACAAAAACTAAAAATGAATTGACATTACCAATTAAGTACATTGAAGCAGTACAAGAATGGCTAAGAAATATTTAGAAATGAGTGATTTTCTTATATTTATGACCGTGCTGAAAATCGCTTTCATGAATCTGTCAAAAGCTCCTACGTTCTCCTTGAATTAATCCAATATGGGCATCAATGACATGGACCTTAAAGGACATCTTTCCGACTTGTGATTGTCAATGTAGCCCCGAACCACTACAACAAAGCTGTTCCGAGTCGCTTTCTCCTTATTAGCTAGCTTCTTAGGAAATTCACTGCATTAAAATATCGCCTTTATCTGTAGTTCTACAAAGACACCAGCTTTGACATTTGCCTCAGACAGCTTAGGGAAAAAGTCTCAAAGGTACTCGAAGGCTGCACTCATTATTAAGAGATGTGACATATTTTTTTGCAAGAAAAATTTGGTGTGTAGCATCAGCATAGACAGAGACAGACACACACACAGACGCACGCACTCGCGCACACACACACACACACGTGCAAAGCTTAATACAAGCTCATCGACCATTGAAGGCATTAATCAAAATAGATGCATGACTGACAAGGTCTATTGGGAAATGGGTGGCTTTTATGCTCAGTAAAAGCTGAAAGATATATAATTCAACACAATAGACGACGAATTGGACAGAATAACATCAACTGCAAACTGAGAAGGAAGCATTATATTATAGTCTCCTCTCTGCATACTCATCTGGTAAGCGACTTGATTGAATATCCCTTGGTGAGTAACTGCCAGCACAAAAACAACACTCAGCCCCCAAAACTTGCCTGTGCATCTGAAACCTTGTATTTGTAGTCTTCAATGTCCCTAATACTTGCTTGCAATTCACTGATGGCCCGACCTACCAAGAATAAATAAGCAACAGGTCGATCAATCAACTACCTTACAACACAAGGATCGACAAATAGCGTAGCAAGGCTTACTTGCAAACAGCCGTTGGCAGATTCGGCATCAGTTGGCTGGCTTGAGCATGTTACATTGTGTGATGGTGCATGCTTTGGCTACTAAACATTCTTCCGTTCCAATAGTTATTGAGAATATTCATCATCATTATTATTATTGTTATTATTACTACTACTAAACCAGTAACTGGTATTATCTGATGAGCCATTCGGTGCCACACTCAGGATCGCAGATTATTAACGTAGGTAAGCACGCTGGCCATTTTAAGCTACTGTTGATACCCTCAAGATTGCATTCACCCAAAACGACATTAGTAAGCTCCGGTAATTCTGTATAACCAACCATGGATGAAAGCTGAACAACTACTCATAGGCAAATGCACCGATATTCCCCTCTACCTATTGAATGCATGCTTCACCATCTCCATTCAGTGAATGGTAAATAGAGCAATTGATATGCCTCCATAAATTTGTTGCATATGCCTATTTCAGCATATGATTTTATCAAGAGAAAATGTATGCTTGTATTGTTGTATCGTTGACAGACACGTCGTCAAGAACCTGCTATTAGTATTTACTGCCTCGATACTATGAAGCTGTCACTAGATTCAACGCAGTGGACTACGAGGAGATCGAGTTGTCCCTTATTTCACCATCAGTCACATGTGGTGGTCAAAAGGATCTGTTGATACTTGGACTAGTATTGCCTTGCTGGCCATCCTGGCACAACAGATGGCTCCACGTCAAAATACTGCTTTGTCCATGCCAGTCCAAATCAGCATTGTTGCGGTGGCCACAAGGAGTTGAGAAGCCGAATCTATCGGATATGTTGGCCCTGTCGAGACCAGCTAATGGTTCAGGGCTGCCATGGGCTTATCGGAAGCTGCTTAAGCTGTGAGTGCGCTATAAAAAAACTCTCCTGTGTAACAACCACATGGTCTAAATGATTTTGTGGAGTTACAGACGGAGATACATTACATTACATTCAGGGCACGCCGACAGGGCAAGCAGTTTGCTTTTGGTGCTGGTTCCAGGACTCTACAGGTGAACTCGGCACTTTCTCATCGCCATTCTCAATTTCCTTCTAGCCCTTTGCTGACGACGACAAAGACGAGTCACCAATCTCAGCAGCACGAGGGCAAGCTTTTCTCTCCCGCATGTGAGCTTTGAAATCCATCTTGCTTGACCAACAATAACTTGTGCAAACTACTTATTTTTTACGAATCCTTTTTTGATGTTGATGCAGTGGCCCAGCCAGTTGCCTCATTTGAACTCCATAGAACGATTGTGGAGTGATATCGACAGGCAGCAGAGGCAGGTGTTGGCCAATAACCAGTAGCCGACCTTTTCAGTAAAAATAAGACTGTGGAATGTGCTGCTGACGAACAGACAATGCAAAAGCTGGTGGTCTCTGTGCCTGGGAGGTCGTGAAGAGCCATGCTGGGACGACGTCACTCTAAACACATACATACCAACAGCACATGTGTTCGTCGTTGGGCTGCCAATAAATATGCTCACATGCTGAGCATACTTTTAGAATGCCCAGCATGTGAGAAAAATCTTAGTACTCGAACAAATTTACAGCCAAAGTAGCTGCAGCCATTCTGCAAGGACTTTTTTTACCGGAGTGCATGTATAGTGCCTGGATGAAGATCAAGTTCTCTTAGGTAATAAAGTTCTCTTATATACAAAACTTTTTTATTTCCTAAATGCACGTCTCAAAATTACAGATTATGGCCATTAATTATTTCGCATAAACTTTGCTTTTGTGATCAGGGCACAACAATGTTTTTAAATGTACTCATGTCCAATTGAAAGACAGCAGATGACTTTTCAAATTTTTTTGTTCACATTTAGTAAGACAAACCGACAAATGAATCAAAACTAACATGTATTTATTTGACTTCTTAATTTATGCAAAAATGACCAGAAAAGACAAGACTTGGAAGAGAATAGTTTTCCGGTATTTACGATTATACCACCACACTCACAAATCAGCCCCCCCCCCAAATATAGTGTCCTTTCATGTTCTTGCTATACTGTCCTTGGTAGCAGCATTCAAACTCCAGTATATCCTGGTGAAAGCGACCACCCATCCCCGTCCAAGTAAGCCCCACGTTATCGTGGAATTGATTAAAATGAGATCAAGGATAAGGACCTTGAAGGTCATCATCCAGCCTATTATGTGTAGTTCCTTGCCATACTCTCAACCAGCTATACATTGCATGCAATGATCTTTATCGGCGATTCCACAAAGATATCAGCTTTGACTGACGTCTCAGGCAATTTAGGGAAGACGTTGGCTATCGAATCCTTATCTGAAGCTCGTCCGACAAATTGTTTCACAAGGCCCAATTTGACAAGCATCCGTACTTTTCAGGGGTCCATTAATGGCTCGCGCTTGAGGTTGCTCTCCACAAAGAACTCAGTCGAGCATGGCCAGTCCATCCTGCGGTAGTGCACATGTAGGTCGTGGCTGTCCCAAAGGCATAGATAGCAGAGAAACTTGGTCAAATGCTTAGGTGACCCATAGGGAAAATCGCATATTTTGAAAATACTGATGACCTCCAAGCCCGCAAGAAAACAAGCAAGTTCTTGCTGCTTTTTCAACCCTTATTGCGGTGCACCGTGGGAGCCACAGGAAGAGACTGGTACTTGTTAATATTATGGAACCCCTTGTTGAGCTGCCAATGAACAGGTGGCACTCATTCTGGTAACCGGCGATTCCTATTGCCTCGGACACACTGGTTAGGTCTTGGCAGAAACAGAGCCTTACTTGACAGGTGAAGGAGCTGGAGAAAGCTTAGCGGCACTTCCCTGATTTTCGGCTTACACAAACTTTAAACTATATCCAACAAACTCCACTTCTTCTTTGTAGACGTCAAAAGCTCAGCATTGAACATGGTGAGACTTTTGGTTAGGGCAGCATGGATTTCTCTCCTCCACTCCACCTCTGTAATTGTCATTAGGATCTACGACGTCTTCCTAGCTGTATGAACTTGCTGTTCACTTCCAAAAATGAATCTCAGGAAAATGCATATATATGTATTCACGTAGGCACCTGAAACTGACTACTTATATTACTGGAAAGAATTCATAAGGAAGGAATTAATAATTGTGATAAACATGGAATTGTGATTATGTGGAACAAACTGACCAATATCATACCATAACGACTCAGCCAAGTGATCAAAAATAAAGGTAGACACGTCAACTGCTGGACCATGTTACGTTTTTATGACAAATTGATTGAATTTGATTACACTACGATTATCAATGTGATTATGTAGAAAACAAGTTTTTTTCAAAAAAACATTTGTTTTCTATTTTAGCACCGGAGTTTTGGCCATAGCGGTACCTAAATGTTCTAAGAAAATCGGTAAATTTCAAATTGATCATGCTCCTGCTCACAAAGCAAAGTTTGTAGGGAATGCTGGCCATTTTCAACACTTTCGAGGCATTCGTTATTTGGAAAATAAGCTATTACCTATGAACAAAGTTGAAAACAAATTTTTACCAAGTGATAATTGGTCTTGGCCTAGGGGTACGGCGCTTAAACTTCCTTGACCTAGATCGTGGGTTCGAATGCTACAGCAGGCAATATATAAATAAAAAATATAATTCATTTGTATAGCGATCCAAGAGAACATAATCTCTAATCAGGCGCTTCATATATATGCCTCGGGGCTGGAGCCCACGACCTCAGCTTCGTTTACTTTACTTTACTTTAAACTAGCTATACACTTTTCACCAGTAAGGTAAATTGTATACACAGAGCATTACAGATTGAAATCGCTGCATGCGAGACCTTACATTGCAGCATGATATCACAGAAAGCACACGCACATATATCGCGAATAAGTACAAAGAGGCAGTGTCAGAGCAGGTCAGATGTAATCGGCGTCAGCTGCCAACCGAAAGTGGCAACCATTATCAATTTCATAAAAGAGACACTATCAGCGCCTAAGGTAGTATTCGTGGCCATTGGTCAAGCAAACCAAGTCAGACTCTGCTAAACAGCACTGTGTGTGCGCATGCATGTGTGTGGCCATTTCATATATCGGTTAGCCCTTCTTCACTGCAGCCTTTAACAGCTGTCCAACATTGTAACGCCTGACAAAATGTATGGCCGGCAGTGTGGCAAGGCACTGGCTTCGCAACTTACTTAAAGGCTCCTCTAAATGTATGATAGTATCATCCACATGACCCGCCACTATCACAGTCTCTGTGCGGCCCTCTGTGTCAGCACTGGGCGGAGCTGCAGCAGCAAACCTTGCCTTAGTTTGTTCATCGCATTCCGTCAGCAGAGGAACATGATCGTAACTACTACCTGCAAGTGCCAACAATTCATGTTCAAGCAATGAAATACTTATGACAGGCTAATGTCGGGTTTAAAAGAAATGACTAGTTTCGCAAGCAACTAAATGCTAAGGCTTTGTAAACTGCCGGGTAATGGCAGGGTAGGCAAGAAAACGACCTGCACATTTAATGAACCAGTCTCCTATTCGCATCCATTATTAATGAACACTGAGTTAGCCGCTACCGACCTAAGAGCAATTCTATGACATATATGTTGCCTCACCCTGGAGGAAGGCATGCCTTAGTCCCTCTCTCTCTCTCCCGCTGTCTGTCTGCCTGACCCCACCCCAACATCGACATATTACATGCTACAGTGGGACAAGAGACGACTGAAAACTGTTGCAACATTCGGCTAAGACACGGTTTGGTTGGCAATGGAGTACACTACCAGCCAAAAGAAAAGCAATCGACTTATGTCAGTGGTTAGCTATCTAGCCCTGCTATGGCAATAGCAAAAAAGCAGCCCCCCACCACCTTCAATGGTACAAGAAGGCATCAAAGTGGGGACTGTGCTTCTTACTCCATAAAAAGCTGTATCTCAAGCTTAACCAGCTTTTAGAGAACACTCCGCAGCGAACAGTGTCTCACTAAGCATGCCGAGAAGGCAAAACGGAGACAAAGAGAACAAAGGTTGAGCAGGATGGGTAGGAGCAGCAACAGGGGGTAGAAACAACAGCACACGTGTGGCACACGGGCATCAGTCTGGCAAACAAAAGTGTGCAGATTTCATTTTGCCGGTGACGGCAAATCTTAGGGTTTTCTACATTTGAACTGTAGCTATTAATCTACACTTACTCGATAATGGTCTCGTGCACAGTAGCGATGTCAACAGCAGCAGCTAGCACAAGAGACAGCAGGAGCATATTGATCGAGTTGTGCAGCAGCAATATCAATGTAAAGTCGATGATAACACTCTGAGAGTAACCCCCTCAATGAATTCGCTAGAGCTAGCTGCTAGGAGAGCTCTCACAGAAAGTAGATAATTCTACAATAAGTTCGCAAGATGATGACCCGATAAGACGCCTAAGCCTCTGCTGCAGTTATCGCCGTGCACTGAAGTGCGAGCCGAGCAGTTCAGATCAGCTCTGTGCAGCTCGGAGCAGCTCGGTGGGAATATTGTAGAGTAGCTGTCTGCATACCTGTGCGTTGCCAACTCTCAGTCTGAAGCCTCTCACATATGCTATTAACTTCCTGTGCGATATCTACAATAACAAGCCGTGAATACTGAACACAGCACGGCACTGGCCCTGTGCTGGCCATGCGGTCAGTATATAAAAAAGGCCAAAGCATGGACAGTAAGTGTCAGAATCTGTCCAGCCAACACAAAAGCTCCTGAAAGCAACTAGAATGGGGCCGTTAGTGTTAAGTGTAGCCACTAATCCCAATTTTGCATCTAAGAATATCTAAACTCCCATCTCTGCTAAAATATTGCAAAGACAAACACACCAAGATGGGTTGGCATACCATTCTCCTGGGGCCTCTGCAGGCATATGTAAAAAGGCCGGAGAATTACAAAAGCATGATAGGCACATTGCACGGACAAGACAAAATATAACACGAAGGAATGCCGGCAGTGCACAATGACCAACAAGAGCAGGAAAGCGGCTCAGTAGCTCGGTGCCCGCTGCTCCAAGTGCATGTAACCTGCATGTAACTGGATGGATGAGACTGGTCAGAACCCCCATAGAAAAAACTGGCAAACCGACTGGATGCCTACAGGACAGCGAGTAGCAAGTAAGACTGTTCTATTAATATGTAAAGCATTTGGACGGCCCATTTAGGCTCATCTGATGAAACTCGAGTCAAGAACATCAATTCTTAGTTTTCTATTTGTTTGTTGCTGGTCTCTATATTCTGTCTCCATACCCACGTGCACGAACACAAACACACATTTGGTGTGTCATTATCCACCTGACTACTGATGCCGAGCCATTCACCAAACATGGGCACCACACTCCCACACAATGGGTTCAGCATCCATAAGTACCACTAAGTTGGGCCGTAAAACCAGCAAGTTTATTCTGGCAAGGAGCAATCAACAGCATTCGACTGCAGGGCCACAGGACTGATTCTTTTTACTCTGCTGGAAGGGAAAGAGGGTTCGATCTGGGTGGCTTGTTCGAGTGCCGACTCGATAATCGATATTCGCACGATATAATTCTATGCTGGTCATTAGCAAGCATATCTTTCTATCACTTTCGGTCTTTGCAAGGCCTTCCAGTAAGATCTGCTGTTCACAGCTACGACTATGACACTCTGGCAGCGACAAATTAAAAAGCTGGATGGGATGGGACAACACACCACGGGATTGATAATCCAAAGTTAGCAATATCGTTCCCTGCTCGAGGCAAAATCCTTTTTCGGCGTTCAGTCCCACGGCAGACGACGTGAGGTGGCAGTGTACTTAGTTGAAATCTCTGCAAGAACATCATGCTTCAGCAATAGAATGGATGCTTCCTACGAATTTTCACGAAGCTGGAGGTAAGAAGGCCACTTAATAATAATAATAATAATGCACTTGATAAAGCGCCCTCAGAGAACTTAATCTCTTTCTAGGCGCTTTACATTTGCTGCAAAGGGAAATGCAATTGAATGGTAAGTAAAATCATGCTTGAAAAACAAACAAAATGAATAACATGGTTAGGGGTGACATGCACAGGGTCAGCATACAAATGTGGTTAGTGGCAGCATGCACAGTGTCAGCACACATAAGCACATCAAGGACGAATCACAGGGACCCACTAAATGCTGTCCTAAATAGGTGTGTTTTTAAGTTCCTTTTAAATGTGATCAGGTCACGGGATGTTCTGATGCAGGTCGGGAGGGAGTTCCAGGCTTTGGGTACATACGAACTAAATGCACGGTCTCCAAAGGATTTAAGGTTTGTACGAGCTATTTGTAGACTGTTGGATTCCGAAAGGCGGGTGGTACGATGCTTGGCCTGATGGGGGAGTATTTCTGGGAGATAGGCTGGAGCCATAGAATGAAGGGACCTAAACGTGCAAGCAGTAAAACAGAACTAATTGTGAAGCTAAAATCGAGGTACTCTGTTAACCTGTGCATTCGTCTAAAAAAAAACTGAAAACATGCTGTTTTGTCCTTGACAATGACCATACATCCTGAATGAGACACTGCTAAGGAAAATAATAAGATATCCAGGATCAATGTTCAACATATCGATCGGCACCTAATGCGCGTGTGCGTGTGTGTGTGTGTGTGTGTCTGTGCGTGCGCGCGTGCATGCACAGGAAGGCATAAAATGAAAGCCGTGCGAACCATACTCACAAGGTTAGCTGATTCAACAGCCTCAATTACATTGCACGAGTCTTAATGACTATCAATACCACTTCTGCATTTTGCAAGCTACCAGCCCCTAAATAAGTGCTTGGACACATGCCACACAACGGGAACACAAAATGGCTAAGCCTTGCCACTCAGAAAACAGTGCATCCCACAGGCAATGGTTGTTGGCAACATGTCTGACAATTGTTTCTCAGTCATTCTACATGACAATGTTGCTTAGAAAATGTATCCTTATGGACTATCAGGTGGTTATCCTTCGATTTCTCCAGAATTAAGTGTAGCACCTTAAGCGGGGTGTGATGGTGGGGTGGGGAAGAGGCCAACCCCCTACCAGCATGTTCAGCAATCTTGTACCAAGTAGGAAGAATTTGTGCAGAACAATGAGCACAGGTTCACAAAAAGCAACACAAATTATATGACAGCAAAAGTATACGTACCATCCACTGCTTCCGGCTGCATTCTGAGTACATTACAACCTTCAGGTATGGACAGCTGAGTAAAGGCGTGAGTGAGCGGTAAGTCCAGCTTTAAGGGGTCATTTCTTAGTAAGCTTAAATGTTCTAATGATTTGATGTCACAAAGATGGTTCTCTCTATCAGCATTTGTGAGCAGATGGAAAGCAGCATCATGTACTAGATCCGAGCAGTAGCTGAATGGCAAAACAGCCACAGCAGTCTCCACGAAGCAAAGATGACCATCAATGGCTGGCACGGTCTTACTTAACGAAATCTGGACAATGACCTCTTCGGGCCTTTCCCAAGCTGCACAACAAGAGAACAGAATCAGGAAACGTTAGGACATTTGCTTGACTAAACAGCTACATCTAATTAATTGGTAAAAAGAACAAGCACTTTTTACAACGGTGAACACATAGTCAAATCTATGGTAGTCTTACTCTCTCCTGTAGCACGGCTAAACTTAATACTGTAAAACTCTAGGCACCGGCGGCTGCAGCGAAGTTGCATTCAAGTGTCGAGGCGCATATAATACAATTAGCCATAGCTACTAGTTATCAGCATTAATAAATGGGCATCGGCAAAATAGTGCTTCTTCGTACAGTAGCAGACTTATGTTACATGTATTTTCCTAATTGACCGATAAGATCTGCGTATGGGGGACGACGATACTGCTATAGATGGATTGGAAGAGCAATGCCGTGGCAGATCATAATGGTCACCGAGGGCATTTGGCATTTTTCTTTAGTAATGCAAGACGGCCTAAATTTCTAGGTTGAAAGACCAATTTTGAGGCATTATTTTTTGGGCCGTCGTGCTGCAAGCGAATTACAGGAAGACATTGTTGTTGTGGTACATTTCCACAGTTTTTGTGCAACGACGATGACCATACTTTGCCAAAGCTGTCACTTGCATCCTAGCTGCTTTTGGATACAATAATAACAGAAATAAAATATTTGCATTGTACTATATGAGAAACAGATCTATGTCTAAGCACTTTATATATGCTATAAAGGAAGCATTCGCACTGACGGAGCAAATATTGCTAAGAATATGTATTTTGGTAGCTTCTTATTAGAAATGTCAAGTCAGCAATGACTTGACTGAGAAGAGTAGGTGGTATGATGCAAAGCCTGAATAGGACCCATTTCTGTTCATTATTCTGGAGCGAGACCATATATGGACATAAAAAGTGACATAATCTGGAACTCAATACATTGCTTGATGGGAAGAAAGTGTAAGTCGGCGAGAAGTGGTGCAATGTGGCAACTATGACATGCACGACAGACAAGCGTAGCTGCAGAGTTGTGCACCTTGCAAGCATCTTACTGCACAGGCCGGAAGAACTTCTTGCAGAATTAAAGGGGCGCTTTCAGTACCCATTCGGTGGCCAACAGACTTAATCTCACGTAACAAAGAGAAAGTGAGAAGCACAGCTGAGTCAGGAGAGTAATTGAAGTAGTGACTAACATAGAAGTAGCAGCTCAGGACCACTGTAAAAGATGTGCCTTAGTCGGCAGCAGGGGAGTAGTTGTCGTTGGCGTAAGAATCGTGAAAGTGAGTTCCACAGTCCACATGAGTCCACAGGATCTGCAGAGCAAAAGCTTCTGTCACCAACGGTCTTGAAGCAAAGGAATGGAACAGCTAATTTATACTCCATACAGGACCTGAGGGCACGAGGAGGCTGAAACTGGTGCAGCAGTTCAGCTAGGTATATAGGAGCCAAACTATGGCAGGCCTTGAGGGTCAGCGTAAGAACTTTGCTCTGTATCCCGTTGATCAACTGGCAGCCATCCTAGCTCTTTTAGCAAAGGAAGCAGATGGTCAAGCCTCTGGGATTTGTAAACTAGCCTTGCAGCCATATTCATAGCCAGCTGCAGTGGCCTGGTGGCTTTTGTCGGTAGCCCAGACAAAGGGGAATTACAATACTCTAGCCGAGTCAGAACAAAGGAGCTACTTAAAAATTTGGAAAGCCACCGTGGAAGACAGTTCCTAATCTCAGTTTTATCGTCGTTTACTTTAAGGCATTGTGCCGACATCTAGGATCGAATGTCGGCAAGGTAAGCACTCAATTTATCAGTCGTTTGAAGCAGACTCCCGCCGGTTTAAATGACAAATACAGATGCGTATGTATCATCAGCACACAAGTGATATCCTATTCCACGGGCCTGAATAACTTTTCCCTGGGTTGAGCAAAAGTGGAGAACAGCAACGGACCGAGGACAGACCCAGGACGGAAACTTGAGGGACTCCACAGGTGACTGGTCTAGTGGATGAGACCTGACTTCCACAGGACACGGATTGAACGATCAGACAAGTACGATTTGAACAACGCCAGTGCCTCGTCTGCCAGATCGATCGATGCTCTCAATCGCTCAAGTAGGATATCGTGATTAATAGTGTCGAAGGCAGGCGATAAATCTAGCATCGCTATGGCAGTGACATTTCCATCATCGTACTAGACCTTATAAAGGTAGCCACATCGCATGAAGAAATCTCATTAAAACCTCTTAAGGAAGCCTATGCAGAAAATCTCTTAAGGAAAATCAGTTAAGGAGGCCAATGCAGACATATTTTTGCAATTGTGCCTAGCTGGAAGTATGCATTGACTACGGAGCTGATGTAGTCGTCTAGTGAAAGGTAAATTTGGAATGTCAGATTTCGTGCCGATACTACAAGAGACATGCTGGTCAAGCCCATTTAGTGGCTTAGGCTTTCCTATCGTCACCAATCTGAGCAAGTTTGCTAACGGTTCAATTGAAAATGTCAGCAACTGATGCTGCAAGGGAGTTAATAGACAGAGAGGGATCCAAGCACAAATGCAGCAGTATACAACTGCATAAAAATAAAATCCTAGACTATGATTAACTATTATATCGTCAAGAGGGAGAGTCTAGTTGCGAAAAGAAGTGGACCAAACCCACATCACTAGGGTACCCCATACTTTAAAGGCTACCCGGGAGACCGTGACCCACTGGCATCAATCTATCAAATATACCACTGAGACAGCATGTAAACGATTTGCAGCACAGTGCCAGTGATGCCCAGCCGAGATGATATGCACTCAAGAATAACTTAGTGACGAATGCCATCAAACGCTGGTTAGTAATCTTTGCACAACTAGCAAAGAGTATCTACCTAAGCCAGCATTCGTGAGGTGCACCAGTTGACACTGAGACACGTGCAGCAGTTGACAATGTGGAGTGATTAGCTCTCAAACCTGGCTTGAACTTCCTTCCTAGGTTTGAAGTTTTGATGTATGACTCTACATGATACATGTTCCAGTGTCTGATAGAAACGGCAGTAGCAAGACTATGGGGAAGTTGCCCTCTTACTGAGAGGCCTAATAACAGCCTTTTCACAGGGACAATACCTGAGGTTAAGAAGATATTTATCGTGCTAGTTTCAGAAGGCATCTACAATGCATCTCAGAAAAGCAACAGTATGTAAGGGGTCTTTCGGATTAATGGTTTCCTTACACTAGCAGATGAATTTTGAGATGCGATCATTGGAGGCAGGCTTGAAAGTGTGCATTGATGTAAAGTAAAGAACAGAGGGTCACGGGAGTCCACTGGGGATGTTACCAAGGGAATAGACTATCTGAGTTTGCCAATCTTGCTGACAAAGATGCAAGGAAAACCAGCAGCTAGATCACCACAAGGATTGCTTGGTAAGGTGCTGACTAGGCAGAGGATGGTTGATGGTCGACAGTAGCAGCTTTGAATCATGTATATGTAATCGCACTACGTTTTCATAGAAGCAATACGTGGCTTTAGCTAAGTAAGTTTGCTGCCATTCAAGTGCATATATCAGCAATACATGCTGCAAGGGATTTGAAAGTATTTGAGGTTCTGGAAGGCAGGGAGGGATCCAAGCACGGGTACAGTTGTGTGTCATCCGCATGAAAATTAAAGCATAGATTGTGCTCCAATTACACCGGCAAAAGGGAAAGTGTAAACTATGAAAAGAAGCACACTAGCACAGATCACTGTAATCCCAGGGCACACTTTAAAGGCTCACCGGCTTACCACAGGCCCCGGACTTCAATGTTTTGAAATATCCCATTGAGATAGGACCTAAATCATTGCGATGTAGTGCCAAGGATGCCCGGGCAAGTTGATTTATATATACACTACTTTCCAAAAGTGTCTACTCAACTGGTCCCTTGGTCTGCATTCGGTTGTATCTAATGCCTGTATTCGAGTAAGTCATTGCGATACACTAATTATTGAATTGTAAAAATGTCAATACAATTTTGGCCTTAGTCACAGTTTGCTACATTTGACTGAGTAAATGCATTCACCCACAACCGAGTCAACGGTTCCCAGGTAAACAGATGGGCATTGTGGTCACATGACCATTCACTCCCCTTCCCCTGGAGACTCTCCTGCAAAACCTATTTTGACATGTTTAGTCACCAACGACACCTCGGCCAATAATGAGCTAAAGTGTCTGTATGTCTCCTTGACCTGTTGGGACCAGCCTATGCCTTATAAACACTCGGTATACAACCAGACCATGCTGCCAGTTGCACAGCTTTGTGAAGGTACAAGCAGTTTTAATGTCACTAAAAGGAGATGGCCATTCCAATCGAGAAATTGCGAGGCAGCTGAAGATCTCTGCTGGTTGATGCTAGGTTTATTAGTTGGATAGTAAGTTCGTCACAGTTGCTAATGTCACATTCACATTATGCCCTTTGCGTGGAGGTGAGCCGTGACGGTTCACTAGGTAGGGTGGTTGCTTTTCACGACCTCCGGCCGAGGCCGTGGGTTCGAATCCTGCAGTGGGCGATTCTTTATTGCTGCTGCAAGCAGTGGTGACAGCCGTAAAGGCTCTTCTGTCGCTATACAAAAGAGGCCGTTGAATCAGCTCGTTTGTTTTGGTTTTTACTACAATACAGCAATGATGAGTGCCGTGTCAAAAAAGTAGATAATCTAATTTGCATAAGTAGCTGCAGCATGTAAGCTCATAGTTAAAATTAAGTATTGAAATCTTAGAACTTCACATGACTATGAACTTAAACAGGTTTCAAAGGGTGGCCATGGCCTTCCTCCCTTGGCTGTCGCCCTAATTGCCGACTAGCGCTTCCCGGCTTCCGCTTGACCACCTGAGTTAGTGTATAGGGAAGCTACCAGAGTGACCGACCGGAAGTCATGTGGTGCCTGCCTTTGGTAAGCATCAAGCATAAATGCCTATGCATAATTCGAATTTGCCCGTGATTCTTCACATGCAGATTCTATTTATAAAGCAAAATAAATATTTAGTATAAATTTAAAGACTATGAGCACGACTTTATGTTCTGTAGATGCACCTCGATGCTGATTCGCTATCTGGAGCTGACGAATAAGAATCCTAAGCTTGGCAGCCAGAGGGGCGGGCTCACAAGCTAGGCCACCAATCACTCTGGCCCCACTTCCAGATCAAAGTTGGTTTTCCGAGATTATTCACGGATGCATGCTATTTCATATAAATATTCAATATAAAGCCTGTAGTTTCCGCCCACGATTGCAGATCGGCAAGTTTTTCCAGCAATGAATTGGGATTTGCATATACGAGTAAGCAGAATACAAACGAACCTATAGCAAACAATGCGAAAAACAAGCAACAAAGAAAGCCACTCAGTGCCACACTGCCAAAACTCAACAGAATCGTCGTATATGACAAACACTCCCACAGGAAGAGACTGAAGAGGAAGCACAGAAGCTTCGTGTTGTCAGAGCTCAACAAAAGCCTCACTCAGGACAAGGTCAAAAATAGAAAGAGATTAAGGTAAGATTCGAGCATTTAACAACTTGGGTGACCTTGTATGGTGACCTTGCATGAAAGTAGGTCGGGTTTACCAGCAAGAATTACCACTAGCTAAACGGATCGATACTCGGGCCCCCATTGTAGTGCAAAATTTAAAATTCCCATGATTTTTCATGGGTATATGCTATTAGAAGTAGAATTGCATTGCACCATAAAAGAAATAAATCTCTACTAAGGCACTTCATAAAGGCAAAAAAGATATGCAAGCTGAATAAGGACACTAAAATTTCAGCACGCCTAGGCACATTGAGAGGACAATATAAGTGGACAAAGCTAATGCTCTGAGCTATGCAAGCAGGCTTTTGGCTTCATGTCAAGTCGGGGGATGTTGTGAGATCAGTCGGTTACAAGTTCCGTGCTGAGGGAGCATAGGAACTGAGGACGCGATCTCAAAAGGATTTGAGGTTGGTTAGATGAACTGCCAATCATCTGGAACCAATGAGCACCTGGTAAGATGAGAAACCAGGACAAGGGATTTCAGCCGGAAGAAGACAGTGAAAAGATATACAAGTAACCTTGAAGTCGAAGCGCTTCTTGATCGGGAGCTAGTGCAGGTCACTGGTAAGTGGGTAAGTATATTACGGGGTTCTGACATTCACGAAAGACAAGCCTACAGGCCGAATTTTACATTATCTGAAGCAATCTATTGCACAACCAGGAAGACCAGCAAAGACAAAGGTACACACATCTCTATGGGATGTCACAAATGCACGGACAAACTTGGCTGTGGTACCTTTATCTAAACACAATTATTACAATATTACACATTTCCAACAAATGTAGGCTGTAGCCCCACCACCCATTCTTACCTGGAATGTCAATGCATGCAATTCTAGGAGTCACCACAGTGGCTATGATGTTCCTTTCCAGTGACGAGCCAACAAACTTCAACAGTAGTTGTGTGTGGGGATCCCCCAGACCCCAGTCATCGACGAGTGTTATAGTCAGTGTACCGCCACCCTATAAAAGAAGGGAAAAAACTGACAAGCAGCAATGCAGACAAGTAGTGCCTGGAAGTGAACAAAAAACACTGCACGACCTCATTCCATCAGAACTAAACCTTCACCAAAAGAATCAGATGGGCAACTAACTCGATCTAACTTGCCAATCAATTTCAAGAGACCAAGCCAGTCCAAAGAAAATTTGTAACTAGTGTGGCAAAGAAGTGGGCAAGGCCAGAAGGCCAGACTACCTATTACCTCAACCCAAATATCAAACCACTAACGATCTGCCCTTTGACTACATCCAACGAAGCTTAACGATTCGACTGAAATATTGCCACATCAAGCACAACAGGCCACATAATTATGGAGCACCATGTCTGCAAGTAGCTTAAAGATGGTAGATACCTTGTTCTGCCATCCGGTGCCAAAAGAAGATTATTCTTCGGTCCACACTCTAAATTTTATTATTTTCACAAATAACGAAGATTATCAAATATATGAGTACCTGATAAAGAGAAACCAAAAAGCGGAATTCTCGAGCTTTAGTAGGCTAAGACTAGGCGATGCTTAGGAAAAGAATGGTCGGCGCTTCCGTCAAAGCATGCAACTTCCTGTCGGTGCATCTGTGTTCTAATCCTTAGGATGCTCTCACACGGAAGCCTGCTTATTTGAAAAGCTCTGGTGTTTCAAGAAGAGTTTGCTTTGCTAATTGCTACATATTTCACTTCCATACTTCGTGAGGCATGTGTTCATGACATGGTACAATCAAAACTTCCATGGCAAGAGACTCCAATTGCTTCGTCATAAGGTTAGAAGCAGAGTATCTATCGCTTACCATGAGGATTTGTAAATGCCTTAAAAGCCACCGAAGTATTTCCTAATACACATAGCTCAACCTGCCGATGTAGTATGTCGGATGTAGCAACCTTCGGGCATTAAAACAGACTGATGTGGCTTTTCACAACTATTTTTTTAATATGCACAAACATACAAACACACACAAGACAAAGAACGAGGAGAAAGAGCATGAAAGAGTGAAAGCCAGACAGAGAGCGGGCAAAAAAGAAAGACAGTGAAAGAGTGGAACCTGAATTGGCTCCTATTCAAGCAGTGTATCTACTTAAAGACTTGGTCACTTCCTTCAAGGTCCATTCATTCTCTTGATCTCGCCAACCTATCCGAACGACTTCCCAATCAGGCTAGGCAGCATACCATCTGCTCAAGTTGTTAAGCTGTGCCTCTAACCAACTTCAAATCCTTTGAAGACCCAGCTCTCACTTCCTATGCTCTCGAAGTTTGGAACACACTCAACTGATCAACAACATCAATTGACAGCCTTTAAAAAGCTAAAAGCCCACCTCATTCCACAAACTTTCACTGGGTCCATGTAGGTTGATCTTTGTGCACTCATGCATGTTGACACTGTGCATGTTATCACTAACCAATTAAAGCTTCCTTTCCAACATATGCAAAGTGCCTAGAGAGATTTAGTTCTCATAGGGGAGCATACAAATAAGTATTTTATGGACTACCAGCCAAAAACATTTCCCCGAGAACAAGGAATTCGCAAGGTCTAGCAATATTTATAACAAATCGTGCATGCTTCCAACTCGGTTTGCTTTGGGGGAGCCAAAACATGCACAGTGACCCTTTTTTAGTTTCTAAAGCAATTTCTTGCTTCTGACATTGCTACCATTTTCCCAGAAATCATTTTTTAGGTCCGGGCACTATTTTGCACACAGCCAAGTACGATTTACTGGATGCAAAAAGTATGCCACTCTCTAAAAAATGCATCTCAACAATCTTGTCTGGCATTTTCTCAGCAACCATCGAAGGTTACAGGCGTGCTCTTTTTAACATTCACAACCATAGTTTCTACATGGTTTAAAACTAAGCAACAAATCAATGTTACATACGGTAAAAAGAATAAACCAACCAACAGCATTTTCTTACACATACCAAATTAAAGAATTCTTCAAACTAACTCATGTCTTAACTTTCTCTGTGCCAAATTCATGTATTAAATAGAACTAAATTATCCTAATATATTGGAAACATAATATATGTAAATCCCATGGTTTTAGAATTGCAGATTATTTTTCAACTTTGGGTGGCAGTTCTAAATACGGTCTCGCGGCTCTTTTTTCATCAGCAAACATAGTTGGCTGATTTCTCGTTCTAACTGCATTGCGAATTTTTGCAAGCCTCAAACCTTGACCATTTATAAAGAAGCAATCGATACACTCTTAGAAATGCGTTTTTCGAGATGGGGATACTTGGCACATTTCCTCGTACTAATCCTACTTTTCGGTAGTCTTTTAGCCTTGCTTTGGTATAACTCGGAAATGTTAAAGATTTGTCTCGATTCCTAAGGTCCATACAGTTTTGTGTTAGCACTGTATAGATAGTGCAGGCCCGAAAAATCCATACAACTCGGGTATCAAGACAAAACCTCCAAGATCATAGAACTTTCTGACAAAAGGACAGAAAACTGTGCCTAGAAGTTAGGATTAGTAATGAAAAGCAATATATGTGGCAAATTAGGCATGCAAATGACATTGGTTAGCCTACTGGGTGGGGGACATGCTAAATAAACTTATCTGGCATTTGACGAGGCTTGGAAATAGATGTGGTTTTCGAGGATAGATTTTCACAGCACCATCCAAATGAAACAGAAGGGAGAAACAGCAATGCAGCAACATAGGGGCATCGACAGTGCAATACATATGGCTAAGTTATAGTAGCCAACCTTAAATGTAGTCTTTGCATTTTTTTTTAGGACAAAGAATAAAGATCCTGTGACCGAGAGGCCAAATGTGTGTGAAGGGCTGGTGGTTAAGTCAACATGTACACTCTCACAATGGCATATTTCCTGGAGCTACAGCACTCAAGCATGGCATCTAGAAGACTCGTGCCAGAATCAGAATGCAAAATGACTGGCACGATGAACACGAAGATTGCATGGTCGGTCACAAGGTCCATCAAGCATGCCTTTCGAGCTCAAGGTACATTTCATAACTTTGCCAACGGTTTACAGGCTTTAGCCTGACCAGTGGGATAAATAAGGCAGCGATGTGACAAACAAATAGCAACAGCTCTATGGCCCATCCGAAGCAGTAGCCTGAGCAGTAGTCTCCAGCTGAGACTGACCAGCTCCTGCTGCTCTCACTCGTCCTGCTTGGCAAGTCTGAGCCTACGAGTAAAAGGCGTTTGCTCTTCACAACCCAAGTTGTGGGTTCAAGTTCTGCACTGGGTGATCCTGTGTTGCCCACTGAAAACGGTGGTGATAAAAAAAATACTAGCCGATTTAACAGCCTATATATAGCGACAGAAGAGCCTTGACGGCTATCACCACCGCTTGCAGTGGCAATAAAGGATCGCCCACCACAGGATTCGAACCCACGACCTAGGGGCCGAGGTCGTGAAAAGCAACCGCCTTACCTAGTGAGCAATTACGGCAAGCCAGTTAGGTCCTTACGCCACTATACAAAAAAGGCTGTTAAATCAGCTCGACCAATCAATCGGTCGAAGAAGAGGGCGACCTCCTTCGAAACATGGAATTTGTGCCCAAATACTAGGACTGCTTGCCTAACCTCTTTCAGGTAAGTAGGGGCTGTAGCACTGCTGACCAAATCATAACGTCTAGTAAAATGCAGGTTTTCTCTTACATCAAAGGAACCATCAGCAGGGCACATGTCAGACGACTACATATCTGCTGCTGCCAGCCTAGCCCGCACCAGGGCTGAGGCAGCTACAGGCAGCTGATAACCAAACAACAACCAAAGGCACCAAAGCAAATCACTAATCCCATGGAGCCCCTTCGTCAGCACCCTACAGGTTTGACAGCGCTAACAAGGCCCAGTGGGATCAGCAAGTCAAACTAAAAACTGTACACGAGGTAAAATGCTGCTGCCAGCTGAATTCGAAGTATAATCCAGTGGCAGCAAACATTAGGCCAGCCCATGCTATCATCAGGACACACTTTGGTACACTGTGCCCTTAGCACCTGAAGACTGTGTCCTAGACATAGAAATATTTTGCTTCAGGTAAAGAGCCAGTCACGAGTCAATAAAACGTCTTACTAAAATGGCTAGGAAACAGAGCAGTGATGCTAATATAGCAATAATAATAATAATGACATTTGTATTAACTCCCAGGGAACTAAATCTCTTTCTAGTCACTTATGCAGCAAAGGTAGCATTGTCGTTATGGTTTGCGATACAATGTGAAGGGTCACCGAGCATTAACACATAATACAGAATAACTCATAGGAATAGGGACCCGGTTGATATTGTGAGTAACAGGCGCATGTTTTAGCTACTGCTTGTGCTACTGCTAATGTCAAGTCAGAGGATGTCGGGATATCGGTCGTGAGTGGGTTCCAGGCTTTGAGAGAACATAAACTAAACGTATGGTCTAGAAAGGATATGAGGCTGGTTCGAAGCACAGCTAAACGACTCAGAGTCAGATGAAAGAGTGGTAAATGCCTGGTCAGTATTGGTAAGTAGTTTGGATAGGTAGGCCGGAGCAAGAGAATAAATGGACATAAAAGTGTGACGAAACCTTGAAGTCCATATGTCGCTTGATGGGGAGCCATTGCAGGGCAGTGAAAAGTGGTAGACACACAGTTTATGATGCATGTGTGTACAGGCATACAGTATTAACATATTCAGTACTTGCCCGAAAGATTCAGATACCCCGAAATGAACATAAAATTGCATTCACTGCATAACTTAGCAAGCTGAAAAACTCCACCATAAGGTAGGACTCCATTGATGAAGCAATAATTGTGGAAACTGGTGAATGCAACTGGCTCTCGATTGCTCTCTGGGAGCAAACATGAAATGTCTTGGCCGCCTCTAAAAATGCCTTCCTCTGCCTCCGACAGTCACGGTTTTCGAAACATATTTTGTAGCATACATCAAAAATGTAATGTACCAGGTATCCTACTTTCGAAACAATTTCCCTGTGATTGGATTGGGTGAGCACTTCTCACCAACAGTCCAAGTGGGCACTTCTCAGCAACAAGTCCAAGTTTGAAACATCTAATTGTGCACTTTCGCAGCCAGACCATGTTCAAAAAACGATGCAAGAAATTACTTGTGTGCATAGTAGAATGTAGTATGCATACAGAGCTATCTGCAGTGTGAAAAAAAGGAATCAAGGAACCTTTCGAAACTGGTACAGCACTCTTGCCTGAACATATGCAGAAACCGAAAAGATCTCAAACATGATAAGAAGACACGACAGTCTGCCATTTCGAGGACTGCCTGACAAAGATTTTTGTATAATACAACCCAAAGCATTACATTGGAGGACAATTGCTTAGTAACTTCGACTTTAATAAGCAAAAAATCAGTGTACATATGGCAAGACAAAAACAATGCCAATGTTTAATACACAAGCAGCACAGTACTCCCACCAAGTGGGCATATCTCGCTAGATTAGCTCTTGTCAAAGTGCCTTTGAAAGCAAGCTATCGAGAAAAGGGGCAGCATTCAGACGTCTGGAAGGAAGAGGCACAGGTGCACTTCTGCGACGTGGAATTCCATGGACGTCAGCCGACTGGGGTAAGGCGACTACATGCATCAATGCCTGGCATTTCGGCGGTCGCAACATACATTGTGACATCAAAACCATAGTAATTTGAAAATACACTATATAATCGATGGAGTTTTGGAAGAGGGGTAATTAATTTGGCATGTTTCACATGATGGGAAACCACTTACAGAAACTTTCTAGTCCTCATGTATAAAAATACTAATTGCTGAGCGGTTACCTACGTTTTTCCTTAACGTTCATCCACTTCGTTCCTCCTCTACAATCCATGTCAAGCAAACGGCTGCATATACACTCGAAATAATTTCGTTAGACGACCATATCAGCTCCACAGTCAAATCCGCCTATTTTCAGCTTCATAACATTGCTAAAATTCGGGCTTGTTTAGATAAAGATACCACATCTAAGTTGGTCCATGCATTCGTGACATCCCGTCTCGACTTGTGCAACTCACTGCTTACTGGCCTACCAGCATGTGCGATCAGGCGATTGCAGCTGGTGCAAAACTCGGCAGCTAGACTTGTCTGCCGTGAGCGTCGCAGTTGCCACATTATTCCACTTCTCGCCGACCTGCACTGGCTACCAGTCAAGCAACGGATTGACTTCAAGGTTTTGTCGCTCACTTTTAGGTCCCTTCATTCTATGGCTCCAGCCTATCTGTCAGATATACTACCCCATCAGGTCAAGCATAGTACCACCCACTTTTCGGAATCCAACAGTCTACAAATACCTCGTACAAACCTCAAATCCTTTGGAGACCGTGCATTTAGTTCAAATGCTCCCAAAGCCTGGAACTCCCTCCCGACCTGCATCAGAACATCCCCTGACCTGACCACATTTAAAAGGAACCTAAACACACACCTATTTAGGACAGCATTTAGTGGGTCCCTGTGATTCGTCCTTGATGTGCTTGTGCGTGCTGACACTGTGCATGCTGCCACTAACCACATTTGCATGCTGACCCTGTGCATGTCACCCCTAACCATATTATTCATTTCGTTTGTTTTTCAAGCATGATTTTACTTACCATTCAATTGCATTTCACTTTACAGCAAATGTAAAGCGCCTAGAGAGATTAAGTTCTCTGAGGGCGCTTTATCAAGTGAATTATTATTATTATTATTATTATTAGAAATAGATGTTTCAAACTTGGACCACTACTGAACAATGCCCAATACAGCAGCTGGATATGTTGCCTCAAAAGGATCATAGCAACGACATCCAGCTAATCTCAGTGAGCATTGTTTTGCTAGTGCTGTGCTTTAATTACCTGTCCTTTGAAATAATGTCAGAAATCGGCAAATGCATCAGAAACAAGTAAAACGGGTTCTTTTTTGTGAGGCCGAAAACCCTCCCCCTCCCTTCCTCTGCCCTCCACTCCACCCCCCCCCCCCCCAGTTGGACCAGGCTGATAGCCCCAAAACGGACAAGCCAGCCTTCAGTGACTAATGCACCACGAATGTCTGGTCTCTGCAACATGGCAAGCTAGCTAGCTGCGCACTGGTGGCTCGCATCCACCAATGCAACCAAGCAACAATAGTGTATGCCCTCAGAGTAATCCTAACCTAGTTGGTGGCACTTTGTTTGCCTTAAGTATATACAGCAGCACAATATTGCAAGTTGCACACAGCATCGAGTCTGGAGCTGTGATGTAGGCAGGAAGGTGGAGCTGGCACCTGCCACCTGGTGGAACAGTAGAGCAGCAGATGTTGCTTGCACTCATATTTATAGGGTGACAGGGCAGATGGCACAATCATATAATATAATAATATAATTCATTTGTATAACACCCTGAGAGAACTTAATCTCTATTCAGGCGCTTCACATATGCCACGGGGCTCGAGCCCAAGACCACGGTCATCAAATACATTCACTTTGACCTTCGAGGCAAGCACCTTAACCACTGGGCCAAACAGGCATGGCATGGTGGGGAGAAGAATAAGAGGAGGCAGGAAGGAAACTGGCCAGGAATCTGAGAGACAGTAATGGCTGGGAATAGCAAGAGTGAGGCAGGGGTCGGAATAAGCACAAAAGAAATGCCATGAGAGAAAAGCAATACAAAGTCGATGCTGAAGTGTGAACATATCTAATAGGCTACATGTATGAATCAAAGCTTATCCGAATCGGAGAATAGGTGCACTAAAGCAAATGTGTGTGCATACATTGAGTTGAGTATGTGAGTGCTTACCCATGTGTGTGACAAGGGCATAATACATAGTACATGTAAACAGATCGACAGATCAAACATGTGAACTGACACAGGTAGAATAGAGCTGGATATTCAGAACAGTATGACATATGCCGAGCTGGTTTAGTCTAGCAGTTAAGGTGCTCGCCCCGACCAAGGTCTGGCAGAGGTCGTGGGCTCAAGCCCCGAGGCATATGTAAAGCGCCTGAATAGAGATTGTTTTCTTGGGGCGCTATATAAATGAATTATATAAGTACATATCTGACCTTCCAGTCTGCAGTGAAGATAAAAAATGCTGTCTCTTACATAAGTAACTTACCATGCACACATGCAAGGCACAGCTGAGCAACTCATCTGTCCTCCATTCCACCATTAATACAGTCTTCATAGTGGGGGTTGCCACCATAGATATCCCACTGAACTAGAATTTCCTTAATTAAATCAGAGTGAGGGTGTGCATTGACAGCCGTATTATAAAGAATTTGATGAAGTGGTGCATAGGCCAGCCAATCACAGCATGGCTGAAGAGGTTCACCAGGTGGCCCAGCACCCCACTTACGAGGTTCGGTCTAGAGAGAGGCCAGGCTTACTGGCTACCTACCTTATGCTACTGCAGTAGAATAGCAGTATTGACATACAAAGTACAATACAAATAATTTCACTTCCAGTCAATGTGTGCAGGTCTTTAGCCGATACTGCTTGAAGAAGTTTACATTCATTTGAACACCATGGAGCTATCATGGTAATTAATGCCTGGTAGGCACACCAAATGTACAGATATGTTGCCCCTATAGTCTGGTTACAATGTAGCACAGAGTAGCCCAGTGGTACGAACGTGATGAGTCCATATCAAACAGCTTAAGTAACATACACCACGGTCACCAAATTTGCACCAGCCGATCCTGAAAAGACCATCCGCTAGTACATCACACGCGCACACACACACACACTTCCAGGTGCATGCATACACATGCAGCCTTAGCAGCAACTGCAGTGCACTGAACTGCACTCAGCCAACATAGAAATGCAGAGATGGTCCCTATGTCCGGCACCTCAGAGCACCCGAGTACATTCCAAGTCCCATCTCATGAAGTTCATACGTGTGACAAAACGGCTTCTCCCTCCACTCCCGTAAGCTTCTGCTACAATTGCCCTTAATATCAGCGGCTACTAGCCATGCGACAGCTTGTAAATGGACCAAAAGCATCTAGTTGAGTGCCAATCCAGGTCTACAGTTTCACTGCATCTCACACGGTACTCTCAACTTCCATGCAGACCGTTAAATTGCAAAGGAGACATCCATTCCCAGTTACAACAAGAGAGGTAACTCGAATAATCATTACATGGATCGTTGAGATGGCAATACAAATCTCACTACCTGTACTTGAGCACTTACCCGAACTGGTGAATTCGAACACGACAGAGTGACTCTTCCCATACCTGCAATCGAGCTGATTGGCTATGGCAGCTGTCAGCTCAACCGTATGGCATGGCACCACAGCAGTGCATTGCAAGTGCAGTTACGGAGTCAGCTGGACACCAGCACTCCGATCAAGGCTTAACTAGTCAGCCTGGCGTCAAGTGTCGTTGGCTGGCACAGCAAAACAGCACACTAAAATAGCCTGCCTGATCGTTCAGGCTTGACTGGCATGCGCTCAGGCCGCTGCCTGCTCACTCGGTAGACTGGACAGCCAAGCCGCAGATATCATAGAGAGCCAGCTAAACAATGCCTAGGTGTCTGAAATCTTTCTCCAGCAATCAGCACAGGAGTCATGATGTCTGAGTCACCAATCGAATGGTGCAGCACTGGGGAGCACTAGGACAGGAGTACCTATGTCCACTTCCATTCCAGAAGCTTCGGTCAAAGGCAGCACTCACGGCGGCGCTTTGTCGCGAGCCGCAGCAGTAGGAGTCAGGAGCTCCCGTGTCAGTGGCGAAGTCAGGACGAAGGAAGCAGCGTACGAAATAGACGAGCTTGCAGCCCTGAAAAAAGACGCAACGATGCGGGCGCGATCCGCAACAGATCGAGGCAGAGGCTGCACCTGTGCATTTGAGCGCCCAACAGGCACGGACTAGGCAGCAACTTGAATAGGAAAGACTGTTTACATTAAAGATTACTCTGGCCCACCGTTTAACCCTACGCAGCTCGCTATAGCGCAGCTAGTCAGCGCCATCTTCTGCTACCGAAGTTCAAGCGGCGGCAGGTTCGCAGTCGGCGCCGCCTCCAGCTGCGCCGCCTGTAGGTAGGCGCTGCCGCTGGCTCTGCCGCCGCCTGGCGGCCGTCGGCGAGCAAACGACGGCCTGCTCCTCCGCCTTCCCTCCCTCCTTTCGACTCCGTCTGAGTCGGCGTTTTGCGAACTGGGAGACACCAAGCAGCACCAACAATGCTTGTCGTGACAATGTAACTGTCCTGCTTATTCCTGACGCAGCAAAACGGCAGCTAACCCTCACGTACTCGCAGCACCCACACGTACCTGCCGGGAGCCGCGCATTCACCGCTGGGTACGCCATGACGTCGTGACGTATGGGCTCAGCCGGCGTTCGGTCATAAGGGGCTCACGATTCCGCTTCCTGGAGGTGGAGCCACGCCCTCCCCTTCCGTCCGTCAAACTGGAGATTCGTTATGAGCGCACTACATTTGATTGCTTGAACCTGCTGACATGGTATAATTAAGCCCCACATTAGGGATGCAAATGAGTAGTTGGAGCATTAGATTCACAAGGTCAGGGCCTCATCACGATCAAATTAGAGTAGAACTGTGGCAGGACTTCTGACCCGCGAACCGGCCGGTGCAATGTAATGTAATGTAATGTATCTCCGTCTGTAACTCCACAAAGTCATATAGAACATGTGGATGTTACGCAGAAGAGTTTTGTATAGCGCACTCACAGCTTAAGCGGCTTTCGGTACGCATTCGGTAGCCAACAGACTTTGCCTCACGCAACAAAGAGAAAAATCAGGCTCTAACAGCTGATGCACTGCTCTGCAGCGAGGCTAGTGTGTCGTGGGTGTCGCAATTGCCACGTCTCACCACTTCTCGCCGACCTGCACTGGCTCCCAGTCAAGCAATGCATCGACTTTAAGGTTGTGTCACTCACTTTCAGGTTCACTCGTTCTTGAGCTCCAGCCTACCTATCAGATCTACTGACCCCACTCGGTCAAGCACGGTGCCACCCGCTTTTCTTAGCCTAATTGTTTACCTATACCTCGTACAAATCTCAAATCCTTTGGAGACCGTGCCTTTAGTTGGTATGCACCCAAAGCCTGGAACTCACTTCCGACTTGCGTTACGACATCTCCTGACTTGACCACATTTAAAAAGAAACTGCGTGTCTATTTATGACAGCATTTAGTGGGTCCCTGTGATTCAATCTTTATGCACTTGTGCGTGCTGACACTGTGCATGCTGCCACTAACCGCACTTGCATGCTGACCCTGTGCATGTTACCCCTAACCGTGTTATTCTTGTTATAAATTGAGCATACTACAACTAACCATTCGATCGTGCATCCTTTGAAGCAAACGTAAAGGTCCTAGAAAGATATTGTAATTTTCTGAGGGTTCTATATCAAGTGTATTATAATTACAGCGGTACCTCGGCTTACGAGTTTAATTCGCTCCGTGCCACAGCTCGTAAATCAAATTACTCGTGTGTTAAATCAATTTTTGCCATCGAAATGAATTGAAATGCCATTAATCTGTTCCAGAGCCCCAAAAAACATTGCGATTTTTGTTTCATGTTTTCAAATTAAAAGATGTACTTATAAATAATTAATCTTGTTTTAAGAACTGTCTTACATTAAACGGGTTGTGTTAATCCAAACGTATAGGAGTTACTCGGAGATCAGACGACTTGAAGAGGCTAATAGAGTTAGAGGAGAAAGGCTTAAATGAATATCTGAATCTAATTCGCCGATTTTTGCCCTTTTTCGCCGGGCTTTCCTCGCTTTCAATTTATGGCTGGGCGGACGCCCCGTTTGTTATCAGTTACGCGATGAACTCTCACACGATGATATAGAACGGTACGTACTTAGCTGTTTTGTCGTAGTCGGATTTAACACCGGAGTCTGGCGATCTGTTGCGTCCAAGCATCACGATGGCTCGCTCGAGTCCGTCTGGGAGCGAACCGCAAGGCCTGCGCTTAGCGTTACGATCGGATCGTAGGGCAGCATCTTGGAACGGAACGTCGGTCGCTGCGCTACTCTTGTTGGACTTGAGTAGCCACAAGCAGTGTGAAGTTCGCTGCGGCAACTAGCGGTGTAGTTTCTGAAGCTGGCTCGTAACCTGAATTTTAGCTCGCAACTCAAAACAGAAAATTGGCCGAGAGACGGTCCGTATCTCGAAACACTCGTATGTTGAGACATTTGTAAACCGAAGTACAAATAATAATAATAGTAATAATGCACTTGATAAAGCGCCCCTCAGAGAACTTAATCTCTTTCTAGGCGCTTTACATTTGCTGCAAAGGGAAAAGCGATTGAATGGTGAGTAATATCATGCTTGATCAACATCATGAATAACATGGTTAGGGGTGACATGCACAGGGTCAGCATGCAAATGTGGTTAGTGGCAGCATGCACAGTGTCAGCACACATAAGCACATCAAGGACGAATCACAGGGACCCACTAAATGCTGTCCTAAATAGGTGTTTTAAGTTCTTTTTAAATGTAGTCAAGTCAGTGGATGTTCTGACGCAAGTCGGGAATGAGTTCCAGGCTTTGGGAGCATACAAACTAAATTCAAGGTCTCCAAAGGATTTGACGTTTGTGCGAGGTATAGGTAGATCGTAGGATTCCGAAAAGCGGGTGCTTGGCCTGGTGGGGGAGTAGATCTGAGAGATAGGCTGGAGCCAAAGAATGAAGTGACCTAAAAGTGAGCGACAAAACCTTGAAGTCGATCCGTTGCTTGACTGGTAGCCAGTGCAGGTCGGCGAGAAGTGGTGTGATGCGGCAACTTCAAGGCTCACGACCGACAAGCCTAGCTGCGGAGTTTTGCACCAGCTGTAATCGCCTGATTGACATGCCGGTAGGCCAGCAAGCAGCGAGTTACCTAAGTCAAGACGGGATGTCACAAATGCTTGGAACAACTGCAAGCCACCACCAAACTCAAGGGGAACGAGGTCGTAAAATCCTCGAATATGTAAACACTGCATTGTCTTCAAAGGGTACCGTCGCTTCCACGTCCTAGTGGGACTGCAAAAGCAGCATTCGTAACGGGGAAAATCCCAGCTCCGGAGTTTTTAAGGCACGAATTATTTTTTTCTGGGCACGAGGAAAATGTATACGTTGCAAATAGAACCATATGGAAAATCGAAATCCGGGTTACGAATGACCCGCGTTACGTTTGGGAACGGAATAGGTTCGTCAAACGGAGCGAAACGTTGCATCGTTAGAACGGATGCAGGAGCATTTCGAGTCCCATAAGCAGTCCGTTCAGGTATTTTTGAAGTAGTTGTATGCTACAGCCGCAACGTTAGTCTTTCGTGAACGTGGCAGTTGCGAGTTTTACACCACTTTTAACCGAGCAGCGAAAGCTTGCCATCAAGCAATCCATCAATCATTCATTTAGCTGGAACGAGTTGCAACAGACCAGCTGAACTGATAAATTGAAACTTCAGACCTTGCTAACAAGATCCAGTCTGGCTTTAGAGCTAATCATTCCACCGAGTCAGCATTGCTTCGGGTGTACAACGACTTACTTAGGAATGCAGACATGGGTAGAGTATCTCCGCTTGTTTTGTTCGATCTATTGGCAGCTTTTGATAGTATCGATCACCAAGTCCTTCTGGAGCGCCTCTCACCTCGCCTGGGCATCACTGGCACTGCATTGCAATGGTTCAGGTCCTATCTCAGTGGGAGACTCCAGAGAATTCATGTGAATGGATAAAAGTCATCAGTGAAACCTTTGAAATATGGGGCACCTCAGGGCTCCATGCTTGGTGCGGTTCTTTTTACGGTTTATACTCTCCCGCTTGCCTTTGTGATTGCCAAGCACAATCTAGGCTTTCACTTCCATGCGGATGACTCTTAGTTGTAACTTTGCTTTAATTACTCCCAGCCCTCTACCACGTGAAATTCTCTCAGCTTCCTCGCTGCATGTATTGATGACATCCTCACATAGATGGCAGCAAATTTTCGTAAATTTAATGATGATAAAAAACCAACTTACTAGTTATGGGTAAACCAAGTGTAATTCAGAAATTAGAAAGGCTAATGCTCACAATTGACTCTGTCAGCATATCTCCTGTTGAATCTACACAAAATCTAGCTGTCATGCTCCAAAGTTACATTTCAGTAGACGACCACATCAACTCCACGATCAAGCCTACCTACTTTCAACTACATAACATTGCTAAAAGTCGGGCTTGTTTAGATTGGGATACCACATCTAAATTGGTCCGTGCATTTGTGACATCCTTTCTTGACTTCTGTACTTCACTGCTTGCTGGTCCACCGGTCTGTGCTATCAGGCGCTTACAGCTGGTGCAAAACTCTGCAGCTAGGCTTATCTGTCGTGAGCGTCGCAGTTGCCACATCTCACCACTTCTCGCCGACGTGCACTGGCTCCCAGTCAAGCAACGAAACAACTTCCAAGGTTTTGTCGCTCACTTTAAGGTCCCATCATGCTTTGGCATCTGCCTACTGATCAGATCTACTACCCCACCAGGCTAAGCATCGTAGCCCCCCCCCCCGCTTTTTGGAATCTAACTTTACATATACTTCGTAAAAATCTCAAATCCTTCGAAGACCGTGCGTTTGGTTCGTATGCTCCCAAAGCTTGGAACTCACTGCCGAATTTCGTCACGACTTCCCCTGACTTGACCATATTTAAAAAGAACTTAAAAACGCACCTATTCATCACAGCGTTAGTGAATCCCCGTGATTCGACATTTATGTGCTCATTCGTGCTGACACTGTGCACGCTGCCACTGACCACACTTGCATGCTGACCCTGTACATATCACCGCTAACCACGTTATTCTTGTTGTTTATCAAGCATGCTGCCACTAACCATTCGATCGAGTTTCCTGTGCAGCAAATGTGAAGCGCCTTGAGAGAGATTGAGTTCTCTGAGGGTGCTTTATCAGGTGTTTTATTAATATTATTATTATCGAGCAGTGCATCGACTTCAAGGCTGTGTTGCAAGATTTAACAATAATAATAATAATAATGCATTCAATTGAGAGAACTCATAGAACCCAATCTCTTTCTAGGCACTTTACATTTGCTACTAAGGAAGCGTGATCGAACGGTTAATCGTAGCATGTTTGACAAACAGAAGAAATAACATGGTTAGTGGCGACATATACAGGGTCAGCAAGCAATTTTGGTTAGGGGCAGCATGCCCAGTATTAGCACGCATAATCACATAAAGAATGAATCACATGGGCCCACTAAATGCTGTCATAATAAGATGTGTTTTTAGTTTCTTTTTATAGGAGGACCAGTCACAGGATGGTGTGATGTAAGTTGGGTGTCATTTCCAGGTTTTGGGGGCATACGAGCTAAAAGCGCACTCTCCGAAGGATTTGAAATTTTGACGAGGTATGGGTAAACAGGGATATTCCAAAAAGCGGGTGGTACGATGCTTTTCCCGCGACCTCGGTCAAGATGATGGAGCTGTGTGCGCCTGTTGCTTCTCGGCCGCTCTGGTATGCCCCGACCGCGGTGGGTGGTTCAACCATTGACTCAGTGCAGCCTTTGACGTAAGCATGTGGCCCACCACAGAGGCACTCCCTTATCTGCATTGAGTCAGCCCCCAGCACGTATATGTACCCAGTGGGGGAATAAAGACGAGAGTCTCGTTAGCCGCTCACGTTCGCCCGCTCGTGTCTTCGCGTCTCCGTGAGACTCCATTAGAACAGCCACCGCCGGACACACTGTGACAAAACAAGCACCTTACCTCCTGAGCTGTCATGGACACAGCGTCTGTCTGAGCCGTCTTTTGCTGTCCGCGACTGCTCGCGAAAACTTAATGCTGCGTACACAGGCGCTGCATGTACAAGCCTCTAGCCACTATTACAAGGCTCGGGGCTTCACAGGTATTTTGTCGCGTCGAGGATTAGCCTCGCTACACCGTGTTTGTGGCTGGGTTGTTTGCCTGGGAGCCTGTGCAGGTTGATTAGAAGCGGCATGGCGTGGCAAATGTGAGGTTCAAGATAGTTAAGCCTAGCTGCAGAGATTTGCAAGTCACCTACTGTATGCGCCTGATTGCACAGGTCGGTAGACCTGTAAGCAGTGAGGTGCAGAGGTCGAGACAAGATATTAAGGATGCACGGACAAATTCGGATGTAGTATCCCTGTCTAAGCAAGCCCGTATTTTAGCTATATTCTGTAGCTAAAATTAGGTAGACTTTACCACGGAGCTAATTTGGCCGTCTAAGGATTGGTCACTTTAGAAACGGAACATATTTTCGTGCAGATGCAACAGGAGATATGCAGACAGAGCCGATTTTGAGTGTTAAAAATCCTAATTTCTGAGTGAAACTTGATTTGCTCATAACGAGTAATTTGGTTTTATCGTAATTTAATTCGAGAAAGTTAGCTGCCATAGAATCGCGGATGTCAGTAATAATCAGCAAGGGAGTTGAGAGAATTCGTCGTGCTGGGAGGAATCAAAGTAAAGGTATGATTGAGTGCCTTCAACATAGAAGTGAAAGCCTAGATGATGCTTGGCGATCCCATTGGCAAGAGGTAGAGTAGAAACTGGGAAGAGAGGCAGACCAAGTGCAGAGCCTAAATGTACCCAGTAACTTAGTAATTACTCGGATGGTCATGAAGCACCGCGTTTGTGGCCTAAGGACACTTGTGCAGACGCCGATACAGCACGCTTGTAGCGACATGCACGGGCATAATAATAACTATTCCCATATGCTAAAGTGTACAGGCTCGAGTATCTCGTGATTAGCTCGGAAGTAGGCGTAATTAATGAGGCAGGTGGTTTGTACACACAGTATACGTTAACTCCCCCACACGTAGCGTCTCGAAACTGTCTCAAGATTAGCTGTTCAAAGAAGTGGCTCGCCTAGTATTTGGACATGATGATTTCTGCTACGCAAGCTCTGAGCTTCTGTACCGATGGAGGAGGTTGCTATGATTCCAGATCTCCGCACGTCTTCTTTTACGCTAGGCCCAGCCACGCCCGAGCGGTCGCATGCCCCCATAGCAGCTTTCCTAGACGTCTGCACGGCGCGTTTTGTGTGCAAGGTGTAGGCAAATATCACACGGCCTCCAACTAGGGGCCTTTTAGCTAGAGTTTATTTGGTGGACCTGTTAGTGTTGCGGTAGACGCGATCACGGATTGTGCGTCTACTCATCTTAACTTACTCTCCATCCTCCTCCCATCTCTCACCTGTTCCCTCTCTCCATCCTCTTTCTTTCACCATTCCCCTCTCTCAGTCCCCATTCTCTCTCTCTCTCTCTCTCTCTCTCTCTCTCTCTCTCTCTCTCTCTCTCTCTCTCTCTCTCTCTCTCTCTCTCTCTCTCTCTCTCTCTCTCTCTCTCTCTCTTTCTCTCTCTCTCTCTCGCTCTTGTGTCTCTATAAGTAATACCTATTTAGTGGCGGTACTGTTCGGTCTTTCATCTGCACATACTTGTCTTGGGTCAACTCAACTACTTTGGTAGGCAACTACAGTGCCTACGAAAATTATTACTCATATATTTAATACGTATATTATTACGCCTGATCTATTACTAAAAATCGCTCTCGGGCCACTAGCTGTTGGTTTCGTGGACGACGCCCCCATCTTCGGGAGGGACCCCCCCCCCGCGGTCCGCTCGCATACTTTTGGTCACTAGCCATGAGTGGCCGAGCCGGACGCTTCAACCGCACATAGTCTACGCCATCCGTCTAGCGCATGGCCTGAACTGCCATTCTTTCTCGTCATCCAACTAGAGAGTAAACCGCAAGTTATCATACCGTCGCTGGCCAACTCTACACACTGTCCGAGGCCACAAACTATGTATTCCATTTACTCAGGAATACGGAATGTTTCCAAATTTTTCATATTAACTAAAATAATACCGTTCGATACTTAATATTCCGCTTAAGCTTTGATTGTGCTACACCCTTTTTAGTCTTTGTGTCATTTCTGTAGCGACAGGATTTCTCACCAAAGATACAACAACGGTAGAGTACTCCTACGGAGTTATATTGACCCACAACACATAGCACAACTCCACACAGCTGCTCTGCGCTGTTACAACCGTGGTTCGGAGCTTTCACGGCCGGACGTTACTAGGTCGCAAACGTTGAGCTCGCAGCGGTGCTAGTCTCAGCCTCCGACGCGCGACGAATACGGGTGACGCCTGAACCTTGTAAAATTGCTAACTAGTTGTAGGTGCAGCACCGATACAGTGCGTGCATTTTTTGAAGGAGAAAGCACACCATCGTGCAACTACTTTCTTGGCGGACGCCTCACGCGCTTACTACGTAATGCGGAATTGTCTCCCTTGACTGCCTCGATCCTGGTACAATTCTAACCTGCTCTTGATTGCATGAGATGCAGTCTGCTGTCTACAACCTGAGTGCGGGAAGACATCTAGTCTCCGAGTCTTCGGTAGAGAAAACACTTGAAGGACCAGCTTTGCGTTTGTGAAGGTGGTGGACCAAATTCGAGATATCAACCTTGAAGGTGAATTTGGTACACATTTTTTAGCTGACAAATCTAAAATATGCAACACACTGAGAAAAGTTTGGGCTGAGGCTCTGAACTAGTTACGTGGCGCCAGCCTTCTGGAAGAATTTGGAAGGAATATTACACTCACGCTTGCCACCTCTTTAGTCGACTGGTGACCATTATATCTATGGCACCGATATATCGGAACTTACCTGACCTCAAGGAGTTATAATACCATCATTACAATTATTAGAGCCGCAGAGAAAGCTATAATTTTTTTTTCTTTTTCCCGGTTAATTTTGTAATGACATTCATGGGAATGCAGGAAGCGCGATATATCTGTGGCGGGATACCGACTACGCTATGCTGACTATTCCCGCCAGTCCATTGCAAGCACGTTTCCTCACAGCGGTTCCATTTCACATCCCTCGAAGAACGACGGCGTGGTCGGCCTCGCCGGTCTGCAGGTACGTAGCTATTCGAAAGCTTAGTAATGAGCGGCCAGCGCCCTCGCCGCTGCCGTAGCAACGCTGACAGTGCGGCCGGCGCGTTATGGGGCCGTTTACAGCTGCAGCTCTGAATCCCGTGCACGGGAGCGTTTATGAGGCAGCTTCGCGGAGGACGCACGTGTTATGCTTAGGTCGAACGCGCTGAAACCCGCGCAACTACAACTTAGTATTGTGGTTTCAGCGAGAAAAAAGTTGAGCATCTCTGACGACAGGCGGATGGCGACAGCTGACAACGTATCAGACCAGCCGCGACGAACCGCCGAAGTATCATCACTTGACGACATGGAGCTGAAGATACAGGATCTGCCCAGCGAGTCGCGGGGCAGTGGTCGCTCCGGAAGCGCCAAACTAAGACCGGCAGCGGACGATGCCTTGAGCTCACCGGGGCCTCTGTATTCTCAGCTGCACGATCCGCCGTGTACACCAACGATCGAAGTGTCTTCCGGAGAGAGTGAGGACATCATTCCATCCACACCGGAGCAGATCGCCAAGAGCAGCAGCAGTGCTGGCCAGGGTCGCCGAGTTATCCCCATCCGGCTGCTTGTGCCTCAGTCAGCCATGCGGCCCCTCGTTCAATTGTCTCGCGAAGACGTGAGCAGGTCACTCTTGCCGCCAGCCAATGAAGCCGAGGCTCCGTGTGAAGTCGTGGGTGACACTGAGAAGTCTGTCAGCCAGTCGTCTAGAAAGCGGAAGCTAGAGCAGCTGCAGCAAAGTCCGGGCAGAGGCATCTCTGGTATGCAGGCGGTGCTCCTGAATCGTGTCAGCGATTCGCCTCACGCATCACCTCCGAGGGTAGTGATGGGTCCCGACGGCGTCTTGGCCGTACCGGAGACACCCGAGGCAAAAGGGGTGGATGACGCAGAGCCTGCAGCCGAGTCGTCCCAGGTCGCCCCACAGACGCCTGGCCGCGGTCGCTCAGGCTTGGCCAGGCGTCTGAATCAGGAGTTCTCCGTTGTTGCCACCGGCGCTGCAACTCCACGAGCGGCAATTCTACGAGCTGCAATCCCACGAGCGAAAACTCCACGAGCGGCAACTCCACGAGCAGCAGGGTGCTTCAACGTATCGAGCCTGACCATCTCGATTCTCCCGGAGTTGCACAGATGCTGCGACGTTGGCAGCGATTCGATCCCCGTGCCAACCAACATTCGGCCAAGGCGGCTCGTATCAGGACGCGCAAGCACAGCACTTGTGTATATCGGGCGCTTGCGAATGGTGGTTGCACTATCCAAGTATGGTACGGTACGTGGATTCGTTGCCGACGTCTGCCGGAAGTACGCAGCAGAGAGTGGTGAGTTCGTCAGTCCGCAAGACGTTAGCCTCTACCGAGTCGACGGTCACCGGCTGCGTCTCGACGAGCTTGTATACTCGGAGCTGCTGGAGGAGAAGAACTGCGTCATTGCCATCCTGCCGTCGGCTCTCAAGACGCACTTGCACACGTTCGCCTGCCGCTACAGGTCATTGTGCCTCGAAGCTCACGTCGAGGTCGATGCAAGTATGTGCGAGATGCTGAGGCTGGCTGACAAGCACAACTTCTTGGTGCTGCCGTTCGCGAGCGTGCCGTCGCCATTCGTCAGCTCACTGATCATCCGCTGCATCGACTCCGCATTCTCCACGCCCGTGCTTACCAACATCGACCTGTCCTCGAGCCGCCTCGGTGACCGAGGCTTGTGGCTGCTCGTCCGTGCCCTCGTTCGGCTCGTCAACCTGAGCAACCTCAACCTGTCTATGAACGAGATCACCAGCGCCGGACTGGCACACCTGGTCGCTCCATTCGCCGACCGAGCGATCGCAGGGGCGGCTGGGGAGATGCCGCCCAAGCTGCTGGGCTCGCTGGTGCAGCTGGACTTGAGCGACAACCCGTTCGGTGACGCCTCCGTCGAGCACCTGGCGATGCTGCTCACCAGCCTGTCCAGCCTGATCGACCTGCGGATAACCTCCTGCGGCCTGGGTGCAAGCACCCTCTTCAGTGACGGGCCTTTGTGTGTTGGCATTAGAAATAACAGGAGCCTCTATAACCTCAGCGTGGCTAACAATAGCATAGGATCCGTCGGTTTGGCTACCATTTTCAAAGACGTGCTTTACGGTAGCGAAATTACCCATCTGGATTTGACCGGCTGCCGGACGACGGTAGCCGAGGCTGACGACGACGACAAAGGTCCCTTGGTCGGGGCGCTGCACTACCTGGTGCAGCGCCGCTACGCCCCGAAGCTCATCTGGCTCAGCCTGGCCGAGTGCGATATCGGGCCGGCTGAGGCACGTGAGCTGCGGCTGCTGGCTGCGAACGGCATGCAGCTGACGCACCTGTCACTGAGGAGCAACCCGCGGCTCGTGGCCAGCGATGTGCACGACCTGCTGCTTGCGCTCAGCCCGAGGCTCCAAACGCTCGACGTGTCGTGGTGCGAGCTCGGCTGCTTTGTCGCCGCTCCCGGTGCTGCGCCTGTGGAGCTGCCGAGTGTTGGAGCTGCCCAAGCCGACATGGCCGACCTGCTTAAGGCTCTCGCGGAGAAGCTGGGCAACAAGCTTCAGCTGGAGAGCCTCTCGATTGGCCCGGCCCGCTGGTGCCGCAGGGCGCTGGCTGCCCGGCCAGGCCGCCTCGCGAGCCTCATACGTGCCTGGAGGAACCGCTGGACGTTCAGGGCCGTCTGCAAGTGGACCGGAGACATGCTTGAGCTCTCGTTTGTGCCTGCCAAGGACATGGAGAGTCAACTGCCTTTTTGACCGACTGGTGCTTAGCAACATGCTGCTGTTCGAGGTCGCCTTAGGAGGCAGTGCTCCCCTTGAGCACATGACCTGTTCTGATCCACTCATGCAGTGGATGGCGCATTATTTCGATTGGTTTATTTTTTTAGTTAAGATACGAATTTAATGTTTGCAATGAACTACCAATGTTTTTTGACCGACCGGCATGCGGCTGTTGCCTTAGGGTGCAGTGCACCACATGAGCACATGACCTGTTCTGATCCACTCATGCAACCGATGGCACATTATTGTGGTTGGTTTATTTTTTTAGCTAAGTTACACTCTTAATGCTCGAAATGAGCTACCGACATTTTCTTTGTTTTATTTAATTAAGCCTGCTGTACTTAATGAGGACAATAAATAATGGTGCTTTCTCCTTCGCAAGCTAAGTGATTTTGTTTTAGGTAATTGAACGAATGCCCTTCTGCATCCTGTCGAGGCTGCTCTTAATGCTTCTCAAGCGTTTTGACTTGAGTGATTGGCAGCCGACTCATTTGTGTAGGGAGCTGGGGTAGTGAAGCAGGAAGCTAACAGTTACATCCGTCAGACCTATAATAAATATATGATAGGTGCCAAAGCCTGGAACTCCCTCCTACGAACGTCTTCGTGGAGCTTATCTTTTTTTTATATTAATATCCCCAGCAGGCTTGGCATCTTTCCACCGGCTTTTCGTAATCAAATCTTACAGCTTCATCTCTCATGGACTTGAAAAATCCTTTAAAGACCATGCCTTTAGTTCGCATGCGATCTAGGCTTTCACTTCTATCCAGATGACACTCAGTTGTACCTTTGCTTTGATCACTCCCAGCCCTCCAGCATGTCGAATTCTCTCAACTTCCTTGCTGCATGTATTGATGACATCTGCAGATGGATGGCAGCAAATTTTCTTAAATTGAATGATGATACAACTAATTACTAGTTATGGGCAAACTAAGTGTGATTGGAAAAGCCAATGCTCAAAATTAGCTCAGCCAACATATCTCCTGTTGAATATACACGAAATCTAGGTGTCATGTTTCAAAGTGACTTTTTGTTAGACGACAATAAAGTCTGCCCACTTTTAAATACAAATTGTTAAAATTCGGGCTTGTTTAGATAAGGACACCACATCTAAGTTGGTCCATGCATTTGTGACATTCCGTCTTGGCTTTTGTAACTCACTGCTTGCTGACCTACCGGCATGTACAGTCAAGCTCTTACAGCCGGTGCAAAACTCTGCAGCTAGACTTGTCTGTCGTGAGCATCAAAGCTGCCAAATCCCACCACTTCTCACCGACTTGCACTGGCTACTAGTCATGCAACGGATCGATTTCAAGATTTTGTCGCTCACTTTTAGGTCCCTTCATTATTTGGCTCCAGCCTACCTATCAGATCTATTCCCCCACCATGCTAAGCATGATACCACCAGTTTTTCGGAATCTAACATGCATACCTCCTGCGAACCTCAAATCCTTTGGAGACCGTGAATTTAGTTTGTAGGCTCCCAAAGCCTGGAACCCACTCCCGACTTACATCACAACATTCCCTGACTTGACCATATTTAAAACGAAATTAGAAATGCACCTATTTAGGACAGCATTTAGTGGGTTCCTGTGATTCGACCTTTATGTGCCTATGCATGCTGACACTGCATGCTACTACTAACCACACTTGCATGCTGACCCTGTGCATGTCACCTCTGATCATGTTATTAATGTTGTTTATCAAGCATGATACCACTCACTATTCGATCGCATTTCCTCTGCAGCAAATGTAAAGCGCCTAGAGAGAGAGAGAGAGATTGGGTTCTCTGAGGGCGCTTTATCAAGTGCATTGTTATTATTATTATGTTTCCAAAGCCTCTTGACTAACGTCATGACGCCCTCTGACTTGACGACATTTAAAAAATCTAAAAACGCTTTTTATTTATCTTGGCATTTAGTGGGTCCATGCTTCCCTTGTGTGCTAATTCGTGTTGACACTGCATGCTGCTGCTAAGCATAGTTTCATGCTGACCATGTGCATGTCACCTCTAACCGTGCTATGCCTGTTGTCATTGAGCGTGCAACCACTAACTATTCGACAGTTCTTCCTTTGCAGCATATTTTAAGTGCCTAGAAAACGATTGAGTCCTCTGAGGGTGCTGTAGCAAATGTATTCTAACTATTATTCGCCTGCTTCAGGACTCAATACCATAACCGGGTCTTTAAAAGTACACAGCCCTTATCCCTGGGCCAAGACCCCGGTCAAGACTCAGAATATCACAGCATCGATGCTATTTTTGCTCCCATTAAAGCAGCGAAAAATCATAAACGTCATCTCGCTCATCATCTTCATCAATCGTTTCTTAGTCGACTGATCGGCGAAGGGCGAATCAATTTTAGCAACAAATACTATAGTATTTTTTTACTACGGCAGCTCTCAGGCAGGCTAACTGCGATACTAACCCTAGCTTTAGTGGGTCTGACTAGGGCACCTAGTGCAACCCGTAGCCGGTGGACTAGCCAAGTAGAATTGGGTACGGGACACATTAGTTAACCGGGAGGGAGCGAGGTGTCAGTCTGACAGCAGATCCGCTCAGATTAGAATGGAGCTTTGTTCAGACAAAGAGCGGCCAGGATGTGAACCGACTACTGCAATCCAAAGGGCGAAAGGACGGCAAGCTGGCGCAGGAGCCATTCAATAAATTACAGGTGGAAGCAAATAGGCCTGAATACGGACAACAAGAGCTGGGGTCCGAAAAAGTAGCAGCTACGCTCGAACTCAAAAGTTCCGAGAGAGAGAGAGAGAGAGAGAGAGAGAGAGAGAGAGTATACACGGGACGACTGAAGAGCTCGGGGCTGCAGCTTCGGTAGTCGATGCGATACTGCGCCTCGAGAGTCGAACCTACGGCGACGGACAGCTAATGGCAACTTAGACTGCCCGGCTGTGTTCTGCCGGCTACTCAGTTTGCTGTTCGTATCTTGGGTGCTGTGGCCTTCAGGGTCGGGGCCATAGCTAGCGACGCGGGCCTAGGGTAACGTATTGTAGTCGGGCTTCGGGAGTTCGCGTAGTTAACTCTGTTGGTCCGGTGCGCACCGCGTTAACGCGAAGGGTTGTTTATTATACTCGGCTTCGGGAGTTCGCGTAGTTAACTCCGCCAGTCCAGTTCGCGCTGCGTAAAGCGCTTGCGCCATCGCGTAACCATTAGGAACAGGTCCACAATAAACTGTTGCTTTCGGCACCCAGTAATGGCCGATTGTGTTTTTAACCACGCTGCAGCGCTGCATTACACGGTCCGCTTGTAGAGAACCGGGAGACGAACACCTTCGCGGTTACATTTTACGAGTGTATGTCGCACCCAAGTAAAAGCTGCACCCTAAATTTATGGATAAAATTTTTTGAAAAAAGTTTGCATCGAAAAATATTATTGAATATATAGCTAATTTTGTATTAAAATAAGTTTGCTTTAATCATCGCAGTCAGAAAGAAACTTGTCACCAGTATCACTGCTAACTTCTTAATAGTCTTCTGAAATATTGTCAACGTCTGAATCTTCACTTTCCTCATAGATTGCAACATATTCAGTTCTATCCAGCATGTTTGAAATTCATATCTTCTTGAATGATGTCACAACGACGTTCTGTTTTGATGCTCTGCCAAGCGTGTAAAACCCATTCACAAACATGTTTCGTACTGGCTCGTCTAGTTCTCCTTGCAGTTGTCAAATATTGACTTGTATTGTATAAGTCGCAGGCTTATTTCTTGCAAACAAATTGGATAAAGTGCGACTAATACTCGTCAAAATACGGTACGTGTTCTGGTGCTCATCAGCATGCATTTAAAATTAAGCACGTGAATGCTATGAAATAAAAGAATTAGCACAAACGCACGCCGGCATTGAATTCTTCAGGAGGCGACCACTGAGTTTACCTATGTTTCTAGTTGTCTCACCGATTAACGGTAAGTAGTCACGACCTCGACCTCAGCAACGTCAGCTGTAAGCGCCTCCGCGCTTTCACTTGACCTTGACCCGACATGGCTGCGGTGGGCAAGGTGTCGGTGTACTACCGCGCGGTCGCCGGGCTGCGTAAAGCAAGTAATGTGCTGAACATGAGTGAACCGTCTCATAAAAGGATAACGAGGCTTTTTAGCAGCCTTCTTTTGAATTCAGCGCGTCACAGTACTGGAAACTGGACTATGGCGATAGACCAGCGTCGAGCAGCAGCTGCAGCTGCGTCTAGGGAAGGCGCCGCCGACCCCGCGACTGGCCGCCTCGCCACGCATTGCCATAAATGCGGAGTAGCTCACAACGAAATGTTCGTTTGCCCTTCTTGCAAGGCTGTTCAGCCGGTGAAAAAAGACTTGGACTACTTTGCTGTATTCGATTTTCCCAGAAAATTTAACATCGACTTGCAGGGTTTGTCCACCAGGTACAGACGGCTCCAATCGGTGCTACACCCTGACAAACACGCAACTGTACTAACGGTAAGTGTGATTGCTCCGGCATCAGGGCTTATTTTTTCCAGTCTTATGTGTCTAACCGTCGTCGCTGTTTTAGGAAGACAAACGTCTTGCAGAGGCACAGTCGGCTCTGGTTAACAAGGCATACGACACTCTGCTGAAGCCCATTTCGCGAGGCGTGTACATATTGTCGCTTTACGGGATTCATATCGAGGAGACCGAACTTCCGAATGACGCCCAATTTCTCACCGATGTGTTGGCTGCAAATGAAGAGCTGTCAGAGTGCAGCGATGCCACATCCCTGGCCCAACTTCGAAGGAACAATCAAGCAGTAGCCGACAACTTTTGTAAGCTAGCTGGCCAGGCATTGGATGAAGGAAGGCTGCAAGAGGCTATCGTCCTTCTGTCCAAGCTGCAGTACTACAATAGTATGCTCGAAAAATCCAAAGAAAAGGAAACAAGCATGATTAGCCGATCGTAAGAGGTTGCTCATTATATGCCAATTCGAAGTTTTAGGGTTTACTCTCGGACCAAGTGTATCGATATCGCCATAGCAGCTTCTCTGTACAATGAGCTTCTGCTCATCTTTAGTGCAATCGATCGCTTCATATACCTCAGGCGCTCTACATTTTCTCGTGGTTGGCCTAAGGACAGACGATGCGAAATGTTTGTATGCAATTCATTTTGTTCGTCAACATTATTAGTCGCATCTGTATCATGGAGTAGCAGAAAAAGCTCATTGAATGAATTGCTCCTGGCAGTTTCCGGAACCGTAAGTTAAAAATCAGGCCTTCGCTCCTTGTGCCGTATGTGTGCATGCTTTCTATTTTCTGTTAGCCCCTTCTTTTAATGCAAAAGCCGAGCGATGGCTACAGAAGGTTAATGATCCTCCTCGTCGTCTACCGAGTTGTTCGTGTTTGTAAGGTGCTCTATATTACCGATACTTGTCGTCGCTTGAATATACCACCCCTGTCAAGTTGCATGACAATTATGTTATCCGAGGAACTTGCTAGCAGTTCGGATATTTCCTTTCCGGTACGAAGGGAGAAGCTTTAGCAGCCTATTAGATTTAGGCGGAGACCTTCAGGGTTCGTATTACAGTTGGAGTATCATAATCCTGATGGGCAGAAACTAATTGAAATATTTTAAGTGTTAGTCCCCCGTAACTCAGATAAATATTAAAGTTTACGAGGGATTATTCAATCATGTCAGTGCTTAATGGCCCAAGACGAGCTGGTCATTTATTTAGGCTGGCAGCTCGAGGGTAATGCAGTGAAGAAGAGGCTCGGGTGATGACGGGAAGGGGAGAGTTTTATTTTTTTTTAATGAAAAGAGGCCACAAAACTATCAAACCTAAATAAACTATTTGGTGTGTAGGCATGGCGAAATAAATAAGAAAGGCTTGTGCAGGCTGCCTCTGGTGCACATCGTTTGATTGCAACTCGGAATAGTGCTAGTTTTTCGTGTGCTTCGTGCATTGGTCATTATAATATATATATATATATATATATATATATAATTCATTTGTATAGCGCCACAAGAGAATTTAATCTCGCTTCACATATGCCTCCGGGCTCGAGCCCACGACCTTAGTCGGGCGAGCACTTTGCCGCTGGACCAAACCAGCTCGGTATCATTTCGAGTGTCCGCATATATAGCTTTCAATCCATTGATATCAGGTGGGAAAAATCAATTCTGTGCTTTAAGTAAAAAGTGACCATAGAGGAGTTCGTAGCAGGAATAATGTATATGGAGTATATCTCAGGAATAATGTATATGGAGTATATCTCAGGAATAATGTATATGGAGTTGCAAAATTAAGAAATAAATCCTAGCTGGTTAGACAGCTTTTTGTATAGCGACAGAAGAGCCTTTATGGCTATCACCACCGCTTGCAGGGGCGATAAAGAATCGCCCACTGAAGGAATCGAACCCACGACATCGGGACCGAGGTCGTGAAAGCAACCGCCTTACCTAGTGCGCCATCACGGCACACCGACCGATGCGCTAGGACTTGCACCTTCAGCAGACAATGAAGGCGTAGGCCAAAAGCATGGGAATCCCTACCCAGAAGCAAAAGGCATGGTCCGTAATACATTTTGGCCCCAGATCGGTATGTCGTCCGGGTGGGGGGGGGGGGCTAAGTAGCATTCTAAAGCCCCCACTTAAGGATCTGACAGAAGGAGCGTCGACCCCAACAAGCTGCACTTCTAATCTCCCATCCATTCGAAGGTAGTGGGTGGGGTGTGAGGTCATAAGCACCCCATACTATAGGGTAAAGGGGCGGTCGTTGCTGCTTCAAACCGAAATTACAGCTGACTAATCGCCCATTGCCAAAAATATCCCCCGTCACCTCATCTGGACGCTCTTTTCAGGTGGTTTTCGGTCTTCCAGGAAGAGAACACCCGGCAGCTCTTAGAGTCACTCTAGAGACGTCACGAAGCGAGACCTCGCGGTGAACTGGTTTTTGTTCCACGAAAAAGTTAGATCCGAAGATTTCTCTCACGTGGGGCGAAACAGTCCACTAGCTTGGTGGCCCTTCGGCGTGCACTTGCGGTTTTTCAGAGGGGGCTATCAATAGTTTTTAACACGGGTAATCGTATGTTCAGTTTCTGAAATCATTATTTCTCAGACATGTCCAACGGCGATGCCGGTCAAGCGCCAGACGTACTTGCACCGGCAAGTTCAAGGCTATCTGAATTTATGCTCAAATTTGTCATCGGGCGGGTGGGTCTAAAGAGGCTTCCGGAGGTGTCTTCGGAATGGAGGCTTCAGGTCTCGCCGAAAGGGAAATAATGATAGACGAAGATAAAGTGCCTTTCCAATCAGAATACTTTTAAGTGCACAGAAAATAATTTTATTTATATAAATTTATTATGATAAACTTATGTAATTTAAAGAGGGAGCAAGTCCGTAAAAACAAGTAGCTGGCGTCGTGCTTATTTTGTGCCCGTTGCGGAATTTATAGACTAATACGACGGTACAACTATGACGAGTATTATCAGAAATAATTTACTAATTTGCAAATGCTAAAATGAAAAGCATCGTAGTTAAAATTGGATCGTGTTATTGAATTATGATCGTGTGACGGTCGGACTCTTAAGCATCGCTATTTAGTTACTTGAAATAGGGACGGTCTAGCTGTAAGTTGCGTTATTTAATAATGTATCTGAATGCCGGGAAATTATCTCAGTAGAACAAATACAAATGGCAGAGTATAACTGGGTAGTCGGATCTATGTGACGGTCTGTGAGTCATCATGGCTAAGCCTTTTTGAAGCTTAAAGGTGCTTTATATTTTTAATTGACTCGTACTCGCGATCTCTTTCGAGTACACTCTAGTTATCATTCTCCTTTTGGCTGATGGGCAGGCCAAGTCAGCAGTGATTTGATTGGATTCAGCATGGCCTCGTATGTCGTCCAGCAGCTATTCTCGCCAGAAACATAGAGCAGTTCAGCCTATAGAATTATTTGGTAAATAAAAGTACTCTTTCCACAACAGGAAGAAAGAAAAGACAAAAGCGATAAATAATGATTTATTAAATAACGACACTGTCTTTACCTATACTCTAAAACCATAAGTAAATACAAAAGCCTCACTTTGATCTAAGGTTCATCTCTTCAATTTCTTCTTCAGTGGTGCTGAAACCAGTGCCAATTTGAACGTCGTCCTGCAGAAAACAGCAACATTTGAACACACAGCTGCATAGAGGCCAGAGCAGCGGCACACAGGAGGCACACAACCGAAAGCTGCTTAGGTGTTTGGTTGAGCTATAGCAAACTGCCCTTAGAAACTTGAATTACACGAGTTGCACGAGTTCCTCGGATGATCTTTGTCCATTCACATCAAAACTCTGGAGTATCGTACTGAGGTAGGACCTAACCATTTGCAATGCTGTGCCAGTGATGCCCAGGCGAGATGAGAGGTGCTCAAGGAGGACTTGGTAATCGATAGTATCAAAAGCTACCAAAGGATCGAGCAAAACACGCAGATATTCTACTCAAGTCTGCATTCTTAATTAAATCGTTATATACCCGAAGCTATGTTGAATGCTGACTCTGTGAAGTGATAAAGGTCTAGAATCAGACAGGAATTTACTAGCAAGGTTTGAAGCTTCAATATATACGTTCAGCTGGTCTGCCACAACTAGTTATCATACTAATGTATATGACATATATACACTCATCCGCAATAGTATTAACGAGGTGCATTAGACACCGTCTACTTATTAACTATTCACACTCGAAGGTCCGCCACCGATGTGGGCCGGCTTTTAAATAAAACCGATTGTTGCATCCAAAATTGACCCAATGCCGACGGCCATGTCTACGATAACTGTTAGAAACAAAAACACCCGGCGACCACGAACGACATCTCACCTTTAAAAATGGTCACTTGAATTTTGACTTGCAGTTCGATTATTATACTTGCAACCCAAACGGCCATGATTTTTCTGTGCGCTGGAGGAGTTATTTTTGCACTTTCTAGCGGCACCACTCGTGTGGAACTCCACCTACGGTGCATATCTGCCATGGGAAAGACAAAGGAGCTAAATAGGGAAATCGAAGGCCAAATCATCGTCTATCGCAAGGTGGGTCTTAGCAACATGAAGGTGGCACAGAAGCTTGGTTTCAGTCTGAGGGATCGATCAGGTATAACCTGACGTATTTTCAGGGTGGTAGAATGGCCCACGTTCAACGACAAAAGGATGCTACAACTGGCTGCACTGGGTCAAAGGAAAGCAGCACTTCGAGGTCTCGGAGAGACCTCGAAGTGGTGCTTTCCGAGGCCAAAGCAAGGCTGTAAGCGTTGATACGATTCGCAGGAGGCTTACGGTGCACGGCATTTACAGAAGAGTTAGTAAACGCAAGCCGTTAATTAACGAAGGACAATGAAATTGCAGACTGCTGTGGGCCCGAAAACACGCCCACTTTACAGCTGCCGACTGAAGCAGTATTCAATGGACCGATGAAAGTACTTTGGACCGATGAAAGTTAATTCATGGTCCACGGAGATGGCGAGCAGATGAATTTCGTCAGTCGAAGAAATGGCGAAGAGTACTTACCGGACTGCTTGCAATCTATGCTCAAGTAAGGAGGTGGAAGTGTGCTTGTTTGGTCTTGTTTTGTTTTTATACTTACGGCGTAGGACCTTTACATCAACGGAATTATTTACAGGAACATGTTCGTGGACATTGTCAAGAATGTTGGCATGCCTGTGCCAGAGCTCCTGTGAGGGAGGACTACGTTTGGCAAATGGATAAAGATCCTAAGCATACTGAAAGTACAATGAAGCAATTCTTCACCGATTCAGGTGTCCGAGCCCTTAGATGGCAAAGCCAATCTCCCGATCCCAACCATATTGAGCATCTGTGGGGCAGGTTAGAGCGTTCACTTAAAGCTGAGAGCAGCATCGTCTTCCCCAAAGCAGCTTTTTGGTCGGCTCAAGCATATGTGGGACTGCATCTCTTCGGATGTTTGTCGAAAGCTGACTGAGTCAACGTCCTGGCGAATATACGAAGTCACTGGGGGGGTCCGACCTCTTATTGCTGTGAGTACCTATTAGTACATGTTTAACCTTAGTTCTGATAATAAAAATACGAACACACCTCGTGAACATGTTTTCAGTGCTGTTCGACGAAGAGCGAGTCAATCAACTGATGGACATCAGTTTGGTGGTAGTACCGATTCACTCTAGTAAATACTTTTGCGTTAATAATAATAATAATAATAATGCACTTGATAAAGCGCCCTCAGAGAACTTAATCTCTTTCTAGGCGCTTTACATTTGCTGCAAAGAGAAATGCAATTGAATGGTAAGTAAAATCATGCTTGAAAAACAAACAAAATGAATAACATGGTTAGGGGTGACATGCACAGGGTCAGCATGCAAATGTGGTTAGTGGCAGCATGCACAGTGTCACCACGCATAAGTACGTGAAGGACGAATCACAGGGACCCACTAAATGCTGTCCTAAATAGGCGTTTTAAGTTCCTTTTAAATGTGGTCAGGTCAGGGGATGTTCTGACGCAGGTCGGGAGGGAGTTCCAGGCTTTGGGAGCATACGAACTAAATGCACGGTCTCCAAAAGATTTCAGGTTTGTACGAGGTATTTGTAGACTGTTGGATTCCGAAAAGCGGGTGGTACGATGCTTGGCCTGATGGGGGAGTATATCGGAGAGATAAACTGGAGCCATAGAATGAAGGGACCTAAAAGTGAGCGACAAACACTTGAAGTCAATCCATTGCTTGACTGGTAGCCAGTGCAGGTCGGCGAGAAGTGGAGTAATGTGGCAACTGTGACGCTCACGACAGACAAGCCTAACTGCAGAGTTTTGTACCATCTGTAATCGCCTAATGCACACATGCCTGTAGGCCAGCTATCAGTGAGTTACTGAAGTCAAGACGGGATGTCAAGAATGCATGGACCAACTTGGATGTGGTATCCTTATCTAAACAAGCCCGAATTTTAGCAATGTTATGAAGCTGAAAATAGGCAGATTTGACTGTGGAGCTGATATGGTCGTCTAACGAGAGGTCGCTTTAGAATATGACACCCAGATTTCGAGCTGATTCAACTGGAGATATGCTGGCTGAGCCAATTTTGAGAGTCAGCCTTTCCAATCTCTCAATCACACTGGGTTTGCCCATAACTACTAAGTTATTTTTATCATCGTTTAGTTTTAGAAAATTTGCTGCCATCCATGTGCGGATGTCATCAATGCATGCAGCAAGTGAGTTGAGAGAATTTGAGGTGCTCAAAGGCTGGCAGGGATCAAAGCAAAGGTACAACTGAATGTCATCTGCATAGAAGTGAAAGCCTAGATTGTGCTTGGCAATCACGTCAGCAAGAAGGAGAGTATAAACCGTAAAAAGAACCGGACCTAGCACGGAGCCCTGAGGTACTCCATATTTCAGAGGTACTTCAGATGATCTTTGTCCATTCACGTCAATACTCTGGAGTCTCCCACTGAGATAGGACCTGAACCACTGCAGAGCAGTGCCAGTGATGCCCAGGCGATATGAGAGGCGCTCTGGAAGAACTTTATGATCGATGGTATCAAAAGCTGCCGAAAGATCGAGCAAAACAAGCAGACACACTCTACCCATGTCTGCATTCCTAAGTAGGTCGTTGTATACCCTAAGCAATGCTGACTCTGTGGAGTGATAAGCTCTAAAGCCAGACTGGAACTTACTAGCAAGGTGTGAGGTTTCGATATATGAGTTCAGCTGGTCTGTCACGACACTTTCCAGTGTCTTTGATAGGAATGGTAGAAGGGAGACTGGGCGGTAGTTGCTCAAGTTCTCTTGGTCTAGTGTCGCTTTCTTGAGAAGTGGCCTGACTACAGCTTTTTTGAAAGGTGCTGGGACATGACCTGAGGCTAATGACATATTAATGATGTTAGTTATGCATGGCAGCAGCAGATCAATGCAACGTAGGAGCAGGACAGTGGGAATAGGGTCCAGAGGACTTGTTGTCTTCTTTGATTGAGATACGAACTTCAGGACTAGATCACTAGTGACCTGCTTAAATGCCTTGCATCAGTATCGCTGCAATTCGTACTTGGGTATCCAATAACAGGCAGAGAGAACCTACATCCCGGCCCAGGTCAAGTCGGGAGCTTCGGAAAACTGCTTATCAAGAGAATCTAGACCATCCAGATAACTTTTGTATTTCAGTGTATATAAACCCATACACACATACATATGGATGGCATATATCGGTGCCATCGTACGTTTAAGCAAACGACCGTATTTTTCGGAAGGTTTGCAGGACTGCTCTGGTTACATCCTGTACTCCTTTCAGGATACATAACTTCGCACGAGCTTACGGCCACGGTGATAGAGAGACAGATAAGCATGTTATGCCTCAGCATTAATTAAATAAATGTCTTAGGCTAATAGGAGTGACCCCTGCCATGATTACTAAAAATTTACTTTTAAGTTCAAGCTCAATTAGACGAACATTTTACAAATTATACATTACATAGATGGATAATTATAAAATCCTCATATATATATATGATTCGTTTAATATCGGCAGCAATTTGTATCATATATATATATATATATATATAGAGAGAGAGAGAGAGAGAGAGAGGCTTAGACCAGGATTCCTGCTTGGAAATGGCAATATCGTCAGGCGGAAGAACTTCACGATCGTGACCCTTTTAGGTCCCTTAATTTTTCATTTTCGTACCAGTCGCTTTTCGGAATCTAATCGTTTACCTATACCTCGTGCGAACCTCAAATCCTTTGGATACTTTCCTTTAGTTCGTAAGCCCCCAAAGGCTGGAACTCACTTACGACTTGAGTCACGTGGTTCCCAGACCTGACCATAATTATGTCGCCCTTAACCATGTTAAGCTTGTTGTCATTGAGCATGCTACCACTAACCATTCGATCGTGCTTCCTTTGCAGGAAATGTAAAGCGCCTGGAAAGAGATTAAGTTCTCAGAGGGCACTATATCAAATGTATTATCATCATCATTATACAAATTACCTCAATCACAGTACGGTGTGCTTAGAATCGTTTTCCTGTTTCTACATAAAATCCAGCCCTTTCTGGGACGTCGTACTCGGAATACTCACATTTTTTAAACGAAGTCGAAGTATTTATGCTGGTTGATAAAGCTGTCTACGAAAAAGTCAGTTCCGGTATTAGCTGTTGTCCTATCCCACTTCTAATGTTCGGCTCCCACCCTAGCTCCATCTTACTGTGACAATGAACCTGCCTTATTTGCAACGTCTGTCGGACATGCCCTGGCGTGCCGATAGAACTCTCGAAACCATCGGCTGTTATGCTACTCCAGGCTTGTTGCAAGTAAACAAAAAGCACGTCAATAGTAGCGATACAGACGCCAAGCTGCCGTAACCGTCGCTCGACTTCATTCCACAAATGCTCGATTGGGTTACGGTTAGGAGACTGACTTGGCTGGTATATAGCTGTCACGGGAGGATGACCGAATTCCGATAAATTGTTAAAAAAATACTCAACTTCGGCGATGTTGAGCTTAGGATCGTTATCGTGCTGAAAAATATAATCACGTCCACAAAATGCCATCTCGCACTTAGGATTCCTACGTTTTGAAGAAAGTCTAAGACAACTACTCCCCTACTGCCGACTATGGCTCATCCTTTTCAGAGGTCCTGAGCTGCTACTTCCATGCCACTCACTACCTCAACTGCTCTCCTGACTCGGCTATGCTTCCCACTTTCTCTTTGTTGCATGAGATGAAGTCTGTTGGCTACCGAAAACGTACCGCAAGACGCTTAGGCTGTGAGTGCACTATACAAAACACCCACTTAGTCTTTATGGCTTTGTGGAGTTACAGACGGAGATACGTTACATTACATAAATATACGTCAAGTTCTCTTGGTCTAGTGTAGCATTCTTGAGAAGTAGCCTGACTACAGCTTTTTTGAAAGGTGCTGGGACATGACCCGAGGCTAATGACATATTAATGATGTTAGTTATGCATGGCAGCCGCAGATCAATGCAACGTAGGAGCAGGACAGTGGGAATAGGGTCCAGAGGACCTGTTATCTTCTTCGATTGAGATAGGCACTTTAGGACTAGATCACTAGCGACCTGCTTAAATGCAGACATTGAGGTGCAGCCAGGAACCGAGGAACAGCATTCTAGTGGGGAGGTTGTCATCGCAGGGATGGATTACCTGATCTTGTCTATCTTCTGCACAAAGAATCGAGAGAAGCGATCGGCTAGATCATCACAAGGATCATCAGGTAAGGAGCTAATCTGGGAACGGTTGAGGAGATGGTTTATTGTCGACATGAGCATTTTTGGATTGTACATCTGTGATTCAACAATATTTCTATAGAAGCTAGACTTGGCCTTTGCTAGGATCGATTGGTACGACATACAGTAGTCTTCATATGCCTGTCGATGGACAGTTAGTCCGGATCTTTTGTATGCTTTTTCAAGCTTTCGTTTAGTAGACTTGGCTAGTTTAATGTCGGTGGTAAACCATAGGCCGTCTGGACGGGGGCGCACAGTGATCTTAGTCAGAGGTGCAAACTCGTCGAGCGTGTCAGCTAGTGTCGTGTTGTAGCTATCTACCAATGATGACAGATCGGTGGGAGGACTGAGCAGCAGAGGTGAAGCAGATATTCTCGCACGGATTGCATCGATGTCAAGGGTCTTGAGGCTTCGCGATTCACAGGTTATTTTAGAGGAGGATGTGGGCAGACACTGTAGATTGAATGAGATCTGCACGTGGTCAGATAAGCAGGATTTGGTAATAATTGGTGATGACAAAGTGCAGTTGCATGAGAAAATCTGGTCGAGTGTGTGACCCTTGATGTGGGTAGGGCCATGCACATGAGCCACAAGAGACAATGAGTCAGTCAATGCACGAAATTCGGTGCTGAAAGCGTCAGATAAGTTATCAAAGTGAACGTTGAAATCACCCATAACGAGGAAGGATCGATTTCTTGCACACAGAATCGAAATGAGATCGGAGAAATCTGAGATAAAGGAGGATTTAGTACCTGGTGGGCGATAGACTACTGCCACAATCGGTAGCTTTTTTTCGGGTGAGACCAAGACAAATGATTCAAAAGACTGCTTCGAGGGTACCGCAAATGGCTTTAAGTTGAATTTCGAGCGCACGATAATAGCAACTCCACCTCCAGTTTTGATTGATCTAGGGGTGTGAAAGAACGAGAAACCAGATGGAGTAGCATCTTTAATTGTCGGGCAGTTTATCGATTTTAGCCAAGTTTCAGTTAGGGCGAGCAGGTCGATACCATTTTCAGAAATAAGGTCGCTTATTACTAGAGGTTTATTGCACATTGAGCAAGGATTCCAAAGGCAAGCGTTAAGTCTGGCCGATGGAGTTACAACAGGCCTGATGACCACTAAGTAAGAGAGATTGACAGTGACACATGTGGGGGAGTGTGCTGAGCGGTTCGAGACAATGCTAGGAATACCAAACGAGCGGGTACTCAGCTCGCAGTTCCTGCCCAACGAGCGGCCTCTGAGCTGGCGGTTCCGGCCACTGCGGCGGCTACAGGGTGCGTTTGAGTTTGTGTGCATATATATATATATATATATATATATATATATATATATATATAAGTAAGAGAGATTGACAGTGACACATGTGGGGGAGTGTGCTGAGCGGTTCGAGACAATGCTAGGAATACCAAACGAGCGGGTACTCAGCTCGCAGTTCCTGCCCAACGAGCGGCCTCTGAGCTGGCGGTTCCGGCCACTGCGGCGGCTACAGGGTGCGTTTGAGTTTGTGTGCATATATATATATATATATATATATATATATATATATATATATATATATATATATATATATATATATATATATATATATATATATATATATATATATATATATATATATACATACATATATATTGAGTGTCTATATATATAAAGTACTCATTTTTTCTTGCTTTCTCCACGATGGTTGCATACGTGGCATGTATTTCTCCAACTTCCGGAGCACTTCCAATGCAATGCAAATCCTACCCTCCTGCACAACTGTTGGGAATTAATTTGGCTTCACCAGCATCTTTCAGGTGAGTGCATACCTACAAATTGTTACATAACAGGCCTATATTTGAGTGACAATCACCTGGAGCAGCAGACTGAAAGAGTTTAAGCAACTCGGTCGGGGCATAGATAGTCTGTATTCCACTGAACAGAACAAGGAACTGAAGACCGACTGTCTCAACCAGACGGTTAGATGTGCCACAAAGGTACGAATGGTAGCAGATTGGTGGCTGAAAACCAACATATCGAGCAGGTAGGCGTCAATATCAGACAGAAAGTTAGCAGATTGGTATAGCATTCACGAAAGAGAAAGTAATACAAAAATGCAAGGGTTTTGGCAGGTCACACGCACTTCTTAAAGCCGGCCTCTAGTTGCACTGTATATAGACTAAAGCCCAGTTAATCATTGTAGCTCATGTTCTTGAATAAGGGAGCCGGCTCTGGTTAACATAGGAAAAATGACAGAACGAGTGAGATTTCAAAAATGAATGAGCTGCTGAATGGGCTTCAGCAAGCATCCATATTTACATACAGCCAGCAAGGACCCCAACGGCTTTAGCACTTTTCCCATAGCTGACGAAAGGACACAGAAGAGAAACTGGCAGCTCCGCTGGGTAACAGGAACCAACTCACCTTCGACAGGGAGGCAGCAGCACCGGTGTCTTAATAACAATAATACTACTAAGACATTTGTATAGTGCACTAAAAAAACTAAATCTCTTTATAGGCACTTTCAAATGCTGTAAAGGAGGCATGGCAATATGGTTAGTGATGAAATGCACAGTGTTAGCATTTATAAAAACAAAGCACACCAAGGCCGATGCACAACGACACAGCAAATACTGTGAGGAACAGATGCACTTTTAGCTCTAAAAAATGTCAATTCAGGGGATGTCGGGAAATAAGTTGAGAGTGAATTCCAGTCTTTAGGAACATACAAATTAAAGGCACGATATCCAATGAATTTGGGGTTGGTTCGAGGCGAAGCTAAATGAATTGAGTCAGAAGAGCAGGTGGAACGATGCTATGCCTGATTTGGATAAGTAGGCTGGAGCAAAAGAATGAATGGGCCCAAAAGTGAGTGAGAGAACCCTGGAGTCAGTGCCGGTTGGTGGCAAGTGGTGTAATGTGGTAATGACGAGCAATCATGCCTGCAGAGTTTTCCACCAGCTGTAAGATTGATCACTAAACCACTCCCGTTGGCAACCGTGCATGCTGTCAAGGCAAGTCCTTAGGAGACTAAAGGTAGGTATTTACATCACATCAATCTAGGCTCTTTTTGGGTGCTGGGAGTCCAATTTAGCAGATTTCCATAGTAAAAGTTTCTTATTTCCGTGAAGCGATCGCGTGCAGCATCAAATACACCGAAAGCAGTATTTACTTACTGACAGGTTGAGCAAATGGGGCTGAACGTGCAGAAGACTAAAAATAACAAAAACACGTTTCACAAGCAGACACAAATGTACATAAACTGGTGCTCCCATTTCAAATGGAGCACCAATGCACTATTCAGAAAGAACAACCACAACTAACTTCTTTAAGAATATCTTACGTTATCGGTACCCGTAACAGTATTTTCTTTTATAGCAATATTGGCAGTCGATCAGAGTGAGTTCCTCAGGATACACAGTTACATGGATAAACGAGCATAAACACGCATGAATGCTTGCATGAATGAATGAATGCATGTGCAAAATAGTACACACGGTCATATATACACGTACATATTAGTTATGAGCAGAAAACCATATATTGATGAGCTAGAAACTCTTAGAATAATCCTCACGGCTAAAAAGCATATAAGAGCTAATCACTCCACAGAGTCAGCATTGCTTCGGGTGTACAACGAACTACTTAGGAATGCAGACACGGGTAGAGTATCTCTGCTTGTTTTGCTCGATCTTTCGGCAGCTTTTGATACTATCAATCACCAAGTCCTTCTTGAGCACCTCTCATCTCGCCTGGGCATCACTGGCACTGGCCTGCAATGGTTCAGGTCCTATCTCAGTGGAAGACTCCTGAGTACTGATGTGAATGGACAAAGATCATCAGAGGTACCTCTGAAATGTGGGGTACCTCAGGGTTAAGTGTTTGGTCCGGTTCTTTTCACGGCTTATATTCTCCCTCTTGCCGATGTGATTGCCAAGCACATTCTAGGCTTTCACTTCTATCCAAATGACACTCAGTTGTACCTTTACTTTGACCCCCAGCTCTCCAGCATGTCGAATTCTCTCAACTTCCTTGCTGCATGTATTGATGACATCTGCAGATGGATGGCAGCAAATTTTCCTAAATTGAATGCATGATACAACTAACTTACTAGTTATGGGCAAACCAAGTGTGATTCAGGAATTGGAAAGGCGAACGCTCAAAATTAGCTCTGCCAGCATATCTCCTGTTGAATCTGCACGAAATCTAGGTGTCATGTTCCAAAGTGACCTTTCGTTAGACGACCACGTCAGCTCCACAATAAAGTCTGCCTACTCTGAACTACACATTGTTAATATTCGGGCTTGTTTAGATAGGGATACCATGTCTAAGTTGGTCCATGCATTTGTTAGGTCCCGTCTCGACTACTGTAACTCACTGCTTGCTGACCTACCGGCATGTGCAATCAGGCGCTTACAGCTGGTGCAAAACTCTGCAGCTAGGCTTGTCTGTCGTGAGCAACACAGTTACCACAGCATACCACTTCTCGCCGACCTGCACTGGCTACCAGTCAAGCAACAGATCGACTTCGTTTTGTCGCTCACTTTTAGGTCCCCTCATTCTTTGGCTCCAGCCTACATATCAGATCTACTCACATACCAGGCCAAGCATAGTACCTTCCGCTTTTCGGAATTTAACTGTTTACCTATACCTCGTACAAACCTCAAATCCTTTGGAGACCGTGAATTTAGTTTGTATGCTCCCAAAGCCTGGAACTCAATCCCGACTTTCGGCATGACATCCCCTGACTTGACCAAATGTAAAAGGAAATTCACGACAACCCCTGACGGAACCACATTTAAAAAGAAATTAAAAACACACCTATTTAGGACCGCATTTAGTTGGTCCCTGTGATTCGACCTTTATGTGCCTATGCATGCTGACACTGTGCATACTGCCACTAACCACACTTGCATGCCGACCCTGTGCATGTCACCCTTAACCATGTTATTAATGTTGTTTATCATGCATGACACCACTCACCGTTCGATCTTGTTTATTTTGCAGTAAATGTAAAGCGCCCAGAAAAAGATTGAGTTCTCTGAGGGCGCTTTATCAAGTGTATTATTATTATTACACTTATAAGGCACATGCAGCTCTTGATCAATGACTAGTGTAGCCATGCAGAGAGTAGAGACTGCAAAAACCAACAGCATAATTGAACCATAATTACTTACGGAAATAGTATATTTAACTAGGGGTCCAAAATCATTGGGACATCATAAAGCAACTACCCACTAGTCTTATGATGAATCAATGTGGCCTATCAGTCAGAGCCAATTTTCAAAGCAATCATGCCTACCATACTAGTGACAACTTACTAGCTGGTTTAAAGCCTCTTTTGCATAGCGACAGAAAAGTGTTTACGGCTAACACACAATACACCGAGCTAGGAAAACAGAATTTTTTAGGGGCAGCTGTTGATAACCACTGTTTCTGTCCGAGTGATGCATTGCATATTATAGCTTCACAAGCTTTAAAGTGCATCAGTATAATCAGCTTTACAGCTTTATCTTGGGAGACAGTCGCGGTCGTTTCACTGATCCATGCGATTTGCCAGGCATTTGCCGTATTAGCACAGTAGCAACAATACACAAAAAATATCTACAACTTCATAATTCGGCACTAGCCGGAAGCACTGACTTAGACGTTTTGGCTTCAGAAGTATCTTTGGCGGTGGAGATACCGACGGTAGATTCTTTGGCTTTGGGATCACGATTCAGCCACTATGATAGAGGATTTGGCAGCTAGTGTGGCCAATTCGACTGCTAGCCTGGACAATTGGTATTTAGGGAAGCTGACTTGGCCACGATGGTAAACATACAATTATAATGTAATTAGATTGATATATTAAATGCATGTACACATACACATAATGACAAGACTCTTACTTAGCACCATCGGAGAACAAAATCTCTTCCTAGGCACACTTTAAAAAAAAGAGGCATGACAATTGGTAAGTGATAGCATGTACAGTGTCAGCAAGCATAAGCAACTGAAGGACAATTGATAACATAGACCCAGCAAAGGCTGCAAGGAACAGGCAGTTTTTTAAGCTTCTATTTAAACGCCATGAAGTCAGGTAATGTCGTGACGTCAGTCATGAGTTTCAGGATTTTGGAGCATACCGTCTTTAAAGAATTTCAGGTTGGGTGCAGCTAAATGATTTGAATCAGAAGATTAGGTAATACGAAGCCTCAAACACGATACAATGGTTGTAGGTCATTAAGTGGGAGCCTGAGTTTTACGACCTTTGCTAGATGTGCTTTGGTCAGACATCGATAATCTAGTCACCGACGTCGGTATCTTCCCAGTCACACGATACTTGAATATTCTTTACCCTTTCTAAAGCAATGATGTCCTTTTGGGTACTTGAGCTTATACATCCGGTTGGTGGGTCCCTGTGATTTGTCCTTTATGTGCTTAAGCGCTTTATGTCCTTCATGTGCTTGTTACAATTGAATATTTAATGTAGCATAATGACTTACTCGAGTATGAGCATTAGCAACAACCAAACTAGGAAACTCAGAGCGATGGACCAGGTGCATAGAAACCTTTGGAGAGGGCAGCATACACAAACGTACACACACACAAACGTACACACACACAAACGTACACACACACAAACGTACACACACACACACACGTACACACACACACACACACACACACACACACACACACAGTCAGCCCCGGCTTAGGACGGTTCGAAATCGAAAATTCGGAGATAAGAAATCGACTACAGTCACGCAAACAATCAAAAATAAAAGTTATCCAAGGAAACTTTAAGAATCCCCATTCAGCCATCTACCAGTCACGAGGGTTTAGAGGAAGAGAGAGTTGATGATCCTCTACCAAGATCGTCCAACTCTTCCCCACCCTGTACCCCAACTTCTGTATGCCCAAAAACACTCCCATATTATGGTATTCAAATATAATCTTATTTACTTGCTCTTATTTATTTCTTATTTGTTATGTATTTTTATTTATTTTTAATTCGTTTACCTGTCAATGTCTTTGTCAGAACATATCATAGTAGAACGTTTATACACACACACAGACACACACACACACACACACACACACACACACACACACACACACACACACACACACACACACACACACACACACACACAGAGGTACCATGGCAGCGCATAATGCCCATAGGAATAATCGGCAATATCACACCGGCATTATATATGCACGGGAAAGCAGTCTAAGGTATAGCTGCAGATCGACTTGCTTGTGTTATGTGCGCCTTTAAGCAGCACGGCAGGCTGCCAGCCAAAGAGAGACAAGGTCGACCACTCGAGCGTTCGACTACTTGGCATCGTCCTTTTCATTTGTCTACCATGATTTCAATTAGTCAACGTTTTGCGACTAGTAAAAGCACCAGTATATCCTCCTCCAATTCCTACACCGATAGTTGTCAATGTTTGAGGACTCGCCAAAGCCCCAGCATGTTTTTTGCTCTGATTATTAAAGACGCTAAGCCACTGATATGGTGTTCTGGCATGCCTCAGCAAGGTCTACAACAAATGCCAGTGTACAGCAGAAAAATCAGCAATAACTTTCATTCGTCCAGGAATCTTACTTGACAAGCAAACTGAGCATACGAATCCAATGTCTATTAAATTTCTGTGGCAAAAGCAGGCAGCTTTGCAGTTCAGCTCCGGTTGTGGTGGCAGGCTCAGTCTGTCCCTGGTAGATGCATCAGGTAGGAACACCCACTGCAAACCAGATTAGCAAAAACGGAGTATAGATAGAGACACAATACAACTCCAAACCGGAAACAGGGAATGAGCAAGCAAACGCTGGCTTCACAAAAATGTAGCAGGACTGCGATTTCGGAAAATCAATGGATGCCCTTCAGGGCATGCAACAATGCCGGCTGGTGAATACGGGTCAACTCGTAAGCAGGCGATTCGTTATTCAAAGGAGAATTGAAGCAACAGCAATCTTGGACTATCGCATTTCGAGACGGCTTGGTGGTGATCAAATTTCGTGAGCATTGGTGATGTGCGGTATTGGCCTTTTGTACAGGCGCTAGCAGCTATTTTAACATTTGGACGAGCTTAGAGCGGTCAAGCGGTTTGGGTAGGCACTTCCATTATGGATGGTTAGACATAGATACTATTTGGGTGATGTGCCGATGCTTGAACATTTCAAGAATCATAGCAAGTCAGAAAATTTGCATTAACTGAGAGCTAGCTACCAAAACGCGATGAGGGAGAGAGAGAGAGAGGGAGGGAGACAGAGACATACAGACACAGAAAGATATTAATAAATAAACAGTCAGAAATACAGATAAAGGGAGAGAGAGAAACAGAGAGGTGAGTGGGAAGGCAAAACGTATGTTCAAACAAAAACACCTAGCATATGCTCTCTAGTCACAATTTTGAGTTAAGCTTTCTTACTGCACGAGTGCATAATGATCTCCAAAAAAATGCTTACGTAAATTAGCAGCATTCAATACCATCAATCACCAAGTCCTTCTTGAACACTCAATAATGTGTCTGGAAATTACCGGCATAACACTGAAGTGGTTTAGGTATTACCCTAGCGAAAGGTTTCAGAGCTTTGGCTCAACGATACTCTTTTAAATTCCTACTCTTTTCAAAATTTATGCTATCTATATAAATCTATATAAATTTATGCTATAATTTATGCAAAATTTATCCCTATTATTGATGTTCTGGCCAAGCATAGTCCAGGCTTTCATCTCTCTGCAGATGGCAACCATACATTTATTCTTTCCAAAGTTCTAGCACCTCAGATTTTCTCAACTCCCTTGCAACTCAGATTGCTGATATTTGCACTGAAAATGGCTGCTTTCTAGAAATTGAAGACGACAAGAGCAACTTAATATAATGGGCAGCATGACTCTCAATATTTGTTCTGCTAGCATATCTCCTGCAGCCTCTGCAAGCAATCTGGAAGTCCTGTTCCAAAGCTACGTATTGCTTGATTACCACACCATCAGCTCCACAGTCAAGCCTGCCTACTTTCAGCGATGAGAACATGAAAAAATTGGTTAGTGCATTAATTAGGTTATCACAGCAAAGCCAATCAAACCATTTTTACTCTCACTTGCAGGTCTTTCAGCTGGTGCAAGAACACACTTAAAGATGATGTGAAAATCGACAAGTTCTTTGCTTTAGCTAGGCGTGTCTGTAGTGAAAAGTGCAGGTACTACATTTTACTTATCTTTGACATAGAGGAGCTTCTCATTGAGCATCTTATCGACTTTAAGGGTTTTTCAATCGCCTTTTCAATCGTTTTTAAGCCCCTTCATTCTCTTTCTCCAGCCTACTTATCAGAGCTACTCCCCACACCAGGCCAAGCATGTTCAATCATCATCAACCTACACGTCTTACCACCCACTCTCCCGACTCTAGTCGTTTGTCGTTTCTTTGCCTTGAACCAGCCTCAAATCCTTTGGAGATGGTGCTTTGGTCTGTATGCTCTCAAAGACCGGATCTCACTCCCGACTGACGGCACAGCATCCCCGGACTTGGCGACATTTAAAAAGAAGCTAAAAATGCACATATTCCTCACAGAATTTGCTAGGTACGAGTAAAAGGTACGCCGTTTGTGTGCTTACAGATGATTACAATGTGCATGTTATCGCTAACCACGTTGACATGCTTTCTTTTCAGAATAGGTCAAGGGCCTAGACAAAGAGTTAGTTAGTTCTGAACTGTCTTAGTCATGATAGTAATAATAAGACAGTTCATAACAGTAGTAGTATGTAATTAACCGCAACATTTGTTTCCCAGCTAATTTTATTATTAAGATTCCACTCTGTTACTCTCTTGTTACACCCTCTGCTCTGCTCTCTCCACCAGGAACTCTGTTTCTAGCACCTCATATCGCCCGTGTATAACTGGCAATGCTGGTCTAGGTCCTATCTCAACAGGAGACTCCAGAGCCACGACGAAGCTCGCTAAATGTGTACTCCAAAAACCTTTTTTTTGCCCCTCTTCAGGTTCCGAGATCGACGGGAAACCTTCAGCTCGGTAACTTCTTTAGCTCCCTTCCTTTTTGGAGGCATTGTTGCAAGGTGTTCTTCGACAGTAAGGAACAATATAGCAAGGTACGGAGAAACAGTAATGGAATAGATAATGCCAACAGGCAAAAATGACTCGAGGAGTCTTTAAAGTACCGGGTACTCCAGGGCTCCGTGCTTGGTGTACTTCATTGCACAATTAATACTCCCCTCTTGCCAATGTAATCGCCGAGCACAATCTAAGCTTTCCTTTTATTAAGACAAAAAACTGTACTTGTGCTTTGATAACTTCCAGCATTTCAACTCTCTCAGCTCCCTTGCTTCATATATTGCTGACATTTTGGATGGCAGCAAACTTTCTCAAATTGAATGATGATAACACCAACTTACTAGTCATACATAAACCAATTGTTACTCAGAAATGCGAAAACGCATCCCTCAAAACGGGCTCTGCTAGCATATCTCCAGTAGCATATGCACACAATCTGGGTGACCTGCTCAAAAGTGATCTTTCACTAGACGACCAGACCAGCTCCACAGTCAAATCTGCCTACTTTCAGCTACGTAACATTGCATAAATTTGGGCCTGCTTAGATAGGGATACCACATCTAAGTTTGTCCCGGCATTTTCGGTATCCCGCCTCGACTACTGTAGCTCATTGCTTGCAGGTCTTCTGGCTTGTGCAGTAAGGTGTTTATAGTTGGTTAAAAAATCAGCAGCTAGGCTTTCTATTGCGTGCATTACAGTTGCCACATTAAACCACTTCCAACGACCTGAACTGGCTCCAAATCAGGTAGTTCCTTAACTTCAAGGTCCAGACACTCACGTGGTCCCTTCATTCTCTTACTCCAGCCTACATATCCAAAATATTTGATCGGATAGGTAGGCCGTTTCCCTCGCACCACCTAATCCCCTGACTCTGATCGTGCTGTGCCTCTAACCAGCCTCATTTCTTTTGGAGACCATTCAATCCATAAGCACCCAAAGCCAGGAACTCCCTCTGACTCACATCAAGACTCTGACTTGACAACACTAAGAGCCAAGCACAAAAACCGACCGGTTCCTCACAGCACTTGCTCAATCCACATGAGCGTTCTTCATGTGGGTTTTGGTGAAACAGCAGTAATCCTGGCACAAACCAATGACAACCCCCTTTCAAGCTAAGTGTCTAGAATGAGATACAATTCTTTTAGGGTGCTGTACAAATTAATTATTATTATAAGGTTATTATAATGTTTGTCCGGCGGCTAAGACAGATCCTGGGGCCAGACAAATACTGATCCTTATGGTATACCTTCGAAGGCCTTCTGCTGTTGTCGGTGACCAGAGAAAGTATCTGCTGCACGACCTAAGTTGCTCCAGGCAAGTAAGAGAAACCCGAATGAGCGGTCGGCCAGTACATGCTTGGAAAGCCGTAAATGGCTGAATGTGCAAGGCAAACGCTGAGCACAACGAATGACAGATTCAACTGTTGGTGTGAATGGAGACCAATAAATGGATTTATCGGCTGCTCTGCACAATAGATATCCACTACAGCTACTTTATTTTCTTTGCACAGTACATACATTTAAGGATTATCTTTGTGAAGAATCACTATTATAAATAACACTTGATAACCTATTGGTGGCTAGCACTACTAGTCTCCTGGTAACTCTACCTGGCTTACCTCGACGGTAATGCAATCACCAGATAACAGTTTACTCAGGCTGGACTATACGTTTTGCCTTTTGGGTGTATTAGCTTAGAGCAGGGCAATGCATGCCGCTTTGCCTGAAATGGCTGTATGGTGTTGCATTAAATATTTTCTTTTCTGGTGGTCGGGCCTGATAAGTAAACAAGGTGAAGTGGCAGACTGTTTTCGGCCACGATGTGAAGTTGCATTTCGTCACAATCTTCAGTTATATACCTCTCTAATTTCAATATTGTCACCAGAAGGTCACGACCCATTTTTTTCAAGGAAAGGGCAGTGGCACGTCACTGACTTGACACTGGACGACTAGCACAGCACTATATAAGACTAAGAAAAGCAGCAATCACTACGATCATCACCAATCATCGCTAGTAGTCACACCAGCAAGACATTTATATTATATATTCGTTATACGGTGGACTTTGCGCTAAGTGTGGATCAACACGTATTTGCACACACATTAGTTACATACCAGTAAATACTGGAGAAGGCCACTTGCATGTGGAACTTTGAGGTACAATCCTCCTGTGATCTGACAAGCCTGCATGAGGTAAACATTGGCCAAAGCTGCATAAGGGCAACGCTGCAGATGCTCGAATGACATTCACAAAGGTAGCTGCACGAAGCCGCGGGAGCACTTATTTGGCTTACCTGCTGAAGCAAGCTCGAAGGATTGTCAAGAATGCATGCATCGATTAAGACATTCTGCAACAGAGAAAATCTACTAGATTGGTCCACTTATCTTGCTTAGCTGAACTAATTCACTTTTAACTTACTAGCATGTCGATACTGGCTAGGGTATTTCACAAGTAGGCAAATAACTTGCATACAGGTAGTATATCCATGTACAATAGATCAAAATAGAGCAGCCATTAAGAAGGGAGCATTAATCTGCCTGCTCTGGAGGACATGAGCTCTCCAATTAAGGAGGTATCAACATGAAGAAGGAGGTCAGACTGCAATTGTCACAGAGCTAAACTACTTCCTCGCTCATTGGCAAAAACTGCCTAACAGGAGGCCTGCTGTACGTATAGTCACACATCTCTCTCGTAAACTCTACAAAGCCCTATGGACTAGATGTTGTTATGCAGTCTAGATTGTACTTGTGATTAAATCTGCAAGAAGTGGAGCATAAATTGTACAAAGAGGCAGACCTAGAGAAGATCTCTGGGGCACCCCATGCTTGAAAGGCTCATCGGATTACCGTTTGCTCTAAATCTCCCACTGAGATATTGTGGTACAATGCCGTTGATGCATACGAGAAACGATAACACTCTAGGTTCTCAAAACGGACTACATATCTTTTAGCAATAAATAATGTACTAACAGAACATTCAGCCGGATATCTTAATTGCTAAATGCCCCAAATATATTTTTCAGTCATAGAAAGAATATATCATGTCATTGGGTTTTGAAAAGAACGACATCAAAGTCAAAGGTGGGAGTCACACCAACTCACTTATTTTGACCGATAATGAAGACACGTCAGCAAATGTCTTCAATTAAGAGATCAATTGCAAACTCGCCGATCTAAGCTTTCTAAGCTGCAAGCGAAGGTGCCAAAAACCATGCATTATAATGAAGAACCTGTCTAGTGTTTAAATGACAGCCTCAGAATCTTGTAAGATGCTTCTACAGCAAACTAATAGTGTAGGCATGTAGAATGCACCCAATCTCTGAGGAACCCAGTTTCTGAGGATCACAGTAGCTCAGCCCTGTTCAGTACAAACTACTCTGAGACCAGGCCATCTGTGGAAACTCACCCAGTCAGTTGATTCAGTGCAGACCTACTAGGCCAGAAACTAGCAGGCTCCACTATTGTGCAATCAATGCAATCTCAAACTTAGCATAAGCTAGAAACGGCTGAAAGCCGATTGTACTTTCAAAGACCACCAAGGTTTTGAATAGAATCAGAAGCTAGAAGTGCCTCCTACTGTGAAATCTGGCAACGTTCTCCTAGGATTGTAGTGCTATTACTAAACAGAAGGCTGCTTCCTTTCCAGCATATGTACACTGCCTAGAAAGAGATTAGTTCTCCTAGCAAGCAATATAAAACCTAGAACTTGCCAAAAAAGTCGTTATTCAAGATCAATCACTAGGCATTTGAAGATTATTGTTGGTTGTATCAATCAATTTTTAGGTAATGCCAAGTCTAAATTTGATAGAGAAATAGTCAAATCACATGTACTGTAAAAGACCCAGTAAGTGGGCCGAGATGGCATAGAAGGTAAGCTACTTGCTCTTCACGACCGAGGTCGTGAGTTCGAGTCCTGCAGTTGGACGATCCTTTATTGCCAACTGAAAGTGGTGGTGATAGCCGATGAGGCACTTCTGCTGCTATATACATATGGCTGTTCAATCAGCTAAGGTTTTTCTGTCTGAGCTTCTTCGTCTGTTCTGAGGGTCCAAATCAAGCATCGAATCAACTTAAAGATCCTCTCTTTGGCCTATATGTGACATCACTCGCTTAAACCAGCTTACCAGCGTCACTGTAGGCGCAGGTGAGGCACTAGAGGCACACGGTATCGGCACCGTACATGTTGAACATGCTTTCTTTACAGTATCTGTAAAGTGCCAAGAAAGAGATTCAGTTCTCTGAGGGTGTTATACAAATATACTACTATTATTTATTATTGTTATTATTACCTAATCGACCTCATCGCTTTCTGCCCGGTCTGTCTGCTCTCGATACATCAGCACCTTGGCTACTAGTCGTTTCTCTGTTCCGTACACTAAATTAAAATCTTTTGATAAAGGGGCGTTCAGTTGGTATATACTAAGTTTTGATTTTCTGGCTCCAGTCACTACCTGCACCGTCTTTGCATCCCTATAAGTCTCAGCTAAAGATGAACTGTTCTGAAAGGCTTTACTTGGGCCCGTCCGAGCTCGACTTTTTTGTTCATTCCAGATTTGCTTGCTCACCTGACTGTATGACTCAGTGTATGCTACTAACCAGGAGTCCTACAAACCAGTTACTAACCAGGAGTCCTCATAAGCCAGGGGCCTGAGCATCTCTATACGTGCTTTTGCATGCTTGTGTAAGCAGGCGCAAGACAAAATCGCATAATAAAAGCCCTACGACAAAAGCGCTTTGATAAAAGCCCACAATGGTAGCAACCCCTACAAACGACAAAAGCGCTCAACTATAGTAACATTTTATAAGTACATAACTTAATTGATTTGACCGGCTTATTAAGGGCCCTGATAGCCCAAGAGGAAAGGTGCTCGCTCTTCACAACCGGGGCCGTGGGTTCGAATCCTGCAGTAGGCGATTCCAATGCAATATATCTCCATCGGTAACTCCACAAAGTCATAAAGACTATGTGGGTGCTACGCAGGACAGTTTTGTATAGCCCATTCACAGCCTAAGCACCTTTCGGTATGCATTCGGTAGCCAACAGACTTCATCCCACGAAACAAAGAGAAAGTGGGAAGCATAGCAGAGTCAGCAGAGTCAGGAGAGCAGTTGAGGTAGTGAGTGGCATGGAAGTAGCAGCTCAGGACTGCTGAAAAAATGAGCCATAGTCGGCAGCAGAAGAGTAGTTGTCGTTGCATAAGAATGATGGAAGCAAGTTTTACAGTCTAGGACCTGCAGAGCTAACTAAAGCTTCTATCACCAACGGTTTTTAAGCGGAGGAATGGAACAGCTAATTTATTGTCCATACAGGACCTGAGGGCACGAGGGGGCTGAAACTGGTGCAGCATATTGCCAACTGCAAGTGGTGGTGATAGCCGCTACTTTGGCGATTTAAAAATGAGGCTGTTAAATCAGCTAATATATTTTTTGGGTCTTCCAAAATCAATTACTATTCTACTAAAAAGAAACAACTACTGCATTGTACGGCTGGCGAGGAAGTAATAATTGTAGTCCAGTTTTGTCATGCAAAAATAATCCAAACTCCAAATCCGGCAAATATCATGTCAGATTTTGAGAAAGCCAGTCAGAATGCCTGCTCAACTATCTGTCATGGAACGGAGCTAATAGGATGCTTGTTTGATCTCGGACAGAATCTTTGGCGAAAGATTTCAATCTTGCAACTGAATACCGTGACGACAAAATTCTGTGAATGCACGTCAAAATAATTTTAGCTCTGAGCTTCGTTCTTGTAGCAGATGTTCCTGCTGTTTTCGAAGAATTGGCCGATGGCTGCCCTCCTCTAATGGCACTATTGATAAACTACTAGAAAGACATACATGGGCAAACAGCTAAGAGGTCCATGTGCAAATCAAAGGTCAAATTTGCTCCTAGAATTTTCGGGGTCCCGTGAATAATTGAGATTAAACTGCCATTCCAACAAAAACCTTCGGGAAACTTCGGTTTTGATTCCAGATTATAGAGAACAGTGTGCTAAGTTACTCACAAAATTTCACGGGTAATTCCTTTCGCATTCTCAGGCTAAGGCCTATGATGGCCCGGCCAATGGCAGCTCTAAGTAGTCAAACTGAGATACAGCTGCCAATTCCACAGTAAGCGTTTCACAGCTATGGCTTTTAATACTAATTTACACAAACCGTTTTCCGGGTTTACCAACCGAATTTCACGGCATAGCACACGGGCTTTCTTATGCTATGGCCTCCAATGGCCCGGGTCAACAGCCTCCCACATAATCGAACCAAAAATACACTTGCCATTTCCACAAAAAGATTCGAGGAACTGCGGTTTTGATTTCACATTACAGAAAACTATGTTCCGGGTTAACCTACAACATTTCGTGCAATTGCCCATTCGTGTTCTCATGTTATGGCCTCAAATGGACCAGCCAGCCTCCCTAAATATTCAATACAGCAGCCATTTTCACTATAGGTGTTGTAACAATGTGGTTTTGATTCCACAATATAGCAATGTTTAAAGTTTACTCAACTAATTTCATGACATTGGGAAGGCATGTTGTAATGCTATGGCCTCGAATGATCCGGGCCTTCAGAAGCAGCATATCGTATTAGCAATATATCGTATTAGCACAATCGCATAACATTTAGTGGGCGAACCCGGAACCCTATTTCCATAATAAGCAGTCAAAAACGACTCTTTTTGATAGAATAGTAGCTGCATAGAAGTTCGAACGTGCAGAGCAGACAGCAGCAATGCAGTAATAGCCATTGCACAAGACCGGGCATTGGCTACAGCATGAAATTTATTGGTAAACAATAGTTGGTAAACACGGAACGCTGTTTGCTATAACATGAATTCAAAGCCGCAGTTATTCGATACTTATTGTGGAAATTGCAGCAGTATCGTAGTTTGAATATGTAGGGAGGCTGGCTGGCCCTGGCCACCCAAGGCCATAGCATGAGAAAGGCCATGCACTATGCTATGAGATTTGGTTGATGAAACAGAAACACTTTTCTATAATTCAAAATAAAAACCGAAACTACACAAGACCTATTGTTCACAGTTCGATTATGTAAGGAGGCTGGCTGGCCCATTGAAGGCCATAGCATTACAACTCGCAAGCAAAATCACATGAAATTTGGTGGGTTAATCTGAAATAAGGTTCTCTATAATTTGAAATAAAAATTGCCGTTGGGTGAAGCTTTCTGTTGAAATTGCAGCTGTGCAGCAGTTTACAATTGTAAACAGCAGGCAACTACTTAGGGCTGCTATTTGGGCAGGGCTATCAGAGGCTATAACCTGAGAACTCACAAGTGCAATTAGATGAAATTTGGTAGGGTAAACTTGACCTCCTGTTCTCTATAATTTGGAATAAAAACCGGTTTCACAAAGTTTTTTTTTGAAAATGGCAGTCTTATCGCCTTTGGAATGTGTAAGTAGGCTGGCTGACTCGGGCTAGTTAAGGTCATAGCACGAGAACATGCACACATAACTGTATGAAATTTAGTGTGTAAACTCATAAACCATTCTATACAATTTGGAATGAAAACCGCAGTGTTCCGATGTTTATAGTGGAAGTGGCAGCCGTATTGCAGTTATTCGTTGGATATGAATGTTTGTGCTCCTGCCATCAACAACCTACCAAGGAACAGTCTTAGTGGGAGATTTCCTTCAAGAAATAGCACACAACCTGAGGATCTAATTAAAAAATAGACTAACATTATGGTCTATATTAACATTTTCCATATAACTATACTATTTCAAAATATATTTAAATTTGGCATAAACTATAATGTGTAGTGAGTTATATATTATGCAAGTATTTTCTCGAATAAAATAATCTAAAAATAAAATTAATATCCATTTAAACCAGCGTTCCATAAAATTATTTTTGTGTCTGCTTTTATTGGTGAGCTTTTGTCCTGCGAGTTTTTGTCGGGTTACCGTGTAAGCACGTGATTAACCCTTGGTTATAGCTTCTCTTACAGCCGGTTGTAAAGCACCTGGATAGAGATTCGATTCTTGTAGGGTGCTCTTCAAATGACATTATTATCCCAGGATGCTATTAAGGACGAGTTTCATAGCTGCTATCGATCAAAACTATTAATCAAATTTTTTACTAAAATAGTCGAGCTACAAGTAGTCAAGTAAAATCTACTGGCAGCCATGCTGCACTTGGCTGCTGCACTCACGGCTTAGCCAAAATGGGTTACTGAAGAAAAAACAATGCATGTACAGCGGGTGCCGTTGCCAGAAAGTTTTGCAACCTGCAGCCCTGACAATGGCAGCTGGTATAAATGGTGAAGATGTGAAAGGATGCTGAAGACTAAGACTTTTGGTACCACACAAAGACCACACGAAGTTGTCGAAATGTGTGCCGGGCACAGGATAGCTTACGCCGACCATAATCCTGCTTGACCATGCACTCAGTAACAAAGGAACAAACCAGGGCTAATGCTCAACCTACCAACTCGTCCATAGTATGAGCTGCCAAAACTCAAGGCCCTAGTGCCAAAAGTTGCTGGATCATTGTGTGTGTGTGCGTGCATGTGTATGCACACGGGAATTCAAGTGCCCACATGTAGCTTATAGCCGAATGATTTTTTATTGTTTGTACAGTCATAAATCTGCTATTCTGTATATGATTGATGCTTGCATGCTAATGCATATAGCTACCGCATGACTTATATCAACACTTACATTAACAATCTCCACATTAGAAATATTTTAAAGCAGAAATTTTGGGTGGTGTCTCACTATGGCAGTGCTTTTAACATGCCCATTGTTATGGATAGACACTACTTTGCTAGCTACAGCTTTCAAGCGAAAGGGCCGGAAATATTTGCCGAGATACAACTTTTTACACTAGCCAATATGTTCATGAGTGCCTCAAGAGAGTAAGATGCCTTTCAGGTATCACAAAGCTGTCCCGTCACATTCGGAGGCTCAGAAAAGTAATAAGCATCCATATCGATTGAGTTTTTGGGTCTCGAGAGTTGGACCCCAAAATCGATGCAAGATCGATTACCATAGAAAGGACAAAACATACCTGCTTCTGGGCAGTGAAAACCGAATTCATAAGGTTCATGTACTGTTCTGAGTTGTCCTCTGAGCCTTTGATAATCTGAAAAAATGAAATATAAACAAACCCATCCATACTTCTATTAGTTCTCTCCTTTCAGATTGCTACATCTTGCAGGTTACTATGAGCGAGCATCTTACTAAACATATAGTCAGCTATATGTGTAGTAAGATGCTCACAGACTGTGCAAACAGCTGGGCTTGTCAGTCGTAATGGGTACAGTTGTCACATTACACCACCTCTCACCGACCTTCAGTGGCTCCTTATCAAGCAGTGCACCCCCACAACGACTTTAAGGTCCCATCACTGACTTTCAGGTTCCCTCATTCTCCTCATTCTCTTGCTCCAGCCTAGCTATCCGAACTGCTTGGTCGTCACCACCAGCTCTTTTGACTGTGCTGATTTGGCTGCTGTGCCTAGAACCAGCCTACATTACTCTACAATCATGTCATTGATCAACTCATGTGCTTCTGATCCAGCCTTGAAAGTAAAGTGCTCTCAAATGAGATTTAGTCCTCTCAGGACGAAGGTATCATCATTATCACTAACTTATACAACTTTGCTAGCAGCAATACGAAGTTTTTGGAGTGATCACCAAAGCGGTCAGTCTCTTCCAAGAATGCTCTTTCCACGGTTAAGTGAGTGCCAGTAGGCAGCTCTTCTTACACTGGTGCGAGTCGAGTGGTTTTATTTTTTAGGCAAGTTGTGTGCAGGCTGGTGGGAGAGCACCTCCAGACACACAGGTCGACACAGGGGCTCTATTACCCTCTTTGTCTCATGCTATGCTATGTTGTCAAGGCTCTAACAATGCTACACAAATCCGACAAATTCAGTTCACAACTATACAAAATTCTATTATCTGTTTTGATGAAGAACCCTCTATTTGTTAATACACGAGAGCGACAGCCGAGTGATAATAAAAAATGGAAGTGGCTTAGCCTAGCAGTCGAGCCAGTGTTTGCTCTGCAAAGCTAAACGTCGGCTAAGCATTATAAACAGATGGAATTAATACAGCAAGTCATACGGCACTAATATAATAATAGCACGGACACAACAGCAGCAATATGATATTAGAATGCCACACACCGGGCAAGGGACATGGGAGCGGAAGTCGAAAGCATATTGCAACGTTGGGGGGGCTTACCAGTATCCTCGATGCTATGTTCTGGTTCACCTTCAGTTGCTTCTCACGCTTATTTATATCTAAAACACAGTGGGAAAACAATTGTGTGCCGTCTTGCGTCCTGAAAGAGGACAGCAAGAGCAAACAGGGCTCAGAACACCTTTTTTAAGCGACTTAAGAGAGTGAACCATTTGATGAGGCACAGCACTTTTCCAGTCAGGGTTTGTACTATCCGACCGAGGGTTTTTGTAACTACTCTTGCAACGTACATACTGCAACATCCCACCAAAAAAATACTATCTGCATTGAATTAAGTCACCAGATTGATTTCACATCAAACCAGTTTTAACTTCCATTGCACTAAATCAATGAACTTATTAATAATAATGCACTTGATAAAGCACCCTCGGAGAACTTAATCTCTTTCAAGACGTTTTACATTTGCTGGAAAGGGAAATGCAATTAAATGGTAAGTAAAATCATGCTTGAAAAACAAACAAAATGAATAATATGGTTTGGGATGACATGCACAGGGTCAGCATGCAAATGTGGTTAGTGGCAGCATGCACAGTGTCAGCACGCATAAGCAAATCAAGGACGAATCACAGGGACCCACTAAATGCTGTCCTAACTTGAAGTCTAACTAGTTTTAGCAGTCACTGCATTAAATCACCCGACATAAGTAAAATCAAACTAACTTAGTCACACCCAAACGATTAATTTTGCCGATACAAATCAGCCAGGAAAGATCCCAATACCTGTTTTCGCCTTGGGTCTTAGCCGAGGGGCTAGATGCCCACACTTCAAGACCCAGATTTCGGGTTCAAATCCTGAAGCAGGCGATTGTTTATTGCCTAATGCAAGTAGGACCAATAGTAGCTATGGCTCTTCTGCTGCTCTATAAATGACTTATGAAGCAACTGATCTTTACACTTTTTGCCTGAACTTTTAGGAAACAGGACAAGAGTTCACCAACCGAAAGGAGATCGGAGACCGCTCATTGCATTTTCGTCTTATGTGCCGGGGTGGTTTGGCACAGTGGTTAAGGTGCTTGCCCCGACCAAGGTCAAGGAGATTGTATTTGATGACCTAAGTCGTGGGCTCGAGCCCCGTGGTACATGCGAAGAGCCCGAATAGAGGTTAAGTTCTCTTAGGGCGCTATAATGTAAAGCAAAAGTAGGCAGACCACCTGTGACGATATGATGGCAATGACGCATGCACTACTCACACTGTGACAAATTCTACATCGCAGATGCTGCTCGTCAATGGCTGACTGGCTACCACCTAGAACAGTCCTTTTGGCCGATACACGGGAATTCGTCTAGGGGATAAGGTGCTCGCTCTTCACAATCCAGGTCGATGGTTCGAGTCCTTCAGCAGGCAATTCTGTATTGCCCACTGCAAGCTGTGATGATAGCCATTACGGCTCTTCTGCTGCTATACAAATGAGGCCGTTAAATAAACTCACTGTGCACTTTCCCGAAATAGATGTTTTAATGGGAATGTTCACAGCAAAAAATCTTAATCCCAAACCTCTGCAATGCTACTGCCATGCAAGGTGCATTCTTTGTCTGAAATGCAGTGAAAGACTCCACAGCCAATTCTCCAAGAAGCACCCCATACCATTACACCTTCCCCCTAAATTTGACAGTTCGTCATTTGGTCACCGATGAATGCAGTCTTCTTTAGCAGTTCAAAAGGGGCACAAACTTACTTGGGTCACTCCATACAGCTTACAGCTATAACACTATACAACTACATACTCCAATCTCAAGCCGTCCAGTGGATCCAAGACTGGGACCACTGTGAATGGCTTAACATATTTTTTTTTAAAAAGAAAAGCAGTTTTCGCTTAGCGGCTCGAGAATGCAGGCCAGCCTAATCTAATCGCCCTTTGATGGTGTCGCTGCTGTTCTGCTTTCCGGGCGATGCTTTCAGACATTGAGCACAAGCTTTTGCTAAAGCCAAAAGGTTCGTTGATGCCACCAAACTTTGAATGGTGCTTTCTCTGCTCTAGCGGTAGCGTGAGGCTGGCCCGACCTTGGAGCCTTTACAGGGCTCCCAGTCTTCACTACCTTCATTGTGACGTACAAAAACCCGCACTATTGGTCCGGTATTGATATAGAGTAGTACCCATTTGACCATGCAAGCATCCAGCCTTGTGCGATGCTATAAGTTTACCCTTCATCAAGACTGACAATGTGGCGACTTTCGGCATGACTGATATAGTTTTTTTCTTCAGCGAAATAAATAGTGCTCAGTGGGTTTGCAGTAGAATCTCTAGTCGTGTGCAGCCTTGCGGTTCCGACACTATCTGATGAAGAAGCCACTTCTCGAAGCTCTATTCTGGTCAAATAGCCATCTTAAAAGGAATTCAAAAGGTGCTTGGCTGATTTTGGCTTAGCGTTCATAACTTGCCCCACTATCAGGACAATTTGCACTTGGGCAGATAGAGCTGTCAGACAGAGCAGACAGAGCTTACACAATGGCTCTAGTCAAGTCCGGGGCTTAGAACAAGCTTCTAATCAAGCCAATCCAGGCTGTCCAAATACTTTTGCATTTGAATGTTTATACATATCCCAAGAACCGGAATAAGACGGAGAAAGGATGGACATATTGCAAACATGGGTGAATTAATAATGCAATGGAATGAATTGGTGAGTAATGCAATTAAAAAATATTAAGTGACACAGCTACTACATTATTACACCGTCTACTACCGTTCTCTCGGGAGAATGGCGCGATGACAAATGAACAGAGAAAGCAGATTAATAAGATTAAGAATCCGGTGGCTATGCAAGACAATATTTTTAATAAATAAAAAAAATTTTACTCAGCAGAATGATCTGACTATAGATGATGGCATCAGGAAACTTTCTAATATACTTATTAATAAACTCAGCTATAGTCTGCTAATGAAACAGGAGCATTCAGTATCGGATAAATCCCACGAAGATGCTTTCTTTGGTGAACTAGGTTCTCTAGCAAGAGTACTAATGCCGGATGCAGTATACTACCTTCCTGGCATAAATTTTGGGATGCATAGCAATATTTCATGGACTGTACAGGCACGGGCAACTCTGTTGCTTTCGATTTTGTGAGCAAGCAAGCTCGAGAGCATTTTCATTCGTGATCCATTATAATATATAGTCATTTCATATGATGCAAGGAACATGGTAACTCAAAATTCCTATAGCTCTTTAGTCAGAAAGGCAGCCCAATCTTCAGCAGCCTAAGCATGCCCTACTCAGAGGGGTTCAGGGGTTAAACATCTGATAAAATACTCTAAAGTAACAATATGTTCTTTAGTTTTGCAAAATGATCATTCTGTATTGCCTTTGGGGTGCCACTGCTTACATTCGCTATGGTGACTGAAAGGCTATTTACTATGCCTAGTTTTGGGATACATGGTCACTGTGAAGTTTCCTGGCTTACTTTAGATACAAGAATGCAGTAAAAAAAAGTGTGAGCACATCGAAAGCATACACTAAAGCTCTTTAACAAATGAAATTTTGAAAGAACAGCAATTTCAAAGACAATAACAAAATCTGATCAACTATAAAAAAACTGCATAAATATGTCTAGAGCATGCATACCACATTTGACATATCAAGGGCCCCTAATTAACTTCATCCATTGCAAAAACCAACCAAGGCCTAAGGCTACACGTTTCTTGCTACCTACATGATAGTAAAACACAGATTATGAAAGTCAGCGATCCAGAATGTTGTGCATTTATCCGAGGTTATTTGATTCACGGCTGCTGGTTGATTTTTAGGGCAATCTCATTTCTCAAACTTGATCTTTATAAAGGACATATTGCCAGTTCACTTTTGGTTTGCACGTAGAAGGTTTCAGAATTAGTTCTGTGTTAGTATTTGCATCCTGAAGCTGCTATTCACTCCTAGTGATCGTACTTTATAAACACAGTGTAAACAATGAGTGTGCTGTGTTTGCACTAGTGTGAGTTGGTATGGCCAATGGCAAAATCGCTCAAACAGCAATCGTGAGACACTGGATTCATGTATGGTCTGATCTGATATACAAGATTTTTGTTCGTGACTTCTCCTCAACGACATTTGGAGCCTCATATTTTTAAATATAACTATCTGCCAATTCAACAGAAGCTACCCTCACAGCTCAGAACATAACTTAACTGCCAATTAGCATGCAACCACCCTGACATGACAGGAGACCTCAGATAACATTTACATAAATTAGAGAACTAAATCTCTTTCTGGGAATTCTACATATGGTCTAAAAGAAACAGGTAGATTGTTAGTTACATCACGCACAATGTCAGCACTTGCAAGCACACACAGTACCATTCTCAAAGCAGAGCAAAAACTATGGATGAACTGATAACTTTTTACATTCTTTCTAAATGTTGCCATATCAGGAGCTGACCTGATGACATTAGCTCCAACATTTATGAAACAATGCTCGAGCCCAATTTTATCTGCACTCTGGAGTTACTACCGTTGCCACCGACTTCCTATAGAGAGACCCAAGGGCACATCGCATTACACCCATACACACATACATTACACCCACTTAGGCTTTGTGGAGTTAGAGACGAAGATACACACTGCCCAGCCTGCCCAAAAGGCAAAGTCAAAATCGATGCGCCCGCCTGGGAGTGCTGTCTGCAGTAGTGTGCCGAAGCGTTCTAATAATCTTATAATCTCTAGAGACTCTTCACAGTTAACTTACAAAAGACAAAAATACCCCAGATTGCAGTATCCTACTGACAAAAATAACAATACGTCTTCAGGATAACAGTGAAGGCTCTTCGGAGAATAAAAAAACAATGTGCAAAACAAATTCACGACAAAGGGCATGCAAAGGTATGTACAGTGCCTAAGACCATGCCCAAGTCTGCTCTATGTCTGAAACGAGTCACCGTCCTTAGAACGGCTGAAAGGCACATATTCAAACATTTCATGATGATAATACTCTTTTTAAAACCAGCACCTAGATGGTCACCGTTGCTCTTTCGATACATTTGCTTGGCCAACCGCTTATAACATGGAAGCAAGCAGCTCGACATGGTTAATGGCCACACAACCACGAGCTCAGTGAGGGCAAAAGCACATAAGACTTACAGCATAAGGCCATGCCAATCGCTCCAGCTATCACGCAGTCCGAATACAGCTCATGAGGCTCTGAAAAAAATGCAGCGGCTGTCAAGCAATGCTGCCTGCTCTCCACGAGGCAATGAGTGGTCTGTGGTCAGTATGCTTCGACCGGCACATTCACTACCTTTGTGCTACCACCCAATGACTCCTAAACCACTAGCTGTCAGGTCTATTACAATGAGCAAAGGTCTTAACTAGATTGGCCAGGAACTGTGCAGGTCGACGTAAAAAACACAAAACAACCACCGATCAGTTTAGTGTGAACAGCTGCAACAAGTTTGACCTGCCGGCCAACGCCTGGAGAGAAAGACAAAATCACAGCATATCCGGAATGGCCATTTAACTCAACAAACAGGCACAGCCACAATAAACGTTGCATATAACCAGCCTTGATCTGCATCATGTGGATCTGCATCATGTGGTGAGCAGAAAGCATCGAGCTCATGCTCATAGCACAACACACTGACCTGCTTCGTTTACAGCCATTAGTCCCCTCAAAAAAATAACAAGTCGAGAACTTGATTCTGGCTTCTGTCATCGCCTGCAATGAGTATGCACCGGTAGGATTGCAGAAAAAGATGCATTTCTTCGATACAGTTTTCCCGGTGCCTCAGTAAACCTGTCTTCGTATTCCTTTGTGTTTTGTCTGGTTGCCGTGGCATGATTCAGTGTGTGTAATTACGCCAGGGTCCAAAGAGACCAGTTGCCCGAACTGTCATATTGTGTACTTGTCATTATTGTCTAAGAATGATTTAAAAGAAGCTTAAAACGCACCTCTTTATTACAGCATTTGGTGGGTCTTTGTGATTCGTCCTTCGTGTCCATGTACTTGCTTACCTGCTCGTACCTGCTGTTTGCAGATGTTGCCACCAAATATTTGGTAACGCTTTATATGCAGCATCTGTGAAGTGCCTGGGGAGAGATTCCATTCTCTGAAGGCTCTATATAAATGTATTATTATTATTACTGATACTCAATGTTTTTCTTGTGCAACTGTATTTTCTAAATGCTACTTACATCGGCAGCTGCAAATGTCAAGCATTCATTCCATCATTTAAGAGTGTGCAACACAGCCACGAACAGTGACTGAGCTGATTTATCTCCCCTTGAAAACACTTGAGCAAGTTTCCAGCACAGGAACTTTAAACCTTCAACTGGTATTAACACTGACATCTATCATATTCAAACGTTGACATGCTAAATCGGTCAGATTACAAAGCCCGAGAGATCATAAGTGGTTACTGAGTTATAACAATTTGAAACCATATATATCATAATCTAATAATAATAATAATAATAATATACTAGATAAAGCATCCTCAGAGACCTCAATCTCTTTCTAGGGGCTTTACATTTGCTGCATAGGAAACGCGATCGAATGGTGAGTGGTATCATGCTTGATAAACAACATGAATAACATGGTTAAGAGTGACATTCACAGGGTCAGCATGTAAGTGTGGTTAGTGGGCAGCATGCAGTGTCAGCACCCATAAGCACATTCAAGAAAAATCACGAACCCACTAAATGCTGTCATAAATAGGTGCCTTTTAAATATCTTTTTAAATGTGATCAAGTCAGGGGATGTCATGATGCAAGTCGGGAGTGAGGAGTTCCAGGCTTTGGGAGCATACAAACTAAATGCACTGTCTCCAAAGGATTTGAGGTTTGTACGAGGTATTTGTATACTTGGATTCCGAAAAGCAGGTGGTACGATGCTTGGCCAGGTGGAACAGTAGACCTGATAGATAGGATGGTGCCAAAGAATGAAAGGACCTCAAATAAGTAAGTACCTTGAAGTCGATGCATTGCTTGAGTGGGAGCCAGTGCAGGTCGGCGAGAAGTGGTGTGATGTGGCAACTGGGCCGCTCACGACAGACAAGCCTAGCTGCAGAGTTTTGCACCAGCTGCAAGTGCCTGATTGCACATGCCTATAGGCCAGCAAGCAGTGAATTACAGAAGTCAAGACGGGATGTCACGAATGCATGGGCCAACTTAGATGTGGTATCCTTATCTAAACAAGCCCGAATTTTAGCAATGTTATGTAGCTGAAAGTAGGTAGACTCGACTGTGGAGCTGATGTGGTCGTCTAACGAAAGGTCACTTTGGAACAAACTCGTTCAGATTCAACAGGAGATATGCTGGCAGAGCCGATTTGAGCGTTGGCCTTTCCAATTTCCGAATCACACTTGGTATGCCCCTAACTAGTAAGTTAGTTTTTATCATCAAAAAAAAAATATTGCTGCCATCCATCCAATCTACTAGGTAGACCATATAAAAAGAGATCCGGGTGGTGGTTAATGAGTTTTGCATTATGCCAAATGCTGTGTACACGTCGCATGCCCCCTTTGTGGCTATGGACTGCTGCTGCTTTGCCAGGTCCCGCCCGAGCTCCAGCTGGCGAGTCGCACTGCAAGATGACAGCAGTGGAGGCGGCGCTGATTGGCTTCGAGCTCTCGTCGGCAGCTGCTCGAAAGCTTATGGCTTCCACGTGTTAAATCTACAGCTCCAGGTTAAGGGCAAGATATTACTGTGAAATTATGGACGGTTCTTGATCGCTCACGTTCTCTGTTATCGGTGCCATAACTTTGCACGTCGGTTAAGCCTGTGCGACTCTTAAGCAGCACCATTCGAGAAGTAAGCTCTACCTGCATCAGTCATACGTCGCCTACAAGAACTAGCACCTGCTATGTGCGTACTGCTTTCGCCAAAGGACTAGAATTTAGGAGCTCTCACTGCATGTTCATGACAAACCATTTCGTTTTATTAGCAACAAAAAAGTTACTTTCTTTACTGGTATGTTAGTAAAAAATTAGTTATTAGAAGTTGCAACCAGCTACTAAAAGTAAACTTCTTGTGGTATAATGCAGTAAAAAGGTTTTATAATGTTCTTGGGAGACATGACTTCTTCTGGTGGCCGTATTGGAGGATGTCACGAAAGTCGACTACTAAGAGGAGGTCACAATGCCCATACCTCTGGAATGTCACGTGAGCCTCCAACACACTGCATTGCATGCAGCCAGACGTCTGTCCCTATATTCTTTTTTAAACAAACCAAGGAAGCAAGGCACAATGCTACTCTCGATTTGCATCTCGAACGTGCACCAATGCCACTGCTTCCCCAATGCCATCATCCCTCTGCCGGTCACTATAATAACAAGAACAATAATAGGTGACTTGTATAGTAAAATAAGAGAACTAAATCTCCGAATTATCCGTAGCTCTCTTCCAAACTCAAGAATTCCGTTGCTGTGCAAAAGAGATCAGCAAATTTTTACCAAGGACCAAGCAAGTTTCTACAATGCAAACTAAAAGTCTTCACAGCATCGAAAGCTGGGGGGGGGGCAGAAAATTAATCAGAGAGATCATGGTCTTTAATTTAGCACTTTCTTCAACGAGTAATATTAATTTTTCCTTGGCCAAATCGAAATCAAGCGTTTTCTTGCTTACTTTCAAGAAATTTCTCTTAATCCCAAGGGCAGCACAGCAGCACTTCACAGGCCGCCGCAGCAGCAGTGCTCAGTCGTGCTGGCACGGATGGTATAACCATAGCCCGGCGGCACTCGATGGAGGCCGAAGCTTCCCAGTCTGCCGGTGCAGGATAGGCCAGCCCCTGCGCTTGTCAGCCCGGCCTTTCCCCGAGTAGTAGTTAGCATTCTGAAACAGGCTGCAATGGCTGCAACAGCCAGCTGCAACAGCCGACGGGAAGGGTGCACGGTGATCATGAGGACACGTGTGAACTGCCATACTGACTTGTTGGTATCTTAAGTAGTCCAGACTGTGATGGTGCTAGAGATGATTAGAAGTTCCTGAATTCTATAATCATTATGGACCAGGATACTCCATAATCTATCGTTTAGTAAGTATAACAGGACGTCGGAAGTGGTGATGTTAAAGAGCTGCACGTATTGGCTGGTCACGTGCACAACATGTAGCTCCCTGTAGCAGTGGGGTAGATCCAGCACTAGTTTTTGACATTGCATCTAGATCACTACAATTCTCCGAATTCAGAACTCACGGCCTATCCCCTCATCGTACACACTACGTAAGGCAGTTGCTTTTCACCTTGGGACCGAGGTCGTGGGTTCGAATCCTGTAATGGGCGATCCTTTATTGCTGCAGCAAGCAGTGGTGTTAGCCGTAAAGGCTCTTCTATCACTATACAAAAGAGGCTGTTAGTTAACTCAGCCAGTATCGTCTGAGACTGAAGAAAAACTCACTAGCTTGGCTGATCTTGCCATTAATGAAGTAGCCACTATAGCACAGCACTGTTGGAGCTATATTCTGTAACTCACTGCTTGATGGCCTACAGGCATGTGCCATCAGGCGATTACAGATTGTGCAAAACTCTGCAGCTAGGCTTGTCTGTCGTGAGCGTCGCAGTTGCCACATCACACTACTTCTCCCCTACCTGCACTGGCTACCAGTCAAGCAATAGATTGACTTCAAGGTTTTGTCGCTCACTTTTAGGTCCCTTCATTCTATGGCTCCAGCCTATCTCTCCGACATATTCCCCCATCAGGCTAAGCATCGTACCACCTGCTTTTCGGAAACCAACAGTCTACAAATACCTCGTACAAACCTTAAATCCTTTGGAGACCGTGCATTTAGTTCGTATGCTCCCAAAGCCTGGAACTCCCTCCCGACCTGCGTCAGAACATCCCCCGACCTGACCACATTTAAAAGGAACTTAAAAACACACCTATTTACGACAGCATTTAGTGGGTCCCTGTGATTCGTCCTTCACGTGCTTATGCGTGGTGACACTGTGCATGCTGCCACTAACCACATTTGCATGCTGACCCTGTGCATGTCACCCCTAACCATGTTATTCATTTTGTTTGTTTTTCAAGCATGATTTTACTTACCATTCAATAGCATTTCCCTTTGCAGCAAATGTAAAGTGCCTAGAAAGAGATTAAGTTCTCTGAGGGCGCTTTATCAAGTACATTATTATTATTACACAGACTCTCTTTCAAGCATCGAATTGACTTCAAAACAATCTCTGTCGCACTTCACGACCCAAGTGGCGGACTCGAGTCCTGCAGTGGGGAGTCTTTTATCGCCCACTGCAAGCTAGGTGATAGCCGCTATGGCTCTTCTGCCACTATATAGAGAATACTTTACCTTTTTTTTACAGGCTAATTCACTTACACCAGGCTACCTAACCGACCGACCGTAAACCTACTCAAGTGTGCTCTCCGACAACCTGCTCATCGGATTCTAGCTCTCGTCGTTCCTCGAATTAAATTGACATTTTTGTGATAGGACCTTCTCAGCTAAAGAGGCGTGTGGCGTTCCCTGCAACCTAAGTAAACTTGTCTCTTTTTTATTATCCCGGTTTTATTTTTATGCTTACTTGTCCATGAATCATTATATGTTTATCATATAACCAGGGAGCCTACAAACCAGTGGCACCAAGTGTCTTTATGCGTGCTGTTGCATGCTATCTAAGCATGATACTCTGGGCTTTAGTAAAGCATCTGGATAGAGATTTGGTTTAATTAGTGCACTATACAAATGACTTATTAGAATGCATTACATTTGTGAAAAAGACTGCTTTTATTACGGTAGAGGCGATCTTGATGGCTATCGTGCTCTGCTATCGTCAGGACACACGTGTGCATTGGTGCAAATTCCAGGACTTGTTTGCAGGGCTTCGATGCGTTGGTTTTACCAGTATCAGTCACACATCTCCAAGGAGTAGTGCCATTTACGGCTTCGTGTTCGTGGCCAAGACTTTTAGTTCAGGAGCCCCTAGATCGTGTTTGCAACAGCACCAAGTGAGCTCAAGTTGAGAGCAGGGATTCTTCATTTGGGCTACTGCCAGCTACCGAGCTTCAGTGCCCCAAAGTCTGCAGGTAGGAATAAGTGGGTGGGGGTATCTTTATAGGGAGGGAACCATTTGTTAATATGTAACGAGATCTACACTCCTACCGTCGACTGTGGCACATCCTTTCCAGCTGTCCTGAGCTGCTAACTCCATGCTACTCACTACCTCAACTGCATTCGTAACTAAGCTATGCTTCTCACTTTCTCTTTGTTGCGTGGGACGAAGTCTGTTGGCTACAGCATGTGTACTATAAGCAGCTTAGTCTTTGAGTTCTCTATAGAAAACTCGCATGTGTAACACATTTAGTCGGATACAGATTACTATGCACTGAACAACAAAACTAGAACGTATTCATTCTTTTTTCGAAGCTCAAGCTTACCTGAGGCGCTTCCAAGCTTGCAGCATGCACTTTGCCTATCAATACAGTACAGCTATGACGACGTCCATGAGAACACACAGTAGCCACAGCAGTTTTAGAAACTATGTGCACGAACCCGCCACCAACACTTTCATAGGCAGCTTTCTAGAAGCTAGCCATGTAAACATATAATGAGACCTCACTAATCTATCAAGGAGAAACTCCTGTGGCCACCCTGTCCACAGCAAAACGTCGAATGCTAATAGCACAGGTCTCGACGATCACGTGCAAATGCAAAGCAAATTTAAGACGGTCCTACGAACAGCTACGACGCTCGATATATCAATGCTCGAGATAGCGTGCATTCAACTATCTTATACAAATTAAGATGGCAGAGCACAAGGGTGGAACGGTACCGTGGCGATGGACGGGGCAAGGTGAAGGATGTCTGCGAAGATCTGACACATATACGGAGCACGAACCTGACAGAATGATCTCCTGCAGGCGCTCTTTCACAATGCCATTCATTCTAGTGAACTGCTCCAGCCTGCCGTCCGAGCTTACGTGATGGAGCAGCTGGTATTCAGGGCTAGGATGAGGATATAAATAGTAGCTGCAACAATCGATAGTGCAGCCAACTGTTAAGGGTAGTTATAAATACCAAAGGAAAAGTTGCAAAACCAGTTTGTAGCAACAAAACAGATCGTAGCATGCCACGCCACCGACATAATGATCAACTGCAGCATTTCAGTTTTGCACACAATCTAAATTAAATGTGCATAAATAGAGGATCATTAAATACGACAACGAATCCTGCTAACCCCACATTCGCAGCATGCCTTATCCATAAAGCCCACACACGACGAAAGAAACAAAGTCACAAGGGCAGAACTAGTCATCGAGCAAAGAACAGCTGATTAAAAATAATGCGCCCAAGGTAGTTTCCACTGGGGGGGGGAGAGACTGGAACCACACACAATTAATGAGAGTACCGGACGTCAAACCTGATTATCTAGATTACTAGTAGGGTATCTTAACCAACACCCCAACCAACCCAAACTAAGTCAATGCGACTCACAATAGTGCCGTTTAAACAAGATATAGGTGAGTTAAAAACTGTGAAAACTAATGTCAAATCGTCAATCACAAACAGTTCTAAGCAACCGAAGGTTGCACACAAGCTTGGTAATAACGAGGGGAATAAGGGGGAGGGAGTTCTAAGACAATTCGTTGTGTGGTCAATTGGGCATGGATAGTTGGGTGCGGACAGCTGAGTGCGAACAAGTGGAGGCAGGACTATTTGGAGCAGCACGGTTTTCATGGGCGCATTTTCAATTTCAAAAAACCAAAACAAACTTTTTACATCTCGGATAAAAGTCATACAATGTTTAAAGTAAGATTTTGAGACTACAATTTATTGAAATAATAAAAGCAGCATATAAAATAATTTAACAGAAATAGTAATCACGGTCTTCAGCTATTTTATAATGCACTGTTAAGAAATTAAATTAATGTTGTGGCTACATCCGCACGAGTAATCAATTGATGCACGCTTTTCATAATCTGGCACAACCGACGATCCAGATCTCGATATTTCTTCTTTCTAAGAAGAGAATCTTCACCAGCAAGTATTTGTTCGATGATCAATTGATTAATGTTCTGTTCCTTCTGGATTTTGACCATTAACCACGGCAAAGTTGGGCGCACAATTTGAACTGAACGTGCAAATGCATTATACCACCCTTCTACTGCATTGTTAGTTCGTAGAGAATCATCGTGGACAGCTTGGTAGCAAACCCAGATGTTGAATGGAAAGAGAGCACCTGCTCTTCGTCGCCTTCCAATAAACGAGTTTTCAAAGTAGTTAAGCAATTGGTTGACTTCTGGAAAAGTATCCAGTACTATCAGTTCTTCACGGACAACTTTTATTATCGATTGGAACGTAGGCCAGAGCGACAAGCATGCGAATGTGCATCACATATTCAGGCTCGTTGCTGTATCTGCCAGCGTATCCAAAATCTTGAACCTTAAACCAGATGCACACCTCAAAGTAGAAATGGCAGCCATGAATTTGTTGATTGAAGACATCGGTGAATGCATTCATTGCAGCCTGTTCGAAATTGGTGATGATGGTGTGGTTGCTATCCCAGTTCGATCTCTGCTATCCTTTTTAGCAGTGCTGTGTAGGTAGCTTCCAATTTGTTCAGAAGAAGGGCAAAGAAAAATGGAATATTGATTCCATCTCGCGTTCAATGAATATTATATAGTTTCATATATCCAGTTGAACTGACCTTGAAAGTGCCATCGACAAACGACATCCAGTACCCTGAGGAACTGAAGGTCTTCATCTGATTCGAACAATAGAAATAAACAGTAGCTGATTTAACAGCCTCTTCTGTATAGCGACAGAAGAGCCTTTACGGCTATCACCACAGCTTGCAGCTGCGATAAGGAATCACCCACCACGGGATTCGAACCCACGACCTCGGGGCCGAGGTCGTGAAAAGCAACCGCCTTACCTAGTGAGCCATCACGGCTCACCAAAGTGTGTCGAAAAAGTCGATATTATGATGTAGTAAAGGCAGATCATTCATAGTTTTCTGATGTTCAAGCAGAAGATCATCGTCGGTTTGAGGCTGAAGCTGGTGGTATCTTCTAATGTTCCATTTTATTGTCTTATTTATTATTTCTTATTCATATTTATTCTGTCTTATTTATTATTTCTTATTCTTATTTATTCGGTCATATTTTATTCTTTTTATTATTTTCAGTTCTGTTGCTTGAGCTGCAGGATTGCGATTTCCTAACGCTAACATTGCCAGGATAATTACTATAGCTGGTTCTCCAGTTTCTTCTGCACGTCGCTTGATCATTGATTGTATTCGAGCTTTGTCAAGCTGAGCAGTTGATGCAGCATGGGAATGTTCTTCTACAGGGTTTTGTATTAACATATTAATAAAGTTGCATTCCTATTATTAAAAAAACGCACTAATATTAATGCAATTTTATTAGCATACATGCAACTTTGTTGATATATTATAAAAAATCTGTTGATATATTAAAGAAACACATTTTAAATAAAACATTTTTAAATTTCACTATTTTTTTAATTTAGAAATTATAAGTTTGCTATTAAATCGTGTCTGATTTAAAATGTCTGACTTCAACTGTCCACGATGAATTCTCCAAGCAAAATTTTCATTTGACGAATAGTCCGGATTTGTTGTTTCAAATTGTCCAAGCCGAGTTGTAAGTGCCGACTTGTCATGCAACTTTTCCTGCAGACGAATAGTCCGGTTATCCTGTCGGGTACAACACGAAGAAGTGTTTTCAGGGTGGTATTGGTCAGTATTTTCAGCCTAGTCGTCCTAACTTGCTCTGGCCACCGATGGAAAAAGGAACGACATCCTAATGAAGCTGACTGCATAGGGTCACAGGAAAGCCCCACTATGAGCTCTCTCAAAAACTTCAGTAAGGGGCTACCAGCAACATAGTGAGTGTCGATACGGTTCATAGTGGCTTTCGGAACGTGGCATTTATACAGGTGCCAGCAAATACAAGTGGTTAATTAAAAAGCAACAACGAAAAATCCACTAGTAAAGGCATGTCAACACACAGACTTTAAAGCTAATGATTGAAGCCGGGTAGGAGTGACGACAGTTAATTCCACGGAGATGGCAAAGGGAGACCTTTGTCAGCTGTAGCACGAGTGAACAGTAGCACTGCTCACAATCTACACTCAAGTGTTAGTGGAAGTGTGCTTGTTTGGTGGTATTGTTTGCTTCCGGAGTCACAACTCTTTTCCATATTAATGGGATTATGGGTAAGAATATGTTCATAAGCGTAAAGGCACGGTCTCCAAAGGATTTGAGGTTCGTACGAGGTATAGGTAAACGATTAGATTCCGAAAAACTGGTGGTACAATGCTTAGCCTGGTGGGGATGTGGATCTGATAGGTAGGATGGTGCCGAAGAATGAAAGGACCTCAAATAAGTAAGTACCTTGAAGTCGATGCATTGCTTGACTGGGAGCCAGTGCAGGTCAGCGAGAAGTGGTGTGATGTGGCAACTGGGCCGCTCACGACAGACAAGCCTAGCTGCAGAGTTTTGCACAAGCTGTAAGCACCTGATTGCACAAGTCGGTAGACCAGCAAGCAGTGAGTTACAGAATTTGAGACGTCATGTCAAATGCATGGACCAATTTAGATGTAGTATCCCTGTCTATGCAAGCCCGAATTTTAGCAATGTTATGTAGCTGAAAGTAGGCAGACTCGGCTGTGGAGCTGAGGTGGTCATCTAATGAAAAGTAACTTTGGAAGAGGACACCTAGATCTTGTGCAAATTCAACAGGCGATATGCTGGCTGAGCCAATTGTGAGCATTGACATTTCCAATTTCTGAACTACTACGTTGGTCATTCGATTTAAGAAAGTTTTCTGCTATCTGTTCGACGATGATGAAGAGTTGTACTGCACGGTAAAGAAGAGCAAGGTTAATGCTCTCAATGAGGCTGCACCTGAAGTTAAAGGATTTGTGGGGGTGCTTGAATACATAGACCAACGTACATACAGAAGTTTTAATTTTAATTGTCATGCAGGGGTCTGTAATAGACTCAGACAACCGAGCACGTGCTGTATAATTTTCCCCATCTCGATCAACTTTTTAATGAAGATATTAAAAAAAACACGATAGAGTGAAGCCGCAAAAGTCGAAGGACAACTGTAGTTGGCAATTAGGGTTTCATTAGGACAATTAGGTTTCATTTCATTAGGGCAATTAAGTTTCATCCGACCGAAAAAGTAAGTTCACCCAAGGATGGTGTACACCTTGTAAGTTATAGTTGATGCCAAAAAACATAAACCGGCTCCAGTGGCTTGACACTCAGGCGCTCTGCGAGGGGGCTCCCATAGGAGTACGGCAGGTGACAGCAGTGCATTTGAAATCTCTCTCGCTTTTATTTATCTTTATGTTTCATTTGACAGTTTTATACTAGTCCGTTTTCATATCACGATACAGGCCATCTATAGCACAGCCCGGCTAAAGTAAAAACAGCCAAGGAAAAAGAGCACTCAGTTCTGAATCACAGTGGTTATACTTCCTGGCAAGTGTGCTGTAGCCAGCATATCGCATATCGTTCATAGCATATCGTCCACCCAAATAGCCAAGCTAATGACTTGTAACAGATCTTATTTAATGTCCCATTGCAATTGACCACGGCTCAGAACTATAGCAGCATATGCTTCAGTACACAGCCCACTCGAGACCTAACCCAAAGGTATCCGATAGCAGCATCAAACGAAGAACATAGAGGTGATATATTTACTGAAATATACAGACCTTTTATTTCCTTGGCTTGCTATGATTACAGCATCATTTTCATGCTGCATAATGAGGTGTGCATTAGCAAATGCCAATATGCTGTCTATACATTTCGTTAGAGTGAACTGTAAAAAAGTGATCATATGATTATCGAACGTTCCTTTAATGCAAATATGACAACTCGGCAATGGATCCCATTACGGATTACATAAGAATGCAAATAGATGTATGTCTGATGCTTGCAGTAAACAGAGAACAGTTACTGACCCGAAAACCTCTGGAGGAAGCAAAGTACTGTTTGTAAGTGCTGCACAATGCATTTGCCTAATGCATTGTTAGGTGTGTACAGTACATAGGTACAGTGAAGCCTGATTGCAATATCGAAAACACTCCAAAGCCAGATGCATCCACTTTATCACACATCAGCTTTTACAATGAAACCAACCCAGCAAGTCAAACATTAAGGGATGACTCTTTGAAAGATGGATGCAAAACCAGAGTGGCCACCAGTGCAATACCAAACTTTCTGATAGAAGCATGTGCAAGGCAACACTCACGAGATAGTAAAGTCACAGTGGTAGGCATGAGATTAGTAGTGGCACCATTTTAGATAGTAAACTCTAAGTTAAATGACTTTGCAAGGAGAAATCCACCTATTTGAGTATTTGTGAAGCTAAAAATGTAAGACTGGGGAGTATGAAGAATAGGAGTCATGTGCTGCCAGTCGATCAGCATCACAACTTACTACTGCTGCTGCTACTACTACTGCTACTATTACTACTACTGCTGCTGCTGCTGCTACTACTACTACTACTACAGCTGTTAATAATGATAATAGTATTAATTAGTTGAAAAGGATGCACGTCGACTGGTTTATCACAACGTGCACAGTTTCGGAATACACAGGCACACAAAGGACAATTTGCTCCAGCAAAGCAGGCAGATTTCCCTTTCTTTTGAATATCATCAAATCAGGAGACGACGTGATGTCGGTAGTGAGCTATAAGCTTTGGAAGCATAATAACATATGGCACGGTCTCCAAGGGATTTGAGGTTCGTTAGAGGCACACCAAATGACTAGTGTCAGAAGAGCAGGTGGTGCTCTGATATGGATCATGACATGGATTTAATTCAGATAGGCAGGCCGGAGAAGGAGAATGGTAGGACCAAGAGGTGTGTGACACCAGAACTTCTCGGCGAGCAAACGTCTTCGTCCCGGGCAGCGAAGAACATGGAGCAGCAGTATGGTGATATTGGAAGGGTGTAATGCAAGCCGGGATACTTTAGGCTCAGCTGTGATATTTCTGCTCTTAGCATCGTACTGCTTCATACGGGAGTGGCTGGTTGATGTCTGCTAGCCTTTCAACTCTACTGTCTCAGATACCTTTTTAGGAACTATGGGGAAGCCAGCAGAAAGCAGGCAAAATTATTGACAATGAGGCTTTACTTTAAAAAAATACACCACACACACACACACACACACACACACACACACACACACACACACACACACACACACACACACACACACACACACACACACACACACACACACACACACACACACACACACACACACATATATAGGTATTTTCCCATGTATGCTGGCTATCAGCAGTTTATCTAGTTAACAATGATTACTATTTACAAGAGCTAAAATGGTGTTCATGGCATCCTCCCGTGATATTCAATGGATAAATAGAATATAGCTTTCAGCCAATGAGGAACTAGTTCACGGTCTGCGATCCTGATCAAAGTCCAGATTAAAGGCAAACAAAATATACGGGTTCTGCATGCTGAAACCACTGACTTGTCACTGCTTGCCTTTCCCTGAACCCAAGCCACGCCATGTGCTCGCGGCTCCAATGATTGGTACATAATAAAAAATCGAGCACGTTACCCATGGATTATAACCATATAGGTCATAGTCGTTAGTCTCCATTTTTAATCGCTGCCTCGCCTTGGTGAAGGACAACAAACGAGTAGGAGCACTAACTGATAATTGCCATATGCATGACCGAAGTACCAAGCTAGAATATTGAAGCATGTATAGCTAATATACATACATATATATATATATATTCATACATGTATTTATATATATATGTACACACATATATATATATATATATATATATATATATATATTTATTTATTTACTAGTGGCCATAAGTTTGGCCTCACTTGGTTTGCTGGAGTTGGATCGATGCATCCCTGTATTTAGCCGTCGGTACATCTATAAAGTGATGGCAAAACTAACAAATAGGTTGTGTTCTTCATTAGTTGTCGATAGCAGGGCTTTGGTCTGTGACATTTTGCTCAGGAGGAATTCTGAATGCTCTACCCGGAAAACCAGGAAGTAGGCCTATATGACGATGCTGCCTAGCAATCGGATTGCTCTAGTGCCTATGGCCGATTGCCGTATTGGATTTCGGTCGCTGGGTGGGAAATATTACTGTGCTCACCGACTGGCTCGGTACACAATAATAACGGTAGAAACACCTGATAGTAGAGATAACTTGTAGTGTTCTTGTACTTTTAAACGTAATGTAATGTAATGTATCTCCGTCAGTAACTCCACAAAGTCATAAAGACCATGTGGGTGTTACGCAGGAGAGTTTTGCATAGCACACTCACAGCCTAAGCGGCTTTCGGTACGCATTCGGTAGCCAACAGACTTCATCTCACACAACAAAGAGAAAGTGGGAAGCATAGCAGAGTCAGGAGAGCAGTTGAGGTAGTGAGTAGCATGGAAGTAGCAGCTCAGGACGGCTGAAAAGGATGAGCCATAGTTGGCAGCAGGAGAGTAGTTCTCGTTGCGTAAGAGAATCGTGGAAGCCAGTTCCACAGTCTAGGACCTGCAGAGCTAAAGTTTCTGTCACCAACTGTCTTTAAGCGGAGGAATGGGACAGCTAATTTATTGTCCACACAGGACCTGAGGGCGCGAACAGGCTGAAACTGATGCAGCAGTTCAGCTAGGTACGAAGGAGCCAAGCCGTGGCGGGCCTTGTGGGTCAGCATAAGAACTTAGCTCTGTATCCTTTGCTCAACCGGCAACCATCCTAGCTCTTTCAGCAGAGGTGACACGTGCTCAAACCACTGGGACTTGAAGACCAGCCTTGCAGCCATATTCATAGTCCGCTGTAGTGGCATAATAGCTTTCTTTGGCAGTCCAGCCAAAAGGGAATTACAATAATCAAGCCGAGATAGAACTAAAGAGCTAGTTAAATTTTTTACAAGCCACTGTGGGAGACAGCTTCTAATCTTGGATAGGCGCCTAACTCCCTCCGTGTAGCACTTCCAGACTTTATTTGTCGAATAGAGCGTGTAGGTAGCCTTGGTGGGCTATCACACGGAAAATGAGCAGAGCCAATGACCTTAGCCGCAACAGGCAGACCGCATCAATACGAGAGTGCACTACTAGTAGCTATGGCTAAGGGAGGTCGTCTTACTGTTATTTTCAAGGCTCATCTACGGTCTAAACATCTAGAGCAGATTGGCAACCACGCGATTGCTCGGACGCTGACAATAAGCAAGAAACGTTTACGAAATAACATTCGAAAAACACCTGTGATGGAGCCGGTGAAGGACCAGCCTGTGTCCGGGTGCACTCGGGCTTTTACTAGGAGGTGTGATTGGCTCCTGAAAATGGAGTGCAAGGAGGCCAGCTTTTCCCCTACATGTATCTATGCCAAATCACTCGAGCTAACCATCGGCGAGATACTTAGTGAGTGGACGGTAATGCGATGGCTCTAGGAACAGGTGCTTGTGGCAAAGGTGGCAAAGAAAGCTTTGCTACTGCCGAAAGCCCATACAGAACCGCTTCGCTTTTGTACATGGCACCATCGACACCGGACTTCCCACGATTTGAAATTTTATAAGAAACAAGTATGTGTCCTCAATGCTGTCCTCAAAAATGTCCCCCAAAAAATGTAACTACAACGTATTCTTGGATTGCAGCATGAAATTCTGCCAAGATCAAGCTGTGATTCAAGCTGTTCGCAAGAAATTGCAACTCTAGTATTCGTGGTGAGTTCGCAAAAATTAACCTACCACTCCCAGTGCGTCCATCAAGATGTTAAGATGTTGATCTCTAATGTCCCTTTTTTGCTACTAATCACGTGACTTGGGCGACATGCTTTCCTTAAGACATGAAATGAGCCATATGGCCATGATTACGGTTACTCACGATAGTTGTGACATAATCTTGAATACGATACAATGCTTGATGGGCAGTCAATGTAGATTAGTGATAAGTATTTTCATGTGGCAGCTTCGACGTTTACGACAAACAAGCTTAGCTTTCCTGAGTTTTTTGCCAACTGTTATTGCAGAGGATGGAAGACCTTCGAGTAGTGAGCTACATGAGTCCTATTCGGTATGTAACGAATGCACGGGCCAGTGTGGCAGTGAGGTCCTTACTTATCTATGCAAGCCCGAATTTTTGCTATGTTATCTAAGTGACAGTGGGCAGACTTACTATGAAGCTGACGTGGTAGTCAGGAGAAAATTCATTTTGAAAGAGTACAACAACGTGCAGAGGCTACAGGAGTTACGCTAGTAGAGCCAAATTAGAGGGATACAGTTTCCAATTTTGTTTAGTAACAATAGGTTTGTCCATAATTAGTAAGTCTTTTTTATATCATCATTCAACTTGAGAAAGTCTGCTACCGTTAAAGTGCAAATCTAAGCAATGCAAGCTGCAAGCGAGCTGACCAAGTTTGAAATGCTGGAAGACAAGGAAGGATCGAAGCTCAGGCACAGCTCCATATCATCTGCATACAATGAACTGACTTTGTCGCGTGAAACAAGAAAGTGTGAGAAGCAAAGCTGAGTCCGATAGAACCATCAAAGAGTCAGTAGCAGCATAGGAAAATAAATATAGAAGAGTCTTCATTGCTTTTGAATTGAAGGCAGCCAAAAGCCGGGCAGAGGCAAAAGCTCTGTCAACAGCAGTTAGAACGGCTTATTTATTTTTCTGAGAGGATCTGGGGGACGATGCGACTGAAACAAATGAAACATACAAATGCCTAGATTGTGCACGGGGATTATATTAGTAGGGTCTCTACAGCAAGACTGTTCTTCCCCTGATCCACCTATGCAAATTACACTCTAGCCCACAAGGCTTGCAACGACTTGGCTCCTTCATACCTAGCTGAGGTGCTGCATTAGTTTCAGTCACATCGTCCCCCAGATCCTCTCAGAAAAATAAATAAGCCGTTCTAACTGCTGTCGACAGAGCTTTTGCCTCTGCCCGGCTTTTGGCTGCCTTCAATTCAAAAGCAATGAAGACTTTTCTATATTTATTTTCCTATGCTGCTACTGACTCTTTGATGGTTCTATCGGACTCAGCTTTGCTTCTCACACTTTCTTGTTTCACGCGACAAAGTCAGTTGGCTACCGGATGCAGGTCGTTATGGCTTAGTGGAGTCAGACAGAGATACAAATACACATTTACTTGCGATCGAAATGTGGTACAGCTCTACAAGTTTGGTTGGCTTTACAACCATGCACTCAACAATACTACAACCAAAGAAGTAAAGAAGCTAAGAGAGTTAAGAGTCATCTCAAATCGCTAATTTATATATTAGTGACAAATCATGAATATGCATGTCCGAGAGCCACCGGATAATAATAATACATTTGTATGGCACCCTCAGAGAACCGAATCTCTTTCTAGGCACTTTACAGATTCTGCATAGAAAGCATTACCACATGACTGGTGGTAAGATCTAAAAGCATCCGGTATCTGAAAGGACATCTGAAAGCAGTAGGCATTGCGTAAGCAGGGACATCCACACGAAGAACGACTCATAAAGACCCACCAAATGATCTAATAAATAGGTGCGTTTTAAGCATCTTTTTAAATGGTATCGTGTCAGGAGACGTTGTGACGTGCGTCGGTAGTGAGTTCCAGGCTTTGGGAGCATATAAACTAAAGGCGTGGTCTCCAACGGTTTTGAGGTTCGCACGAGGTATGGCTGAGCAATTCGAGTCAGAGCGGTGGGTTGTACGATTCTTCCCCTGGTGGGATGGGGGGAGTAGTTCTTATAAGTAGGCTGGAGCCAGAGAATGAACGGACCTAAAAGTAAGTGGCATAACCTTGAAGTCGATGTGCTGCTTGACTGGGGGCCAGTGAAGGTCGACTAGAAATGGGGTGATGTGGCAATGTCGACACTCCTGACAGGCGAGCCTAGCTGCAGAGTTTTGTACCTACTGTAAGTGCCTGATTGCACACGAAGTGAGCAAGCAGATGAAAGCAAGATTGGATTAGATGAAAGAATTTTAGTTCTGCACATACGACCAACAGGCAAGTCTTTATGTGAATCTAGCATAACAGAATAACGCCTGTGGCTGCACTTACGTTTACATTAGAAGAATTGTATAATACTGAGCAGAAAACATTGCGATTTGCTGCTCAGGTCTAACGAAAATGGTCATATATAAACCAAGTGGTTACGACGGTCAAGCTGCTAATATGCGGAAAAAACATGTCACTAATATATATTCAATGCTTCGTATTATGCATGTTTTCTCTGCTTGGTTTTGGATTTTATACTTTCACTTGCTTTTTAGCACTTTTGCGCTTGTGGGCATTATGATGCCTATGCAGCCCAGAAGAGGCATGTCCTCAAGCCGGTCACCATAGTCTGCACGAAGAAGATAGCCTGCCACCCATGCTCATGCACAGAATTTCAGAGCATAGCAGCTGTACGGGTGAACGACTGATCTCCCACAGTCTACAATCTGGAGGTAGCTGTCTGGAGCTGCAAATATGTTGGAACCTAAGGATCTGATGAACCCAGTTGGCTGGTAGTATGGTATAAGGTACCCAAGGTGGGACGGAGCCTGACCACATTCGCAGACAGCATCAGGTGTCTCCGAATTTTCTTCTCAACCGGAAGCCAATTAAAGTCCATAAAGTTGCAACAGGGTGCCCATACTTTCAAGGAACCTTACCACTTCAAATTTAAGAGGTTAATGCACGGTGCATGGGTGTCAGAAGAATGCAGCCATCCAATTCGAAAAATGTCTCATAAACGTATATTGAATATATTCCTGTTCTTTCTGCACCTCCACACGATGTGCTGCTGATTGCTTCTGACCGCAGAGTAAAGAAACACGAAGGAATTCGACCACCAAAATTAACCAAAGAACGTGCCACGGAAGCACTTCTATTGCTCCATAACGTCAAACGGAGAGAAGGCAAATATGCCACACTGAGTAGCAACAATGCAACGTCAACGTCTAATGAGGGGAGAGACCGACTCAGACGACAGCAGGTGAGGGGCCCTGTAGCGAGTGCTTCAGTGTGTGGATAAAGCTGCTTCGCCAGTTGTATATGGACTCCTTCAATAGCAGAAGTAGTACTGTGCTAATACTAATACTACTACTAATAGGAATAGACATTTGTATTGCACTTCGTGGGAAAATGACTCAGTGGCCACTAAGCACTCGACTGAGGTCCTACTAGGGCTCAGACTGCCTAAGCAGCCGCAGGCTCTCAAGTGGTTGAGGAGCAGATGATGGCTCTCGGCGGATGACTCGGCAGTCCTGCCCAAATCCATTCATTGGTGACATGTGTGGCAACATTCATCTACCAAAAACTGCCGTCGACTGTGAGGCTGGTTCGGAACTAACAATGCCTCGACAGTGTAAAAATAATGCATGCATGGTATATAAGAGCTGCATAGACTACTGGGCTTGGCTCTGGTTTCCAATAATAAAGTGCTTGGTGTTGGAGCTAGGAGAATTGTCGCTCGGTCGTGCTACCAGACCAACGACAGGTCGTGTGGAGGGCTGTCACATGCACCCGCAGAAAAACAAATCTCTTTCTATGCACTTTACATCTACTAGACAAAAGCATGTCAATTGGTTAGTGATAATAAATAATTAATTGGTTAGTGATAATATGCACAATTTCAAAATGCCTATGTTGTGAAGAACAGGTTGGTTTTTAGCTCCTTTCTGAATGTCTTTAAGTCAGGGGATGCCCTGAAGTAAGACGGTAGCAAGTTCTAGGCTTCGAGAAGAAACTGAAAGCAAAGCTTCCAAAAGATGTGAAGCTGGTTATAAGCACATCTAAACAAGCACAGTCAAATGAACAGGCAATGAAATGGGAACAAACACCGATAGACATGACAATGACAAGTCCAATGAGCTGCCAACAGGCAGTAACATATACGGTATAAGGAAAAGATCTAACTTATAAGCACATCTAAACAAGCACAGTCAAATGAACAGGCAATGAAATGGGAACAAACACCGATAGACATGACAATGACAAGTCCAATGAGCTGCCAACAGGCAGTAACATATACGGTATAAGGAAAAGATCTAACTTGTAAGCACATCTAAACAAGCACAGTCAAATGAACAGGCAATGAAATGGGAACAAACACCGATAGACATGACAATGACAAGTCCAATGAGCTGCCAACAGGCAGTAACATATACGGTATAAGGAAAAGATCTAGCTTATAAGCACATCTAAACAAGCACAGTCAAATGAACAGGCAATGAAATGGGAACAAACACCGATAGACATGACAATGACAAGTCCAATGAGCTGCCAACAGGCAGTAACATATACGGTATAAGGAAAAGATCTAGCTTATCATCAGGTGAGCTTGCATTGCTTATCTTAGTCACCACCGCTACACACCAACCAGGTTCAATCATTCCTCTCTCACAAGCGTGTGAGCCGGAGAAATTTCTGTACTACCTCACGTGCCACCACACACGGTTCAACTATGGTTTATGCCAAGCGACCGACCGAAAGTCCAGTTGCCAAAAGGATTTGAACTGAATCATCAGATGCAAGAATCCAGATCACAAACCACTGCTCCCTAGTACTACGGCCTTGTAATGTACTAGCATTGAACAGTTGGTGACAGAACACTAACTAGAATATAAGGATGATATTGGCATACCATAATCCAAAAAAAGCACAGAAATGATCCAAACGCAAACCCATGAGTCAAACCTTAAGTGGCAGCAGCAGCAGCAGCAGCAGCAGCAGCAGCAGCAGCAGCAGCAGCAGCAGCAGCAGCAGCAGCAGCAGCAGCAGCAGCAGCAGCAGCAGCAGCAGCACTGGCTAGGGGAACCACTATTATTGCCTAGTGCCACGAACCTTATCAGGGTCACTTTTCTGTGCCTGCTTTCCCCACCAAGCGTTATTAGTGTCCACGATAACGACAAGGAGGCTTGCTGGTGCAGCACCTGCAAGATGAAAGAGATAGCCTCAGCAGATCAAAACAGTTTCTCACCATTGCTTCTGGAGCTTGAGCTGTTTTGAGGATTAGCATAAATTTTCACCGGATCCCGAGATAAATTACCTTTTAGCCAAGAATCAGGCTCTCTTTTTAATTAATTATGCAGGGACACTCATTTCAAAGGAGCCACTAGTTTTCAAACTTGCACATAAAGGTGGAGTTTCACGTTAGCATTCGAAGAATGCCACTGGGTAACTCGATTCAATTTTAGTTTGTCCTTGAGTACAACGTGTGCTATCCTAATCTCTTATGTCTACAATAAATATAAAATGGATGCAATTCCACAAAAACTTTGCCTTTGTGATCAGGCCAATGATATTTTGAAATTCCTCAGGTTCAGGTTTGCACGAGCTGTGCCGCTACCCGAATTAGTGATGGTTAGGCAGATATAACAGTATAGAGAAGTATTTCTAAAAGTATAGAAGTGTAACGGTGCCTTAAAGCCAGCATCACACTTTATGTTATTGCAGAGTAACAGAAAAATGAATAGCCACATTAAATAATATAGTTCATTTGCATTGCACCCTAAGAGAACTTAATCTCTATTCAGGTGCATCACGTATGCCAAGGGGCTCGAGCCCACGACCTCGGTCGATGTGGGCACCCCACTGGGCCAAACCAGCGAATTTAAACGACATAGCATTAAGAGATTGTCTGCACCCAGCAGTAAGCCACAGGCACCTCATTTAACATGCAACACCGAGAGAACTCCTCAAGGTCAGCTGAACAATGGCTGCTGGATAGATGGAATTTCGTAAGCAATGCTAGGTAATGTGTGCAATATCCTTTTTTACTGTAGACAATTCTGGCATGTTTACAGGCTTGTACAGGAGTGAAATGAAAGCCATTTAGTTTGCTTTTCCAAGAATTCAGTAGGAGCTGCTGACACTGCACTTCAGCAACTGCTATTTCTGCACGGTGGATCCTTTGCACCATCAATCAGGCAAGAGCAGCCGCCATCCTACTTGGCCAGTCCAATGGCCAATCGGCTGGTGCTGGGCAGCCGGTAGACGAAGGGAGACAGCGGGCACTGCTGGGTACAAGTCTGCTGGTGCTTAGGGCAGAAAAAGAGGTGGAAGGGGGTAGGAGGACTGCTTGGCTGAAGCTGGAAGCTGGCTAGTCAGTGTGTGGGGGGATGCAAAGGTTGGCTCTGCCGGGTTGGCGGGGTAATGAAGGGGCTACCGAGCCGCCTGGTGCTAAGGTTGGGATTTTATGGGAGGCTAATGGGTCCTCGGCCCCTCCGCCCCCACCCACATTGGTGATAGAGTAGGCTTGTTTGAGCTGGCTGTATGGGGGTTTGGGCCAGCTAAAACAAGCTAAGGCCAGCTAGTTGATTTTAACACGAAATGATACAATGATCGTGAAATGCACTGACATATTAATCGGATGCAATAGCCCATGTTCATTCATTCAGCAGTGAAGAGCTTTAGCTAAACCTGAGATGTTGAAGCTACCAAATGGGGTGAGCAGTCAGGTATGCATACAAAGCATATAAGAACAAAAAGACAGACAAATTCACTGGAGCAAAGAGAAAGCTGACCGAAACCAGAGTGCTTTCAGCTAAGACTTAAGCGATGCAAGGTCATTGCAGGTAGTGACCGGTGCTGCAAGTTCTAGACTTTTCGGTGCATATGAACTAACCGCCCGATCACCGACAGATTTCAATTTAGTATGAGGAAGGCTACAACTCAAGTTTTCACTCGGCTTCGGCACTGCAGAAGCTGAGCTGTTGGTGCAGCGTTGCCAACTGACGAAGAGACGACAAGGGAACATAACTCATGAGCAATAGGCACCCCTGCAGTACTAATGTATCTCCATCTGTAAGTCCACAAAGCCACAAAGACCATGTGGGTACCCCTGCAGTACTAATGTATCTCTGTCTGTAAGTCCACAAAGACTATGTGGGTGTTACGCAGGAGAGTTTTGTAAAGCACAGGAGAGTTTAGTAAAGCGCACTCAAAGTCTAAGTGGCTTTCGGTGAGCATTCGGTAGTCAAAGTGCTAGAAGAGGATAGAACACTTAAGTTGTGATTTCTATTGTAACCAAAGAATAACAACAACAATAATAATAATAATACACTTGATAAAGCACCCTCTGAGAACTCAATCTCTTTCTATGCGCTTTACATTTACTGCAAAGGAAACACGATCGAATGGTGAGTGGTATCATACTTGATAAACAGCATGAATATTATGGTTAAGGGTGACATGCATAAGGTCAGCATGCAAGTGTGGTTAGTGGCAGCATTCAACAGTGTCAGCACGCATAAGCACATAAAGGACGAATCACAGGGACCCACTATATGCTGTCATAAATAGGTGAGTTTTTAATTTTTTTTAATGTGGTCAAGTCAGGGGATGTAGTGACAGAAGTCGGGAGCGAGTTCCAGACTTTGGGAGCATACGGACTAAATGCACGGCCTCCAATGGATTTGAGGTTTGTACGAGGTATGGGTAAACAGTTCCCGAAAACCGGGCTGTGTGATGCTCGGCCAGGTGGGGGAGTAGACAATACATTTGATATAGCGCCCTCAGATAACTCAATCTCTTTCTAGGCAGTTTACATTTGCTGAATGAGATAATTTAGATACAGCTAAGCTTTATCCAAACAGCCGCCATAACTAAACGAGCCGCTCTCATCCGGTTCTGGCTGAATCTGCAGTAATTCAACAGCAAACAAGTGCAACCACTTCAGCGGTACCGCTGCCACGGATATTTCGGATCAACGGTTCACAATTGCCTGCCTACGATCTTTAGAAATGGCCCACATCACGTTTAATAAGTCGACCACCCAAATGAGCAGTTGCCCTCCTGAATATCCTGAATGCTCTCGCCTAAACGCGCCTAGCAAGCGAAACGTCAACCTGCGCCAGAGACAATACCCACCAACATACCAATATAGCCACCCGATCACGATTCCTTTGCTGCACATGTCAAGTGCCTAGAAAGCGATTGAGCTCTCTGAGGGCGCTATACAAATATATAATTATTGTTTTCACAAGGGATGGTTTGGTCCAGCGATTAAGGTACTCGCCGCGACCAAGGTCTGGATCTGGTCGAGAGCTCCAGCCCCGAGGCATATGTGAAGCACCTGAATAGAGATTATGTTCTCTTGGGGCGCTATACAAATGAATTCTTTGTACAAAGGAACGGCTGGATAACGCGTACCGGCCTAGCCGCACAATAAGCTTCGCAGATTTCGCCCACGCAGTCGCCAGTGCGCCGGCTTGCCAGAAAATCAGCCCCAGCGCTAACGCAATGCTTAATCAAGCCGCCCCACAGCATACCATCTGCCATGCCGATGAACCGCTCTCAACGCCGGCACCTAATCACGCCGGAAATCGGTGACAGGAAGTTTACCACGCGCTCTTTTGTTCAGGAGGCTTGACATGTGGGGCATCCCTTGCCAGCTACTACGCGCGGCGCCTGCTCCTAGCAAATTGTATCACATCTAGTTAATTCAGAATCGGGATATGGACGCAAATGGTGAGATAAAACAGAATAGTTTGCTGTCCGGTGGTTACCATGCTCATAGTCAGTTCTTCCTCTTCATTCTACGTTCGTCTGGGCTCAGGCTGTGTGAACAAAAACATATGTAAAGGTGATCGTGGGTTAAGTCTCTTCTGGCGCATTTGGATTCCTCAGTAAGCCCTGCGATTTATCCTAGCTCTGCAAGTTCGGGGTGGTGTCGAAGCGGAATCGGACCGTCACTCTCCCTTGCATTATCTGTCTATGCATGGATTTGTTGATGTTATTAATGCACATGCTATAGTTGATGTTAATTATTTGAGAGAGAGAGAGAGAGAGAGAGAGAGAGAGAGAGAGAGCTACTAATGCAGTAACTGTGAATTCAAGGCCAGCTGTCGCGAGCATGGATCAAGATGCGGCATCTGCTGATGCTGCTATGAAAATAAACCAAGGCGCCACTTAAGCAAATCCTAATTAGTCATTCTGCATGGGCAAAAGCTGTTGGTCGGGGCTGGCAATACGTTATTGGCATGTAGTATTACTTTTTCTTTCAGCGTTAGTTAAGTTTTTCTCGGAAACGATGAAGAAAGACCCAAACCTTTCTGCCGCTGTCGCTGCGATTACTACTCTCATCGAAGTAATATCAAAAGACGAAGGTAAGTACCGCACCCGTGTTAAGTGTTTTACGTAGAGGCCTACCGACAATGAAGTGAACAAGATTGATTGAAGCCGATCACTTATATGTACAACCTGACGCACGAGTGCAACCTATTGATAGGCATTTAAGTGTACTTTCCAGCCTTGCATGTAGGATTTCCGAAAAACACCAAGGATAAGCCCTTATTCTCACAATGCCATATGGGGTGAAGGGTTTGGGTAACGTTGCACATAACGGGTTGAACTTAGAACCACCATAGAGCCACCGAAGGCTGTCAACTCGTGGGACTGAGAGCAGAATCAGTTCTCCTCAGATAGAGAGAGAAGTCAGCAAGTCTGCCACCCCCCATAACATCACTGTTGTTACAAAGGCATGTAAGAGCTATGGGGATAAATTGGTTATAGACCGCACAGTTGCATGGCTGATACTTTCAGAACTAGCCTCGCAAAGTAGAAGCAGTGCCGATGCTTGCAGATATTCAGATGGTAGAAAGGGCGAATTTGGGCAACCACTTTTCAGAGCAATCTTCCACTTGAAACTGACTTATTACAATGTCAGCAATGCCTTATGTACGATCTTAAGCCGTCAGTTTTGTGACAGATCCCGTTTCTAATGGTAATAATTTAGGCATGTTAATAAACTCACCGAGTGACAGCAAACCTGTCCTGTCAACAGTAGCCGGTAGTAGTAGCCGGTGGCTCACTGCGATTTGATATGCTGAAGTGGTGGCAAGGTAGCTACTAAAAGAGCAGCTGGTATTCTATGCTGGTTGATGTAAAGGATCTATGGGAAGCAGGCATGCAGTGATGTGCATTTCCTGTTGGACCACCAAGGTTTATGGTTAGGCTGGCATAGGCTTTGTATATGTGTGATAGTGTTTGATGAGAAACAGATTGTAAAAAGATCTTTAGTTCAGACACATTTTAGAAGTTAGGCTAACACTTAATGTCAACTTTTTTTTTATCTAGGTCACTACAAAGGAAAGAAAGCTACAGCTAAAGTACGACAGAAGGCATCACTCGGGAGCTGTGTTAGTTGCTGGTGACCACTACCGCCTACTGTTGCAGAACTCTGTTGCTAGCCTAGTCTGCTGGCAATGGTGTGGCTGCTGCATTGCACCACTTCTGAGCTTTCATGGCTCCCTATCAAGCATAGAATTGACTACAAGATGCTCTCTACGGCTCACAGCTCAATTTACCCGGTTGCACCAGCCTACTTATCTGACCTCCTTACTCCTCCTGTGTACTGTCGCACCACTTGCTCCTCGGCTTCCAGTCGTCTTGCTGTTCCTCTCGATACTTCGAAATCTTTTGGTGATCGAGCCTTCAGTTCGCATGTACTGAATGTCTGGAGCTCGCCTCCAGCTTCTCTCCTGCATTGACTCTGCATCATTTTAGTCCCAGCTAGAGTGGCATATCTTCTGCTCAGCTGTCTCTGCTTCCCAACTTGTCTTGTGGTTTCTATGTGTATTATCTTCTCATCTTCCCATGATTCAGCATTACCAAGTAGGAGTTAGTCGCCTGTTCAGTAGTCAGTAGCCCTGATTGTCTTCTGCCTTACTTCTGCATGTTGGTGTGAGCATGATACCTTGCATATAATTAATTCTTGGTGATTGCTCCTCTCGAAGTTCATTGGAATGTGCCCGGATTGAGATTTAGTTCTCTTATGGGCTATTCAAATGGCATTATTATTATCTACTAGTCAGCCAAAGCTAAGACTAACTGGGAGGCTCAACGCCCAGCAGCATTTTACTGGGAATAAATAATTCTGATCTATGTGAGGACAATCGCCTCTATGGGCACCTTACATAGGTGTCGGGCAATCCCAAGGTAACACATGGAGCCCCATACAGAAGGGCCAACTAGCTGCCTCTTTTTATAAGAGCTCACCAGTATGATACCTCTGACAAGTCAGCCACAGCTTCTAGGGTTATTGTACTCTGACCGAACCCTTTGGCATTCCTCGGAAGATGCCAAACTCTCCATCAAAACACATGCCCCTTGATCCAATAATTCAAGCAGAGCAGTGCTAAGGCATGATAAAAGCAAACTATAGCACTTAAAAAGCTTCAAGGCCCGGCAACCGAAGAGTGTACAATTATGCGTATGGTTCTAGCTGGATGACTGTCTCTCGATCGGTGAGGTGACAGTAGATCGTGAGCCGGAGTGTGATCAGCTTCGAAATCTTTTGCAGAAGATTGACCGGGGCAGTATGCCAGTGGCCTTGCTTTGACACCAAGGTTCAACATACGTAAGCGCTTGTCAGCAACTCTGATGCCCGAAAATCGCCTGGGAAAAGTGCTCTCTCTTCAGTCACCGACTCATAACCACTGCCAAGCATAAAAAGCAATTTTGCTGCCTTTGGCCCACTATATGTGTACAGCCAGCAGCTCACAGGATGATACTTATTGAAAGTTATACAAGTTATTTTGTTGACTCATGACAGAGTCGGTCTGTTGTTTGGATAGCTGTACATTTTCAAAATATCACTGTCGTGGTCACAAAAGCATTGCATGAGGCCTTTTTTGTAGACTCTTGAAGCATAGGTAATAGAAAAATAATGCTACTTAAAAAGCAAAAATAAAAATAGAAAATTCTGTTCCGTGGTATAGTTTATGATCTAGGACACTATACTAGAGCCTGGATAGGAAATTGTGTGGCTGTAGCATAGGCTGGAAAAAGAAGTTCAGCACTTATTCACTTGAGTGCATTGGAAGGAATTGGAAGGAATATACCAATAAAGATTGGCTGACCATATAGCCTCCTCATATAAATCACTCAGATAAATTGCAGCTGACGAGCCTTTGCTGCAATCGTCACCCAGCTTGCAGCGAGCTATAAACGCTTGTTTGCTGCAGGACTGGACCAACGACCTAGGTCGTGAAGTGTGAGCACCATACTCCTAAGCTATGACCCTTAAAGTGCTCAAGTATGCAAAACTTGCTGATTCTAAGTCTCCATTTGCTGAAACTCTGATTGAGTCACGGTGCTTTATGCATATCTGTTGATGGTCCGGCATCGATTCAGTCTACTCTGCTCTAGCAGCGTGAGTGATAAAGAGGATTAATGCGGTTGAGCGATTAATGCGATTAATGTCAAAATAACTGTGCATTGTTAATAGGCGACAGTACTTCTTGTGGAAGGTGCCACCAATATATCTCTTGTTTTTAGCAACGACACTATCGGAGCTGGAGAAGCGCCTGAAGGAGGCCATCGGAATTTTGAAAGGCACCAACAGCTCAGTGGCATCAATTACTTCAGGATGTGATCTGTTCTTACGATTTTTGAGCAACATGAACCAAGCAGCTCGAGACGAGAAGGTGAATAGCCTTTTGACTCTTTGGATGCATATGTCTGTTCGACTATTTGGATGCATAAGTGGCTTCAGGGCTCAGGATGTTTGGTTAATCTGTTAAACTATGGTCAATGTCACTTTGAATGTAGCATCCACCAGCCTTTTCAATGTGTAGGGTAGTATAAACTATGGAGCTTCCATTTGAGCTTCCGCCTGATCATACGTGGATCTGCTAAATCATTATTTTGAACTTCCGAAAATGCTTTAAAAACTTCACAGTTAAAACATGCATTGCTGAAACGCTTCCGCAGTCTACAGGGTAGCAAACTTATTCAAATGCTGCTCAACGGTTCAGGGCAAGTGTTGCTGCTGCTCCGAATCTCGAGTAAATCATGTGGAATTGAAATAGGGAAGTGGTGGTACTTATACTCTGCCTGCACAATCATTACCAACTCTTACAGATTCAACAATTGCAATCTGCAATCTTTGCTGCCAGATTTGCCGGCCAGAGACCAGGGTCGTGGGATTTCAAATCACGTAGCAAGATTACGTTGTCTTTTAACTGTTGTGGTTAATTTCGTTTTTTTTTACAGATTTAATGAGTCATGACGAAAGTGTACTGCCTTGACTAAGAGACATTTCCCCCAACAGCTAACCCACCTGGTCGTCAAAATTTATGACACCGAAAAGTATGCTGGAAAGCACCACAACTGATTCTGGAGTATTGATGTTGCTGAATAGAAATACTTACATTAGATTAGCCTTCGAATGTGTTTCGGTTGGTCTGATCATTCCCTACGAACAGAAGTATAAAAGCCGAGTCCAAATTCAATGCTTCACAGGTGGTGACTCGAGCAAATGTATCTGTACTGTTTCATCGCTGTAGGGCCTCATTTGTTCTGATGCATTTCCTTCTGGAGTAGCCAAATCTGGATTGAGCATATCAAATGATGTCTTTTCACGGTTTATACTCTGCCTCTTGCTGATGTGATTGCCAAGCACAATCTAGGCTTTCACTTCTATGCAGATGACACTCAGTTGTACCTTTGCTTTGATCCCTCACAGCCTTCGAGCACCTCAAATTCTCTAAACTCACTAGCTGCATGCATTGATGACATCCGCACATGGATGGCAGCAAATTTTCTAAAACTTAACGATGATAAAACTAACTTACTAGTTATGGGCAAACCCAGTGTGATCCAGAGATTGGAAAGGCTGACTCTCAAAATTGGCTCTGCCAGCATATCTCGAGTTGAATCAGCTCGAAATCTAGGTGTCATATTCCAAAGCGACCTCTCGTTAGACGACCACATCAGCTCCACAGTCAAATCTGCCTATTTTCAGCTTCATAACATTGCTAAAATTCGGGCCTGTTTAGATAAAAATACCACGTCCAAGTTGGTCCATGCATTCGTGACATCTCGCCTCGACTTCTGCAACTCACTGCTCTCTGGCCTACCAGCATGTGCGATCAGGCGATTGCAGCTGGTGCAAAACTCTGCAGCTAGGCTTGTCTGTCGTGAGCGTCGCAGTTGCCACATTACTCCACTTCTCGCCGACCTGCACTGGCTACCAGTCAAGCAACGGATTGACTTCAAGGTTTTGTCGCTCACTTTTAGGTCTCTTCATTCTATGGCTCCAGCCTATCTGTCAGATATACTACCCCATCAGGCTAAGCATCGTACCACCCGCTTTTCGGAATCCAACAGTCTAGAAATACCTCATACAAACCTTAAATCCTTTGGAGACCGTGCATTTAGTTCATATGCTCCCAAAGCCTGGAACTCTCTCCCGACCTGCGTCAGAACATCCCCTGACCTGACCACATTTAAAAGGAACCTAAAAACACACCTATTTAGGACGGCATTCAGTGGGTCCCTGTGATTCGTCCTTGATGTGCTTATGCGTGGTGACACTGTGCATGCTGCCACTAACCACATTTGCATGCTGACCCTGTGCATGTCACCCCTAACCATATTATTCATTTCGTTTGTTTTTTCAAGCATGATTTTATTTACCTTTCAATTGCATTTCACTTTACAGCAAATGTAAAGCACCTAGAGAGAGATTAAGTTCTCTGAGGGCGCTTTATCAAGTGAATTATTATTATAACTGATCTTTTTAGTGTGCCTCTTGGCTCTGTAATATTTGAGTATAGCACAATCTATAGCAGACTTTCTCTGATTCTATTTCTTTTTTGCCGCACTTATTTGGACTAATGGTAAGCTGCTCGCATTTCACGACTTATGTCATCGGCCAGAGCCCTGCGGCATATATGAAGCGCCTGTGTGGAGATTAAGTTAATAATAATAATAATAATAATGCACTTGATAAAGCACCCTCAGAGAACTTAGTCTCTTTCTAGGCGTTTTACATTTGCTGCAAAGTGAAATGCAATTGAAAGGTAAGTTAAGTCATGCTTGAAAAACAAACAAAATTAATAGCATGGTTAGGGGTGACATGCACAGGGTCAGCATGCAAATGTGGTTAGTGGCAGCATGCACAGTGTCAGCACGCATAGGCACATAAAGGATAAATCACAGGGACCCACTAAATGCTGTCCTAAATGGGGTGTGTTTTTAAGTTCTCTTAGGGCACTATGCAAATGCATTACATTCAATTAATTATATTAGGCTCTCATCTAGCTCTTAATCATGAAGTGCCTCCTGTGGTCAATCTTGTTAAACTCAAAATTTCGTAACTGCTGTTTCGTACTCATACAAACCCAGCATAAAATCAGAAACGCTTTCCTGACTGCCATAATATGATTACCTGCAGTTGTCAGGAAAGCTGTGGCATGACAAACCTAGCATTACATTTGATGTTGTGATTTGGCTCATGTGAGTTATGCTCTCGAAATTAATCATCAAAGTAAGCGGCCGATCAAAAATGTAATTGGCTTGTTTCGTCAAAAAGTACTGAAAACTGACATATCAGTTGGCATATGATCGCCATCTTGCAGCTAATGTAACCACCCCGAATCAGAGTGTCAGAGCATTGAAATCCAAACTACTTGACCAACAATGACTTGTGTTTATTATTTTTGACGAATCCTTGTTTGGTGCTGCTGTGGTGACCCAGCCACTATCCTGATTTGAACCCAGAAGAACGACTTCGGAGTGATATCGACAGGTAGCTGAGGTAGGGTGTTTGTAGCCAGCCTTTTTAAATACACTAGGCTCATTTGAATGTGCTACAGCAGAAGAGACAATTCAGAAGCTTGTGGCCTCTATGCTTGACCAGAAAACGTTGGTCATAAAGAATCGTGGTAGGGGAGGGACTTCACACTAAACGATTACATACCAACAGCATATGTGTTTGTTTATGGGCTGTCAATAATTATTTTCACATGCTATGAGTAACTTAAGTATGCCTGGAATCGTAGGAAACCTTATAACCGAAATAATTTTGCCACATCAGTGGCGGCCACACTGCCCGGAGATTTGTTGTGCCTTAGTCTATGTATGTATGCATGTATGTATTGCCATCTATAATTCCACGAAGACCAAAAGTGTTTTATGCAGGAAGGTTTTTCTATAGTCAAATATATGTTCTATAGGCTCAAAGCCTAAGCGGCTTTTGATATGCATGCTGGGCTAGCCAGCAGACGTCATCTCACGCAACAAAGAGAAAGTGAGAAGCATAGCTGAGTCAGGAGGGCAGTCGAGGAAGTGAGTAGCATGGAGGTAGCAGCTCAGGACGGCTGGAAAGGATGTGCCAGAGTCGGCCGAAGGAGAATACATGTCTCTTCAACATGTAGCTGATTTTTGATGGACGGTTTCTAGCAAGGGCCTGCCTAGGACCACCTCGGCCTTTGCCATTGGACTTTGTAGTAGAACAAATCTTCAAAGTAGCCTAAAATTAGTGTGTAGATATGTTCGAACCATAGTCTATTGTATTGTGCAACCAAAATCGGGGCTACTCACAGCTGATTTCTAGTGGGTTTACCTGGGATACAGTAGTGGTCCAACTCGTGGCACTGCATTGCATGAGACTAGAGTGAAATTTCTTGCGTATACCTACACATTGAGTGTAATGCAATATGCAAATCGAAATCGTGGCTTTGCTCAGCCGATTCCTGGTTGTTTTTTGGTGGACTGTGCTAGTGTCCTCGGCTTTTGCAGTATGTAAAATGAGAACGTGCTGTTTCAATGGTGTGTATTCTTGTGAATACTCCTGAACTGTAGTGTGCAATGTAAAGCAATTTGACCGAGGCAGAATAAGCCTGGATTAGTTCCTGAGGCCATGGGACATTATTGCCCACTCTTGCTTCTTTTTTTTGTGCATTCTTGAAAAGATTATCACTAAGCAGCTCGTGGAGCACGTTTACAGCATTGCTTTATCCCGAGATTTTCAATCGGGATTCAAGTGACACCATTCAACTGAAACTGCTCCCGGAAGTTTCAGCTTTGGCTTGTAGCATTGAAGCTTAGTTAGGACTTTTTAAAGTTGCTAATAAGGCAGCGTTTTTGTTTTGCTTCGCCTCTTGGTGCCTTGTGGCCTTTTATTGCTCAGTTATTGAGGGACGAATGATTTGTCAATGGAGATTATAATGATAATAATAATAATTTTGAAAGGGGGCTCAGAGAATTGAATCTCTTTCTAGGCACTTTGCAGATGCTGTAATGAAACCATGACCATCTTAATATAACGATCTAACAACAGCCTTTTTGAAAGGTGCAGGGGCGTACGATTTGTCAGCCCGTTTTGTGTAGCTACAGAATAGCCTTATAGGCTATCACTGCTGCTTGCAGAGGCAATTCGAACCCACGACTTCGGGACTGAGGTCTTGAAGAGCAACCGCATTACTTAGTGTGACATGACCTGAGGCTAAGGACATTTTTATTATGTTATTAATAATAAGATGTTTGTAAATCGCCCTAAGAGAACTGAATCTCTTTCTGGACACTTTACGAATGCTGTATAGAAAGCATTACCAAATGATTGGTCGTGATATATGCTGATATGATAGTTATGCATGGCAGCTGCAGATCTATGCATTGCAGCCAGTGGGAATAGGGTCTAGAGAACTAAACATTTTGCTGTGAGAGGAATTTTAGGATAAGATCTTTCGTGGTCTGCTTGAATGTAGATATCGAGATAATGCTCAGAATTGAGGCACCGGAGTCTTATGTTGATGTTGATGTTGATGTTGATGTTATTGAGGGACAGGAGTCCTGAGGGATACTGCTACCCTAGGGATGACCTCTCTGATCTTGCCAATTTTGCTGACAAGCTTAAGAAGCTAGGTAACCACAAGGATCACTAGGTAAGGAGCTAACCTGGAACCGGCTTAGGAGATGGTTGATGGTATACATCAGCATTTTTGGATGGTACATCTATGATTCAACGTTATTTTTGTAGATGCTAGACTTTTGCTAGATCGATTGGTACGATTTAGAGTAGTCTTCGCATGCCTGATGATGGACAGTCAGTCCCAATTCTTTGTATGCTTTCTCAAGCTTGTGCTTAGTAGATCTAGCTAATTTTCTGTCTTCAGTAAACCACAGGCTGTCTGGGCAAGATCACACAGTGTGATTAGTCATGGGTGCAAACTAAGTAAGTGTCGTGTTGTAGCATTCTACCTATGATAGCAGGTTGGAAGGGGGGTTGAGTAACAGCAGCAGAGAAGATATTTTTGCTCTGACAGCATCGAGGTCAAGGTTCTTAAGATTTTGCGATTCACGGAGGATTTTGGATGCGGAAGAGGGCACACACTGTACACTGAACGAGATCTGCATATGATCAAAATTTGGTAATAACGGGATGATAGCATACATTTGTGGGTGAATAATTGATCGTGTGTGTGACTCTCGTTGTGACTGGGGTCATGCACATGAGTCACAAGAGAAATGGAGTCAGTCAATCTACGAAATTCGGTACTGAAAGCATCAGTAAAGTCGTCAAAGTAAATATTAAAGTTACCATAACAAGAAAAAATTGATTTCTTGCATACAGAATCGAAGTAAGATCAGAGAAATCTTAGATACAGGAGGAGTTGATACCTGTGGGGCAATAGATTACTGTCACTATTGGCAGCTTGCTGTTGGAGGGACTTGAGACAAGAGATTCGAAATGTATCATCTGGTATAAGAAATGTATTCGAAATATATCATCGAGATCATTGCGTATGAGAGAAAGAAAAGGTATCACAGAAGGTTTGCAAGAATTGAGAGGCTGGCCGTCCAGCCACCAATGGCAGATAGAGGCTACAAGCCGAGTTTTTCTCCCAGCTAACTGCAGTGCTTCTTGCCTCAGCCCGGCCAGAAGCTTGACAGGATCGGCTACAGTGGCCGCTCCTGCCTGTCCCTTGGTGAAAAGAAGAAATGCTACACAGCAGCGGAGCAAACACGAGCCAATAGAGAACAGCAAAAGTAAGCAGTTAGACTTAAGGTTACAACAGATGCAAAGGACTTCATTAGTTTTGCAGAGAGACTTTACTATTTGTATGCTGATGCACATGCCATCGCTCATATATAATCAGCAAAGTGTGGTTCGATGGCACGTAAGTGACATTGAGGGCCGTCGACCATCTCCAAACCCAAGACTGTCTTAAAGAGCTTATACAACAGCGCTAGTTGGAGGGTTCTCTAGTGGGAGGGGGTTATTCCGGAATCCTACCTCAGGAATTGAGTCCACCCGATTTCCGACCCAGTGATTGGATCAGGGATGCTGCACGGCCAAGGAGAGCTTCCGGTTCGTGCGAACTTTTCGTATGCGTTTCGTTTCTACTATCAAGCGCTCCAGGCCGAGGCTTCTTTTCCGGAAACCAGCTGCCCAACCGCCGATCGTTAGCCATTGGCTAGAAGCAACCAGGCGATGACTTGAGTACTTACCTTTTGCCGTCGAGTGTAACTGTGGCATCAGTTATGACTGGCAAGATGAGGTCCAGCTCAGAATGCACGGCAGCAAGAGGATGAACACGACCTACCGACAGGATTGCTAGTTGACTTAAGAATGTATTCAAATGAAAAAGTTTGAATATTTACTCCAGCTGGTGGTTCCCATTCCTCTGGGAGTTGTCGGGGAGGGTATGACTCCAGACCCCCAATGCAAGAAGAGAGGCCACACTGCTTCCTACCCTGTTATTGCTTTGGAGACACACAGCTGCCGACATGATCTTTGTTGCCCTTTGATGGTGCACTGGTATCCAGAAGAAACCAACTATGGCCAGGTCAAAATGAGGTCAGATTATATCGTGTAGTCATGCCAAGGTCACCCTTCGATATCAACAGTACGGTCGTGGTATGCATGGCTTCATGCTGGATTTTTTTTAGCTCTAGGGCTAGCCTTTGAACTTAGGTGACCCTCTTGAAGCTAGGTACCCCCAAGCAGGAAGGGTGCTGTAGCACTCTGAACAAAGTGTCAAAGGATAGAGAGCACTACGCACCCAAAAGACGGTCGTTTCGTTGTGTTGAGAATAACCTCTCAGCCAATCTTACACAGTCTGAAGGTAAGTATACATTTTCATTAATCGTTCATTGACCGCTCATCACGACAAGATAAGCACCGCGAGATAGTTAATGTCTAGCTAATGCAGGACTGAGATGGGATGAAGGTGCTTGCTTGATAATGTGTAGTACATCTCTGGAATTTGGGCCACGAGTCAGCTTGAAAAAACCAAGCCATCCGTATATATCTATGCTGAGAATTCGGCCTGCAAACATAAAAATGGAGAGCAAGTTACTTCAACGATGCAGATGAAGTGGCACCACTGGTGATCTGTCTAGTCCTCTGGTCGAGTGGTTGAGCTTGCAAGGCCACCGGGGGATGGTGACATCTAGGCAGACTTACAGGTGGAATTATCCTGTGACATCCAGGCAGACTTGCACGCAGGGTTTAGCTTGAGTGGGGGCTTTGCTAGCTAGGTTTGACGATGCTTGTCGTGGAAGAAAAGCAATGGCAAATATTTCTCACGTGAAAGCATTGTGTCAGTATTCTTCTTCTCTTCTGCACATGCTCTTGTGCTTCCCTTGCATGCAAATATCTTGCAAATCTGTGGAGGACTCCTTGATTTCCCATGAAGCCTGATAGACGAGGTCATTGGTGGCAGTAGGCAAGATCTCAAGCTCGAATCAAGCTCTCAGGCTAAGCTGTTTATGTTTCAGGATTTTCAAGAATGTAAAGACCTCCTGATCACTAGAGGCAACATGTTTCTACGGAAGGTGGAGTTGTCTAAGCAGAAAATAGCAAGGCTCGGTTGCCCATTTATTCACGACGAAGGGGTGAGTCCATTTACACGAGAGTCCAAGTGAGTTTTGGCTCATTCTCAGGGTTTTAATGGATAACATACCTGCTGATCACATTTTTTCAGGTAATCTTAACACACTCAAGGTCACGGGTGGTTCTTCAGCTGCTGAAGGAAGCGAGAGCTAAGAAGCGGTTCAAGGTCTATGTTACAGAATCTCTGCCAGACCGTGCCGGGTAACTTATCTCTAGCTAAAAGTGTTTCCCGAATTCAGATTTTGAAACGGCTGTAAAGATTCTTTGAAATTAACCCATTTGTGCTTGAGTTGCATTACAACAGGTTTCTCCACAATCTGCAGGGTCCACTATTCTTAGCTGCTTGAAGGTCTTGCTATAAGTTGATGCTTTTACTTGATCACCGAGATTACCGTATCTGTAGATGGTTGCAATGCATTCTTGTAGCCTTGTAGATCTCCTCTAGATCTGAAACACTCTGGATGTTTACCTTATTCGGTTTCTTGCTTCTTTCTGAATTTAAAAATATAATCTTAATAGATCGTATTTTATCCTAATAGAACGCTATCTCTATCTAGGCATTTTAAAGCCCATTGCAAGAAAATAAGTACACATAGGGTTAGTGTCATGCATGTTTCCAAGCATGCGAAGGCTACAACTTACCATGCGTAGGCCAGCGTGCAAAAGCAAACATGAAGACAATCATTACCATCGCTTAGTAAGAGTTACGGCTAGCAACATGCACTGAATCGTATTCGCAGGTAAAGCACCCCGGAACAAAAAAAGACACTGGGGCTGTGGGAAAGCTGATCAGAGAATATATGCTTTGAGTTGATACCTTTAGGAGAACACTCAGCCCTTTCAAGCAAGTAATTCACCGTCTTGTAATTGTTATTAGGTGTGACTGGCAGGACTGTAGGTTAAGTAAAATAAGTACCATTCCTGGCATTCCTAAGATACACGGATCACCTGGCTGAAGGATCGGCTGACATGTCAGATCTAGTTTTTTTTAAAACGGCTCATTCAAATCAGTGTTTTTACGGCAAGTGTTTGGATTTTTTGACTAAATTGGTAGGCATCTCGTCGGTTCCATGCACAGGTTTTAGTGTAGCTTGCTTGTCGAGAGCTCACTAGATTTCGAGTTTACAGAATCAAGGAGAGGCTCGGCCTGTTGGTGGAGTCGGACAAATTGACCTACCAGTTTGACTGTGATATCCTTATTTAAGCAAGCCTGAATGCTTTTAATGTTACTTAGCTGAAAGTCGACAGGCTTGACTGTGGAGCTGCTTGTGTGTTCATCTTAGTGAAAGATAACTTAGCAACAGTGCACCGCGATTTCGTGTTGAGACTGCAGGTCACGTGCTGGCCGATTTGGAGTGTTAGGCAGCTCTGCCAGTTGCCTTTGCAGTTGCTGTGGCTGCTGTAACATCAACATTTGCTTCCATTCGTTTGCTTCAGTACCGCATGATCAAATGCTCGGTTCCACATGGTCGGCCCTTAAAATATGTAGTAACTGAGTCACTGCCCACTCGGCTGGGATTAAGCACACAGAACTGCTGCTGTAGTTTAGGATGTCTTACCAGGGCGTCCTTCTGGGTGTGGTCTCGTGCCTATTTCTCCGATGAATCTTGCATGTTTCTGAAACTCGCTATGCAGGTTTCCTTTGCAGCCTTCAGATGAAAGAAGATTTGTGCAAGCATGGTATAGAAGCCATCGCAATTTTGGACTGTGCCGTGGGCTACATAATGGAAAAAGTGAGCATGGTGGTGGTCGGGGCTGAAGGAGTTTTAGAGAGCGGAGGCATTGTAAATAAGGTAAGATGATACTGTTCTCACATTATGTACCCAGCATAAGCTCTAAATCTTTGTTGAAACGGCTCACTGGCTAGACACATGCCTCTATTGTCGAGGGACAACTTTCCAGGGCTGAGTGAGTCATCTGGTTTGCATTTGTAATCAGTGCAGTATGCCATCGGTCTATGGCATTTTTTCTTTGTAATGTAATGTAAATGTATCTCCGTCTGTAAATCCACAAAGCCATAAAGACTATGTGGGTGTTACGCAGGAGAGTTTTGCATAGCACACTCACAGCCTAAGCGGCTTTCTGTACGCATTCGGTAGCCAACAGACTTCATCTCACACAACAAAGAGAAAGTGGGTAGCATAGCAGAGTCAGGAGAGCAGTTGAGGTAGTGAGTAGCATGGAAGTAGCAGCTCAGGACGGCTGAAAAGGATGAGCCACTGTCGGCAGCAGGAGAGTAGTTGTCGTTTCGTTAGAGAATCGTGGAAGCCAGCTCCACCGTCTAGGACCTGCAGAGCTAAAGCTTCTGTTGCCAACGGTCTTTAGAGTCTAGTGCAAATGTATTATTAGTATTATTATTAGCTATGTTGTTCTTGGCTTACCACGGTGGTAAGAACACACAGAATTCACTTATCCCAGCACAATCACCCCAAAATAAGTACTCAAACGTTGACCAGGTAGTCCTTGCCTTTAGCGAGCTATATGCAAGCCATGGCAAAAGTGCCTACCGTTTCCCAATGACACGAATCTCCGGTATCTCTTCGGCTACCGGATCGAATATTTGTCAAAAATTAGTTGGCAAATGACAAACAGCTGCAAGGCTTGATTAACACAAGGAGCATGGAAGAGTATTCACTGACATATATAGAGATGTAGACGAGACTGAAGCAAAGACCACGTCTACAGCTAGCCATCACGTCGATCCCTGTCTAAGATAAGGAGCAGTCTTCCACGGTGGCTTGCAAAAAATGCAACTAGCTTGCTAGTTCTGTCTCGGCTTGATTATTGTAATTCCTTTTTGGCTGGGCTACCAATATAAGCAACCAGGCCACTCCAAATAGCTATGAATATGGCTGCAAGACTAGTTTGCAAGTCCCAGAGGTTTGAGCACGTGTCTCCTTAGCTTAAAGAGCTAGGATGGCTGTCGGTTGATCAACAGATACAGAGCAAAGGTCTTACTTTGACCTACAAGGCCTGCCACGGCCTGGCTCCTCCATACCTAGCTGAACTGCTGCACCAGTTTCAGCTTCGTCGTGCCCTCAGGTCCTGTATGGACACCAAATTAGCTGTTCCATTCTTGTGCTTTAAGACCGTTGGCGGCAGAAGCTTTAGCTCTGCAGGTCCTAGACTGTGGAACTCGTTTCCATGATTCTTACGAAACGACAACTACTCTCCTGTTGCCTATGGCTATGGCACGTGGTCCTGAGTTTTTTGATCTGCTTAGGCAGAACTAAGTGGGTGGATGGACACTTGTTGACGACCATATGTCAGATTAAACCAGACGGCATCAATGAGGCAGGATAAATCTTCTGTATAGTTTTTATTTCATACTTGCTGGGACCTACACAATGTAAGGCCGATGGAGAAGCAGCTGTCTTAACATGGCAGCCGATCGATTTATGCTGCACAGAGTTAGTGAACACAGCTTAGGCTTGGAGTGTGCTATATAAATCTCTCCTGCATAACACTCACTTTTTGTAGCTTTATGGAGTTACAGATGGAAATACATTGCATTGCCTATGAGTGTCGTCGTGTTATATTATTTTTCTTGAATCAAAGCAAAACTCTCACTCTTACCCACAAGGCCTGTCATGGATTGGGTCCTTCACACATAGCAGAACTGCTGCATAATTTTCAGTCTCCTCGTGTCCTTAGGTCGGCTCAGTACAATACAATAGCTTGCATGCTTTCTCTGAAAGACCTTTGGTGACAGAAACATTTGTAGGTCCTAGACTGTGTGACTCACCTTCGCAATTCTTGATAGCCTGAGGAGTTAGGTAACCATTTCCAATGAAGTGATTGAGTTTCTCTGCCACTCCCTCTGCTGCTTATGCTGTGACCAAGGCTCAGAGAGAATTTTTCTCCATATGTATTAGCAATCGAAATGATGTAAATGGTGCACCGAAAAATGTCGGGAAATTATGAGTCTAGAGTCCATGCAGAGGCAGTTCTAGCCAGCCACTTTGCATGGTTTGTGGCATAAAAGAAGGTAATTTATAGTAAGGACATGTGCAATATGCTGTTTTTCGTTGGTTTTCCTGGAATTTTGGTCCATTAAGCTGCTTCGCATTGCATGCATTCATTGGATTCTCGGTTTGTCGTTGTTAGTTCTCAGGTTTTTTGCTCTACATGTGGCTGTAGCAACCTCCAGCTTGGCCTCGTGTGGCCTTCCTAGCGGTGGCAAGGCTCTCGCTGTTCCCTCAGTGGGCTGCCTCAGTGATGGTGCCTGATGGCAGCTCACTAAGGACGTACCGTCATTATGGAAGGTAGTGCCTTGCTGTGTGCCATGCCTCGTGTAGCCTATTCGTTCAGTCCCATTCCTACCTTGGCGAAAAGTGGCGATGGTGGCAAGATCCCACATCGGCTACAAATGCATGCCGATCTCAAAAAATATACGATTCATTGCTGATAAAAATATTACCGGCCGATGTTGCATGCAGTTTTGGGGTTATCGGGCTGCTTCAGCTTAGGAGACATCACGGCATGTTTTGTTTTGTACTCGTGTTCTGGTCGAGGCCTACTTGGCGATTTTCATATTTTCACATGTAGGCTTTTCTTTTTGCCGTCTACCACTCGCTTGCTTGCAAGGCACCGCCACCTTACCTTGACCGGTTCATTGTCCGCACCGTGGCCGTGTTGCAGCAATTCAATGTCTTGGCACTGCGGCAGCATCGCCTGTTCGGCGACCTGTCGGTGCTTGTCATGGCAATGCATGGGGGAACGATGCTTTTTATAGTGTCCACTCTGCCTTGAGTGTGTGCATTGCAAGTGCTAGTGGCTGGTAGAGAGCTGTGCAGCATCCTTAGCGATGCTCACTTATACAAGTTTGGTTAGCCATGATGGCACACTAGGTAAGGCGGTTGCTTTCATGACCTCAGCCCCGAGGTCGTGGGTTCGAATCCTGCGGTGGGCAATCCCTTGTTGCCACTGCCAACGGTGGTGATAGTCCTAAAGGCTTTTCTGTCGCTATACAAAAGAGGCTGTTAAATCAGCTAGTATTTTTTTAAGTACGCAGAGCTCAGGTCTTTGCTGCACGTCCTTGCTGTGCGTGTAGGATGGCAAAGTGTGCGTACCATTTTGCATCGGTGTTTCTAAGCATTAGCCGCCGCCGATTGAGGAAGGCATGGACATTGCTAGTTTGGCCATGGGCATCCTAAGCAATGTGATCATCTCACCTTTGCCGACACGGGCACACCCTTTCCAGCCGTCTTGAGCTACTACCATGTGCTCACTTTCTTGACTGCTCTGACTTAGCCATACATCTCGATCTGCTTTCTCATTATTACATGAGATTAAGTCTATAGGCACCCTGTGCGGACCAAGAGCTGCTTAGGCCTGGAGTGCGCTATCGGAAACCCTTAACTTTGTTTTTGTGAATTTGTTGTACATACACATACATACTTATTCCAATGTGAGAGGCTGTGCGGATACTCTTGTTTCAAATCTGACCTATGGCACACAGTGGATGATTGAAGTATTTATTCAATAGGCAGTAGTTTACCATCGTTACAGTTGATATTAGCTGTTAAATGTTTTTTATGCTAATCACATGCACTGCCTCATGTTTTGCTGAATTATATTTAAAGAATTTTCATTTCTTGCCTGTTTGGAGAGGCTACACTGTCGTGGCCTCGCAACGTGATCGTGTACATAATGGGTATGCTTTTTTATTAACGTTTTGATTAGCATACCCTCTCACGAATTTCAGATCGGTACCTACACTATGGCTATTACTGCCAAAGAGAAGAGCAAGCCTTTCTATGTCGTTGCCGAAAGCTTCAAGTTCGCTCGTCTGTTCCCACTAAACCAGGGAGATGTTCCAAACGATTTTAAGGTAATAGGCTTATTGGTATTTAGCTTACCCTATATTTGAAGTCTTTCAATCTAGAATGGTACTCTGGTTTGGCACTGGGGTAAGATGCTTGCCTTTAACGACCAAGGTACCATTTGTTGCTCACTTTTAGGTCTCTTCATTCTGTGGCTCCAGCCTACCTATCAGATCTACTCCCCCACCAGGCCAAGCATCGTACCACCTGCTTTTCGGAATCTATTTACCTATCTATACCTCGTACAAACCTCAAATCATCTGGAGACTGTGCCTTTAGTTGTACGCTCCCAAAGCCTGAAACTCACTCCCGAGTGTCACATCTCTTGACTTGACATTTAAAAAGAAATTAAAACGCACCTATACTGTTGCATGCTGCCACTAACCAAACTAGCATGCTGATACTGTGCATGTCACCCCCTAACCATGTTATTCATGTCGTTTATCAAACATGGTATTTCCACTCACTATTCGATCGTGTTTCTTTTGCAGCAAATGTAAAGCATCTAGAAAGAGATTTAGTTTGCTGAGGGCGCTTTATCAAGTGTATTATTACTATGATTATTATTATTACCAGGCTCCAGCTGTTGGCATATATAACGCACCAGGATAAAAAGTAGAGATTAAGCTGTGTTAGGGCGCTATGTAAGTGAATTATATAGGTCTATATTTTTTCAACCCTCAATGGCTGGGTTCCTATTTTCTTTAGATCCCTTCATTCTTTGACTCCAGCCTACCTATCAGATCTACTGCCCCACCAGGCTAAGCATCGTAACACTCGCTTTTCGGTATCTAATTTTTTACCTATATCTCATACAAACCTCAAATCTATTGGAGATCGTGCTATTAGTTCGTATGCTTCCAAATCCTGGAACTCTATCAACTTGCATCACATCCCCTAACTTGACCACATTTAAGAAGAAATTGAAAACACCTAATTATGACAGCATTTCATGGGTCTCCGTGATTCGTCGTTTATGTACTTATGCGTACTGACCCTGTACTTGCATGCATACTTTTGCATGCTGACCCTGTAAACGTCACCCCTATCCACGTTATTCTTGTTGCTTATTGAGCATGCTACCACTAACAATTTGATCATGTGTGTAAAGCACCTAGAGAGTTCTCCGAGGGCGCTTTATCAAGTGTGTTATAATTACTATTATTATTTAGAAGTGGTTCTGAATTTGCTTAATTTTTAAACCTTTGGGAGTTAGCCAAATGAGGTGGTTGCAATTCAGAGTAGTGGATTACTTCTTCTGTGATCATAGGTCTGAGACTTGACCGCCAATACTTTCTGATCGACCTAAGTAAAACATTCGAAGGCACAGATGGACGTATATGTGCATATGACTCATGTAATTTTTTTTTGCAAGTTCGTGCAGGTTTATAGCAACGGGTAAAACTAATGGAACCCTGGAGTCCCCAACAGTTTGATTACTTCATTGCACCGCTGGCTAGCAAGTGGCCACTGTCTGATCACATTGGTCGAGTAGCTCATGCAGCTCAACAGTACCAGCTGGCTCGCGGTCAGAACTGAAACTGTGATCTGTCACTGCTCTCTGGTCTGACTGACCTCAAGACCCTGATTGTGCCGGGCAGTTTTCGAACAACCCATTGTAACACTAGTGCTACAGCTGTAGGCACCAGCAGGCCGAAGTCAAGCGATTTAGGTTGGGGGTGGCTCCACTCATTCATATGCTGCTGCTCTCAGCATGTCTGTCAGACTTTCGTCAGCACAAGGCTACTCGATATAATAATATTGTTTATATATAGCTCCCTCAGAGCTATCCTAATCTTTACCAGACGCTTTACAAATTGCAGCAAGAGGAGCAATGCACTGCCACGACCTGCTTTCATTTCTTGTGTAAATGTGCCATAATGCACAAATAAAGTAGCAAATGGCAGCTGTGCAGATGTCAGCAATATCTGGTTCAGTGGGCTGCTTGTTGCTGTAACACTTTCATTCTTCCTGTGCTGTCGGGCATTGCATGTGGTGGTGCACGCTTGACACTGCAGACGTTTTGCAACGGACTCCCCATCTTCACTTTTAGTACCCGAAGTCCGTGCTGGGCAGCAACGTCGACATTGAGAAAACTCCTCCACTAGTGGACTACACACCACCTGAGTATATCACGTTACTCTTCACAGATATTGGAGTCTTGACTCCTTCAGCTGTTAGTGACGAGCTAATAAAACTGAGCTGAGTAAGAACGAGCTGTGAACTAATTACCTTTATTAAGCCCACGGCGTTTTTCATAAGAAGAGACCTAGTCCGAATCAGTTTCTGCACAAAGGTACTCGCCATAAGTTGCTGTATAGCATAACATGGGCCGTCCTTTCCTAAAAAAATCTTCAGAAATGGCAGGAGAGAGCTACAAAGACAATTAAAGACTTTGATTGCCATATAGAAACCAGCTGACCGCTAGTTGTCTTCAATGGTTTCTTATAGTTTGTGACTAGTTGTTGGTCAATGCTCAGTTGTGGCAGCTATGCTTAACTTACAATGGCGATGCTTACAGATCAAGAGCTAACTATAATGTAATGTAATGTATCTCTGTCTGAAACCCCACAAGGTCATAAAGACCATGCGGTGTTACGCAGGAGAGTTTTGTATAGCACACTCACAGCCTAAGTGGCTTTCGGTACGCATTCGGTAGCCAACAGACTTGTTCTCACACAACAAAGAGAAAGTGGGAAGCATAGCAGTCAGGAGAGATGTTGAGGTAGTGAGTAGCATGGAAGTAGCAGCTCAGGACGGCTGAAAAGGATGAGTCATAGTCGGCAGTAGGAGAGTAGTTGTCGTTGTGTAAGAATTGTGGAAGCAAGTTCCACAGTCTAGGACCTGCTGAGCTAAATCTTCTGTCACCACCGGTCTTTAAGCGAAGGAATGGAACAGCTAATTTATTGTCCACACAGGACCTGGGGGTGCGAACAGGCTGAAACTGATGCAGCAGTTCACCTAGGTATGAAGGAGCCAAGCCGTGGCGGGCCTTGTGGGTCAGTGTAAGAACTTTGCTCTGTATCCGTTGCTCAACCGGCATCCATCCTAGCTTTTTAAGCAAAGGAGACACGTGCTCAAGCCTGTGGGACTTGAAGACTAGTCTTGCAGCCATATTCATATTATTTTTTACCCTTTTTTGGCAATAACTGTTCCCGGTAATATGACTGCTGCAAACTAGCACTAGGTTTCTGCTCATTGGCAACGAAACTGGATGTACTGGTTATTTTTACACATATCAGTATATTAATTATCTATCTAATATAGATCAAATTCTTGCTCGTGACGTTATGCAAACGTCTGCCAAACACGCCAAGCCATGTGGGGCACAATTAGGCTTGTCACAAATGATGACACCATGTCGACCCCGACGTTGTCTAGCACAGCTGTCCCAGCCACGTGAAAAACATATGGGCCAGGTGTCTCGACCACAGTCTTGGTTTCATAGTCATAACCTACAAATAATCGTAATTACGTTTGCATACTTACCTCAAAGTACTCTGAATGATATGTGAAATAGTTCAGACAAGTAATAAGTCTACAAGAAAGAACATTTGACATCCTGTGTATGCTTTGGTTGAATTCGATGGTGATGATGGTGGTGGTTAGCTAACACTTAAATTTGTTTGTGCTTGGTATAAATTAAACTAGGAATCTACCTTTATGCTGTAAACAATTACAATTCACGCGAGTACAATTTTTGCAGTAATAGAAATGTTTATGGGTATCTCGAAAACATTAATGATTGTGGTTAACTCTGAATAGTGATGCTTTTGCCTGCAACCCTACACCAAAGGCAGTAGCCCGTGCCTCGAGCCGAATCACCAAATCAAGCTGGATCAGTACATTTACCTGGTCATTGTGTGCTTTGCTTGGGTCATTTTGAAGAGAATGATGCCACTCTTAGTAGTCATGTCATCAAGGTATTGAATTGAGATTAAGTTCTATTAGGGCGCTATACAAATGAATTATATTGTAAGGTGTTGAGCCAGACTGTTAAGATATTGAATTGTGGAATCGGACGACCGTGCTTCATTGACTATGTTACCTCGCAGATGCTGGTGGTTTCATTCTGTCACAACGAGATGTGGCTCTGTTGCAAGATTAATTGAAATTTGCTTGTCTTGGACTTGTAGCACTTGGATAGCACATTTGCTTAATAAAACCCCATAGTCCACCCACATTATAATAATCGTATCAGGATGATCTGGTAGGCCTGCTGGCCAAGCAATCATGTTGGGCCTGACTTCAGCTCTGAGATCTAGTGATGACTCGCTGCATCAGCAGATGGGGCAGCAGCACATCGGGCGGGGAGGGGGAGGGCCTCGCCTCTAGCGTGGGAATGCAGCTAGTAGTTAGTGCTTGCACAGCCTTGGACGAAACGTGTGGCCACTGCTATATTAACGCAAATGCTCTAATGGTACTCAGCCACATATACGGTGCATGAGTGTTAAATATGCTCCGAAATATGTTGGCCAAAGGAATACTTTCCTGCCTGTACTTGGAGGTCAGTCATAACATGCAGAAAGTAGAAAGGATTTGTTCTTGTCGTTCTATTTTCTGTCATGTCGTTTTTCAGCCCTGGGCTGCCTCCTCCATTGCATGCAATGTGTGCTTGTGTGGCATTGCTAAACAGCAAAACATTGCTTGTAATGTGGGTCTAGTTTTTTCAAGCCTCCAGGATTAATTTCCATCGGTTTTGACTGGCACAATTACAAATGCAGTGCAAAGCATCAATCTGTGCATAGGTGTAGGCCCCTCTAACAACAAATTATATTATGCTTCTGCATGCTGCACTGGCTACTGCCTAGTGCAGCACTGCCTCATGATGCTACATACTCTGCACCGCCTCCCGTAAGCAGCATAACAGCTCTGAAACAAGCCGACGGGTCCAAGCAGCAACGCGACATTGCACCCAAAAAATCGAGTGACTGCTGCACAATTCCCTAGAGAAGTAAGGAGTGCTCGAACAAATATGATGCGCAATCTGACTGCACTTTACCAGTGAACTGCACTGTCGCACCGAGAACACTGTCCACTGCTGAGCCCAGCACTCCGGATGCCGCTCCGAGCAGCATCAGAGGATACTGCGGAGGGCTGGCCGCCAGAGCGTGCTGCTCGGCAAACAGGCAGACTGCCGCGTAGTAGGCTAGGCCAACGAGGAAGCCTCCTATTGCACTGCCTGCTGTGCCAGCAGCACTGACTCCACCGTGAGTACCTTCAACAGAGGGAGAGCCATTTATGTGATCAAAGGAGCTGCCCAAATCAAATTCTGACGCAAATAGCTGCCATGGCTGTGACGTAACGGGCTCGTGTCCGGTGAGCAACAGCTGTGCACACTTTCACCAGCCTCCAAGCTTTGGCTTTAGTATGGAGGCTTCTTTTTGGCTTGCATGCACCGCCCACTGCTTATTCTAATAGATGGCATCAACAATGCCAACCAACAATGACATCATAGATGCCTTCAACTTGCCAACACAGACATGTGCTCCCACGCCATGCTGTCTGCCATCGTGCAACCGGTAATACGTCACTGATAGGACATAGAGATATAGTAGCTGTGAGGGAGACTGCTAACTGTGTAGTGCAGAGCTTTTGAGCTGTTAAGCAGCAGCAGAAGGCAAGTGCGAATCACGTGGGCATTGCAAATCATCGGTTGCAGAATTAGAAACAAATAGTCACTGGGCAAGGTCAAAGGCCCTGAGAGGCTTCAGATGCGTCAGTTTGATGACGATAACCCAGTTTCTTTACAGGCAGAGTATATAAGGAAACGATTATTGACGGCAGCCTCAGTTGAGAACGTGTCTTTGCATATATCTGGCGTGGGCCCTACTCAGTAATACAAACAGTAATATTAATAAAGTAATTTATAACACTCACTTCGCATAGGCTGAGCAGTAAACACTGATTACTAAGGCACTCAGACGCTTACAGCTGATGCCGAACTCTGCAGCTAGGCTTGTCTGTCGTGAGCGTCGCAGTTGCCACATCACACCACTTCTTGCCGACCTGCACTGGCTCCCAGTCAAGCAACGCATCGACTTCAAGGTTTTGTTACTTACTTTTAGGTCCCTTCATTCTATGGCTACAGCCTACCTATAAGATCTACTCCCCCGCCAGGCCAAGCATCGTACCACATGCTTTGCGGAATTAACTGTTTACCCATACATCGTGCAAATCTCAAATCCGTTGGAGACCGTGCCTTTAGTTTATATGCTCAAAAAGCCTGGACTCACTCCCGACCTGCATCACGACATCTCCTGACTTGTCTACATTTAAAAGAAAGTAAACTCATCTATTTATAACGGCATTTAGTGGGTCCCTGTGATTCGTTCTTTATTTGCTTATGTGTGCTGACACTGTGCATGCTGCCACTAACCAAACTTGCATGCTGACCCTGTGCATGTCACCCCTGACCATGTTATTGTTGTTGATCAAGCATGATTCCACTAATAATTTGATCGTGCTTCCTATACAGCAAATGTAAAGCGCCCAGAAAAAGATCTCTGAGGGCGCTTTATCAAGTGTATTATTATTATTACACTTATATTAAGCGCCTAGAGAGAGATTAGGTTCTCTGAGCGCTATATCAAATGCATTATTATTATTAAAAAATGTACATGGTAGCAGGCAAACACATTACTGAGCGAAGGCTGCCAGGCCAAAAGCGATTAGTAACATAACAATCATTTCATTCAGTTGACTACGTATACAGGCGTGCTGGAAGGAACACCCAAGAATTTGCTTGTGCTTTTACTAAGCTAAGCTTGTATAAATACATAAACTAAATCTAATGATGTTTGGTTATATGATTATTGTAAGTGGTTTACCACAATACTAGGTGCATTGCCATCGTTGAAATTCAGGTAAATCGCTGTATTCTGATTTCCAATTGCCCTGGACAGGGTGGTGAGATTAACGCCCGGCAGTTGATGCCGTTTTTCTCAAAAATGTTTGAGAAAGTGTATTAATATTTCTGCCTAAATGGTAAACACTTTCCTATTATACGCAAACAAAACCACAGCTAACTGTTGCTGTTTTTAGAAATGACGCGAGGATCGAAGTTCGAAACTGAAGGGTCACTTACTGAACGGTGGCGTTTAATACTATTTGCACGAAACTGTGGGAACCCGAATCACCGTCTTCTTTAATATACGGTCAATATTGGCTTCATGCAGCTGATTCTAGAAATGGCAGTTGGACGGTGGTTCAAAAGTTTCGGCGAACTGGCACAGCCGGACCGTCGGAGGCCATTTGCATGATAACGGGCATACACAATTGCATACAGTGTTTTGAGTAACCTAAAACTCTATTTTCTGTAATATGGATTTATTCCCAGTTGCGGGTTTTGTTTTAGGAAATGACATGTAGATCGAAGTCCTTCGGACTAGATATAAGAGCGAAAAATTAACGGGTCTGAACCTTCCCTCGAAGCTATATTACCTCATCTATTGTAATAACCTCAGTGAAAAACTTAGCTGATGTACTAAAGATGGCTAGTCTAGCTGAGCGTATTCCCCCTCGGCGGGAGTCAGGCTGCTGTTGCATTGTCAGCCTTGTTAAACGCCGGGAAGAAAGAAACAAAAATGCTCCAACAGTATGAATGGCTTCGATAACCAGATATTATAATGGCCTTTATGGTCAAACTACAGCTTTACGAATAGCCTGGGTCCAATAATAATACAATGCTCTCAACCATTTTGCAGCCGACGGCCGTGGTCTCCGGTAGCTATCTCGCCGGACACTTTTTCGTCAGTGCCTGAAAGGTATCACTTGACTATCCACTAGACTCTAGTGGATAGTCAAGCGACTAGAGAAATATTACCATCGCCAGGGCCATACGTCAATCCAATAGGACCGGGTTCCCCAGCTCTTCTGGTCAAGATACCAAAATCTGCCAAGTATTCAATCTGCCATCAAGTTTATTGGTCGTTTGATGCTATGCAATGGTTTACTCATTGGTCGTTTGGTTATACTGGCGGCTACTCCTAGATACATGGTTAAGGAGCAGCCATTCGGCATTGTGGTTGCCCAAGTACAGATGTAGGTAACAAAAATGCTCATCGAGATAACTAAATTGGTGAACATCACACCCTGGCGCAAGCAGATCGTTCACTCGTTATACTGCCCAGAAGGCGCATGGATACACTTCGATGTGGAAAACAAGCAAATTTGTCGTAATACGCCAAGATAGGACATTCCCCCTGAGCAGCAGCTAAAATAAGCCGGACTCAAAAGCATGGTTACGCGTTCAGCTCGAGTCTGGCTGTGCACTAACCGCGAGGAGTGAGACTCCACGTCGTGATCAGGCGTGGCCTATCACTTGAGAACGTCAGGCCGAACTGTGTAGCACAGGCATCACCTGTTCGGCCAGCGATAGCGCCGAGCAAGGCTGTGCTGAACCATGAGCTGTCGTAGCTTCTAATGAAGTCCACTGGAAGCTCAGCAGAGCCAGACTCGAGGTAGTAAAGCAGTGCGAGCTCACTGACCAATGCACAGCTACCAAGCATGTGCAGCTGACCCGTCCACGATGTCAGTCCGTCTGCCACAGCTGTAGAACGCAGACAAAAAACGACCAAGGAAAAACTCATTCTATGCCTCTGCTGCTAAGTTATGACAATTGGCATGGGTACGTGCACGGAACAGTCGTCAAGCTTTCATCTTGTCATCTGCACTGAGCCTAACGTAAACTATTTTAGTCTTCAAGACGGGCTAATTGTGGTAGTAATGATAATAATAGCAATACAATGCTATATATTGCATCCAAGGAGAGCCAAGTTTCTTTTTAAGCACTTAGATAGGCTTGAAAAGAAGCTTTCCAATTTGGTTGTGACAAAATACATAATCGAATAAACTGAGGAGATTGGCTAACCAGATATGGACAGCAGAATGCAGTTATAACTGCAAATAGTGGTCGAGCACGGCAAGACCCTTGCCGACGAGGTATTCAGCCCAGCAACACAAAGCTGACAGCGAATGCTTGACATCAGGCAAGCTTGCAGCAAACCTACTTCCGGCTTCCTCGTAATGTCCTAGCGAGACCCCTTAAAAAGGGGGTTACCTCTTTTATTGTAGTTATTGTCTTGTGAAAGCTGTAACTCAGTTCCAATATTAACACATTCACCCCAAGAAAATGTGTGCGCTTGTCGGCAGCAAGCATTTTATCCTGGCGAAAACACGGTTTAAATCAATTCCCTCAGCCACACTTAAACTTTGGCTGCTGATCGCGTAGCCTTTGGCACATTTCTTTGGCTGGCACTCAATCCCGATCCCAGTGTGCAGTCGAACTCGTTTGACGAAACTCTTTTGGCCTGCTTACGTACTACCTTAAAATGCTTAGCTCAACTTGTGTGTAATCGGAATTAAGTTGAACAACTCAGGAAATACCGAGTCGTTCTGGCCCAATAGCCTGTTGGAAAATTGATGCTTATGCATTGATCAACGTATAGAAAAGTATTGACGTCTGTACGCTTCCTACCCGTTGCTAGCAATGACTTTTAGGCAATTATGAAATAATTGGTGCACAAAAAGGCCATGCTTGTTTACATATAGGCAATGCTTGTCTTACTGTAAAACTTTCGCCAAGAAGGAGGGCGTTTTTGTCCGGCGAGGAATGCAGAACACAGGTCATCGCAATGACCGGCCCTAAGAACAGCACACATCCAAACCCACAGTAAAAGAAATGGCTGAAGTGAATAGGAATTTCAGGCGATGACATGCACGGCTGACCGACAGAATACTGCTCTAAAATCTAGCAGTCTGTGCTAGACTGAACTATTGTTACCGTCGTAGAATGACCTTTGAATTCCTCCAGCCCCTTTCGTATGTATCGTGCTGGCACAAGAACCAATAGCGAAGTATGTGAGTAGTGCCGCAAGAAAGCAGTAGTTGATCAACGTCATCATAGATGTCACGATTAAAGCTGGAGGTTTGAAAGATAGATATATTAACGTCTGCACACAAATTATGCTCGACAAAATGGGGCACGCATATTCAATCAAATGCCTCGGCTAAGGGTTTCGGCAGCTTCGATCAGCAGCTAAAAATCAGCAGCAGGCTACAATAAGCAGGCAAAGAAGAAGCGAAAGGAAAGCTGCCGTTTTCATACAGTACCCCAGCCTGTAAAACCGTACAGGATCAGACAGCATCACATCCAACAATATTGCTGCTGCCTCAATATTTTATTCCCACAACTATCGGCATTGACCTCTTGGCATCGGTCTGTCTACTGCTCGCAGATAGCTATAAAAACATTAACAAGGATTCTGATTTCATTTTTCACAGCGGCCATCATGATTGTGGTCGTCAAAACAAGAGCGAAGTCATAGTGATGAATGGAAATGTAGCCCAGCTTAAGTCCATCCAGCAGAGCAGTGCCTTATATCTACCGTTCTGTACGATTGGTCCGCCCGGTCCCGCTTCTGGTTCATCCCTCCCAGAAAAGACCCCGCACTGCCTTAAAAAAGGTGCACAAGCACTGCTGCATTCTAACCACTGGTTGGCAACATGTATCATTTAAGTAATAATTCACGTGCCAGTTAAAACCCTACCGCATCGTCGCTACCGGTAGCAAGTATTATTTCCCTATTGCGTATACCTCAAAAGGTGAGAAAATGGCCAATATTTCCTCAAAATACTTTTGTGAGTAGGAGAAATCAAAATTATTATTTAATAATTTTCCAGAATATTGCAAATACAAATATGGCCAAAGGTCTGGTGTTAAATAGATAAACTAATGTTTCTTAAGAAATATATTTTTTATGCGCGATCACACTAGTAAATCGTAGTCAAATAGTCCCATAGAGCGTTAAACAGTTTGATGTTTCTACCTTTACTCTTGATTAATAGATGAAGTCTTTGAGGTACGTTATTTATCAGTTTGTTCTGCGCATTAAATTACAATTATTACTAGTACTAATACAGCACACGTTGCAATTATTTATATATTCCTTATTTATAGTTTTTATTCATTTAAATATCCGTTCAGATGCAGGGACCTTACGCTCACCACTTTAGTTTCGTTCTACTTGTTTAAATTTTCATACCTGCATTTTCGTGACGTAGCAGCTCTGAGGCTGCAAGCAACCCCTAAAATCAGGCCCCTTTTTGCTCCGCGTGTGGCCCATTGACCAAGATACGGGCACTCAAGTAGCCCGTGGACACATGCTACGATATATGAGACGTACCAGGAATATTTTTGCATTCTTTCCGGGGATCAGGAAAAATAATGGGAATCTCATTTCACCAGCAAGAATTGCAGGAAAGCTTTAGAAGGTAAGATGAAAAATTGTTGCCCGAAATTGCATGCAATAAAAAATTGCCACTCATGAGTGAAATAAAGTAAACATAGGTGAGCTAATACGCAAAGACTACTAGTGTAGACTACAGGGAAGATCTGCAGCACAACGGGCTGCAGGATGCTCTTTAAAGTAAATATAATTTATTCCTCTCTTGATTAATTCAGGGCCAACACATGCAGCTTACTCAGTGGATCAAGGCTAGCACTTTCACCAATATTTACTGGTTTTGAATACATTACTTTACAATATATCGTACATTTTGAATACAAAAATTATTCATTTCTGCACATGTGCTTATTTTATATAGCGCCAGTGTATATATATATATATAGTAATCAAACTAATATATATATATATATATATTAGTTTGATTACTATATTTTTCTGACTAGATATGAACCAAAAGACGTGAAACCGTCTGTTTTCTCATTGGAAACGGTCGAACTTAAAAATTATCGATATTCTGGTCAAAAAAAGAAAGCAAAGCTTGTTGGGATTAATGACCATTTCTATACTTATAGCCCTGGTGAATTCTTGGCAGGATTCATGTGGGGAATGTTACACGTAGCTGACCACACTGCACTAATCTTACATTCTCGCCCGTTCTCAATGTCTATAGAACACATGTAGCTGGCCTGCTGGCGTAGCCAGTTCTGATGATGCAAAATCAATATAAGAAAATATTTCGAATATTACAGCTGGCGCGAATGACTTCTCAGAATTGCCCCTCATAGTTTGCTCGACCGCAGGTGAAACAGACTGTAGTGTTGGCCGCAGTAGTCAGCGGAGGTCTTGCTTGTCAGAATAAACGACAGCATTTACAAAGACTTCAAAACTTACATACGTGTCTTGCACAGCTTCTCTCCTGCGGTTGACTCTGGTACTTCCTTTACAGCCGTCTTTTGATGCTACTTTGCTTTTGCTTACTTACTCGACCCTCCCCTACTCAGCTATGCCTCTCGCCCTGGGGTCAGCCTAGGGGTAAGGTGTTTACGACCCAGGTTACACTTTACGACCCAGGTCACGGGTTCAAGTGCTGCATCAAGAATTTTAGATAATAAGCAGGAGTGAGAACTGATACAGCTCTCCTGGCGCTATATAAATGAGGCCACTGAAGCAGTTCACCTTTATTGTCTCTTTTTTGCATGAGATTCTACTGGCTACTGCGTACGTATCAAAAGCTGCCTAGGCTTTAAGTGAACTTGATAAAACTTCTTAATAAAAATAAAAATAATAATAAGATACTTATGTAGCGCCATTATATAGCTGAACCCGTTTCTAGGAGCTTTACATATGGTGGCATAACACATTCTTAATATTTATGACAATGTGGAGTTATATATAGAGATGCATACTTACAGGTACATGCAAACAGCATTACATGGTTGCTCCATTACCGATAACTTGAGTACTTTGACTATCCACTGCTACCATCAGGTAGATGCTGCCGCTTGCAGCTCTCAAATTGAGCAGCTAACGGAGAAACTTCAGATAATGGCACCGGAGATACTGGTCAAACTTCTCAAATCATAGTTCCTAGCCTTCTAACTTCATCAGTGGGACATACGAAGTTGTCCTAGATTTTCCCAGCTATTACAGCCAGCTAACTACACGAGGCTGCTCACCTGAACACGGTTGCTATCTTTAAACAAAAACGTGCCTACACTGAGCTCTCGGAAATTTGGACTATGCAGGCCAACTAGCAGGCTGAGTCAATGGAAAAAACTGTCCGGCAGCTCTAAGTCCTATTCTAAAGTCGAAGTGATACTTTTTCGAAAAGAAATACGCCGACTTTACCGCACATAATAATGCAACTACTACCCATACTGATGGCCTTGAGAAACATTTATTGTGCCGACAACACGTTGCTCACGGGACACCGTAACAGCTACAGCTCACGGATCGAATGCTCCATGTCTTCTGCTCCGGATGCGCTAAATTCAAATCGTGACCCGTTTTGGTGACAGCCGTCTGTCGGGTATTAACTGCACGGTGGACTGCTAGCTGTGCAACATGTTCCTACGTGCTACCGCTGTGAGCAAGCTAACGCACTTGCGTAGCAGTCACACGACGAGTCATATGACGAGCGAGGGGAGAGGAGTCTGAGACTGAAACACAGGCCTTAGCCGAAGCATGCTGCAACTGGTTACCTGGCGTACGATGACTGCCCGGCAGGTTATACTTGCTCTTTTTACAAGACATGCAGCTACATCGATGAGTCACGAAGGCCACAAAAACTGGTGCGAATTCCAGAACAGTGAACCTTAGTAGTAAGCATTTCACTTAAAAACGGCTAAAATCTCATATGTTCACTGAAATATTCTGTGGCGATCCTATGCCAATCATGCATTGCTCACAGTGGATATGCGAGTGTCTAAAAATCAAACAAAACAGTAAATGCTAAATGCTGCTAACGGCCTCTCTTAGATTAAGTTAGCCAAAACCCGACTATTGTACAATAAACTGCCAGTAGCAATGCAACTAAGATCTACCAAAAGTACCACAACTGCAAGCCCTCAAGCCTGTATCGCCAGATTTTAGCATCGCGGGTGTAAATTGATTACCTCCCAGCTATAGTGACAATTTGGGCGAGTTCAGCGGTGCCTTGACTATTAGAAATTAGCATGGAATACTAAATGCCATGCTCGTTCTCACAACCCACGTCGTGGACTAGAGTTCTAAAGAAGGCAATTATTTATTGCCAAGCGCAAGCAGGAACGATAGCCGTTATGGCTCTTCTGTCGCTATATCCGGGAAAATGAGGGTGTTGAATCGGCTAAACTTTACTTTGCAGTAATAATGACGCATTAGCTTACCCGTCAAAGCTGAAGGAAACGTGAAGTCCTTTGACTTGAAGCATTGGTTGACTAGCATAGCTGGAATAATGATAGCTGCAACTATACGATTAGGCGACACCGGCCGCCTCACGAAGGCTGCAATACAAGTAAACATCAGTGTCGGAAAAGGCTCACGTTGGAAATCTTGTCTTGAATGATATCAAATAAACCGCAAAAAATGCCATTAATCCGACTGCGAGATTATTAGCGAAAATTTCGTTTCAATAAGCAGTGGGATAAGCATCTGAGTTCATATCACTTCTAAAACGTACCCAGTTAAAAGTGTGATTTATTTGCTCAATAAAGGATCTTAGCAAAAACTTAAAGCAGCACAAAATATCCAATGATTTGCAATAGTTATCGGACACAGCTTGCTTGCTAGGTAGAAAAAGTCGAAAGCATTGACTTGGCCGAATCCACATATGATTCTGCATCGATTTGCCGGCTGTCGGTTGAGCATGAAAAACATCTCTTCGATGATAAGGTTGGTGCATGTTGATAAGGTATTATTATTATTAAGGTTGGTATTTTTCAACAAAATCGACTGCAAGGGAATGCCTCATTTAAACACGAAAATCCGCAATCAGTGATAACCAATTAGCAGCCACTAGCATTCGCGGAATAAAGGGGAGGAAAAATGGAGTCCGAGCTCCCGAACTTTCGAGGTCCGACTTCCCGAGTTCTGAAAGCCGTTTACATTAAATGCTCCACGCGCGAAACCCCCAGCCGCTTGCCAACTCCGTACTGGCGCTCGCAATTCGCGACCTGCAGCTAGGAGCTAGGAGCTCGTGCGCCGCGGCCCAGTGAAAGATGGCTACGCAAGTTACCGTTGACGGAAGAGCTGGAGTATCTCCATTCGTCCTATTTTCGGGGGTGCTCCGCTCCGCTTTCGCTGCGCGAGCGCGACACCAGCGCAGCCGGTGAGTTCGCTCCTACCCACGGGGAGGACCCCGGCCCAGGCTTAGCAAACGGTCCAAGTCACCTCACGGGAACGCGGCGCTAGGCCCACAACGCCCGATTGTGGTCGGCGTTTCCCCCAAAGAGAATCTACCGCTCTACCTTGGATGAAGTCACATGGAATGATGGCGCGGCATGCATTCAACGACAATAAAGTAAATAAAAAAAAGGTAAGAGTTCAGCAGGGCAGCATCCTCACTTTTCAGCGGCCACCGAGCTCTTTCAGCGGTTACTACTCCTGTGTGCAGCAAAGATGTCGATACAGAATTGACTGCATCAGGACTAGAACCCACCACCTGCACTGTGAAGTGCCTGCACGTCCAGAGGCCAGCTTCAGCAGAGGCCAGCTTATTCTTTTCGTTGGCAGCGATACGAGCTGCAGAGCTGCTGATTCAATAAATTCCTTTTGCTCTGGTCTACCGAGGCCGGCCGAGAGGCGCGCGCTGAAGGCGATCAACTTCTGACTCTCAAAATGGTGGCGGGGAACATTTCCTTTACCCGTGGGCTCAGGCGCCGCTCTACAAAAATGACAAGAATCTCCACACGGGCTAAAGGAGCCTTTCCAGGTGGAGTACGTTGGACGTGTTTCTTCCAACAGTTTCTCCAGAAGAAGACTACGGACGCGTGAGTAGCTCGCGTTAGCCGCCAGAGAGGTGGCCTATGGGGTGAGGCTTCAGGCTCAACAAGTAGGGTTACAAGTCTCATTTGTAGATAATGCTGACACAAGCTAACAGGCTGGTGCTGGCCGCATGCACCGGCGGCCGGGGTAAGACCGTGTCGACTTAGCTCGGCTCATAATACCATTCAACCTTGACTCTTCGCCAGCAAATAGCTTAAATAATGCTTTGGTCGGAAGACTGAAGACTGCAAGCAACAAGAGCGATCGTGAATTTATGCGATGCACTGCACACGTAGGCAGCCGAGAACGGTCCACCTGTAGATAGATACGGTAGGCAGCCCCAGCTTGGTTACATGCAGGCATTTTATTGCAGGAACTAAGAATGCTAACTGCGCGACCGATTCTCGAGGGGAGTTGTACCTTTGCTTTGATCCCTCCCAGCCTTCGAGCACCTCAAATTCTCTCAACTCACTTGTTGCATGCATTGATGACATCCGATCATGGATGGCAGCAAATTTTCTAAAACTAAACGATGATAAAACTAACTTACTAGTTATGGGCAAACCTAGTGTTATTCAGAAATTGGAAAGGCTGACTTTCAAAATTGGCTCTGCCAGCATATCTCCAGTTGCATCAGCTCGAAATCTAGGTGTCATATTCCAAAGCGACCTCTCGTTAGACGACCACATCAGCTCCACAGTCAAATCAGCCTATTTTCAGCTTCATAACATTGCTAAAATTAGGGCTTGTTTAGATAAGGATACCACGTCCAAGTTGGTCCATGCATTCGTGACATCTCGTCTCGACTTCTGCAACTCACTGCTTACTGGCCTACCAGCATGTGCGATCAGGCGATTGCAGCTGGTGCAAAACTCTGCAGCTAGGCTTGTCTGTCGTGAGCGTCGCAGTTGCCACATTACTCCACTTCTCGCCGACCTGCACTGGTTACCAGTCAAGCAACGGATTGACTTCAAGGTTTTGTCGCTCACTTTTAGGTCTCTTCATTCTATGGCTCCAGCCTATCTTTCAGATACACTACCCCATCAGGCCAAGCATCGTACCACTCGCTTTTCGGAATCCAACAGTCTAGAAATACCTCGTACAAACCTTAAATCGTTTGGAGACCGTGCATTTAGCTCGTATGCTCCCACAGCCTGGAACTCCCGACCTGCATCAGAACATCCCCTGACCTGACCACATTTAAAAGAAACTTAAAAACATACCTATTTAGGACAGCATTTAGTGGGTCCTTGTGATTCGTCCTCGATGCGCTTATGCGTGCTGACACTGTTCATGCTGCCACTAACCACATTTGCATGCTGACCCAGTGCATGTAACCCCTAACCATGTTATTCATTTTGTTTGTTTTTCAAGCATGATTTTACTTACTATTCTATTGCGTATCACTTTGCAGCAAATGTAAAGCGCCTAGAAAGAGATTAAGTTCTCTGAGGGCGCTTTATCAAGTGCAATATTATTATTATTATTATTATTAGTGCCGAACACCATCTGCAGAGCTAACCAGCATACGACGCCGCGCATCACTGCGAGCCAAGCTCCACATATTTCCCGAGCTCCCTGACTTCACTCAACTGTAAAAGCATCGGTGTGCAAGTGTCGGACCTACGAGTGGAGTGGTAAAAACTGAGGTGCTGATGGCTTTGCCAAGGCACCTGCTGCCAGCTTATGTCAGCAAGCGAAATGCAGTGACTGAGCCAGCTATGGTCGCTAGCTGTTAATTAGGCTCGACAGCTACCTCTTATCGATATCGATTGTCAATGAGCAAGCCATAATAAGCTGTTGGTAGGTTGAATGACGTCATCGTCGCGTGCGGGCAATGCTGACGTCCGTAGACTATTGGTCTCTTTTAGCGACAGCCCAGCTTATGACTCGTGTCTGCCCCTACGTTTAACCACATCCAGGCGTAGGGAAAGACTCTTATCTACCAACTCCCCAGCCTGTGGCCCTACAACCATTACTCCGTGATCCGTGGACCGTTCACTGAACCGAAAGCTGCGCTTTATTCCGACGCTTCGCCGAGGCTATTTATCACTGACGGAATCCTTCAAACGGCCAGGGCTGTGCGGACAGGACGTCTACGAACGAGTCGCTTACTTGCGACAGAGGGCGCAGGAGGGCGCTCAGCTTACCGTCGAACTTATTAGTGTAGCCGAACATGCACATGTACCACAGAAGTAGCGGCGCCGTAAGAGCGCTCAGTGCCGTCAACGATATAATCAGCGCTTGCAGCCTGGCGCCCATCTCCGAGCCCCATCGCTGACGTACGCTGAGCGGCGGACAGAGGGCCTCCGCACCACCACCCCCCCCCCCACCGCACAGAGCCACCGCGGCTACCGGTCAGGGTGACTTTACGCCGCCACCCCGAGATGTGGGCTGATGCAGCCCGAGTTACGCCTCGGATTTATTTACATAGGGGTCGCACTTGCGGATGAGCAGTGCATCTATGAGAAGGCGAAAATCAAACTTACTTCCCCCTGGAGCTGGTACTTCGTGGACTACTCGCCGTGCTGACGTTGCAGACTGTGTGTCAACTGTGCAGACTGCGTACGCTAGGCAGCCCGGCAGCGGCGCCGCCGGGCGGTGTTGCAACCTTTCCGGTCCGGCGGCTTCTTCCGGCGATTTCCGATTTTCAGCATATCATCGAGGTGCTATCGGAACACTAGCCGCCGTATACCCAACTAATTCATTTCTCCCTGAATACGCGAGCTATTGGAGCCCTCAGCTAAGATTCTGGAACTCCTCAAACAGCCGCCCCCAACGCCAACTGCTCTGTTCCGCATGCCTGTAGCAATGACCGCCACTCAAAGAAGGAAACAGTCACAAGCTGTCGCATGTTTGACAGCGCTCTCCATGCGCCACAGCCGCTCCAGTACAGCCGGCACAGCCGAGCAGCGCTCAGCCCCAAGTCCTGACCGCTGCGTGTCTCAGCTAATACAGCATCGTCTGCTTAAATACCCCTAGAGATCTGCTATGGTCACGATACTCGTAGCAGGCTATTGGATACATTCGCCAGCGTATGTTTATATTTACGTTGTATAAACACGTTTTATTTACAGGTTGTATGTTTTGGCGGCTACGGCTTATGGTTTACAGGTTTGATTTTAATTTGTTTTTGATTTTTGTTTTTGGGTTTTGAGTTAGGTCTTAGGGTTTAGGATTTAGTCTTTAGGTATTTGAGAAAAATTCTTTATGGAAAAGATAGATGTATCTATTGGCCCACGCTGTGGGAGGGAAGTGCCTTTGCCTGTCGCAACAAGACGGATTGCAAATCGCAACAAGTTCGGGCGTATATCTGACATCGAGAGAGATTGATCTCGCAGCTGACAAGCAATTGGGGAGCCAGCGGTTGCTACAGGCCCGGTGAGGCATGTGCATGCTGAATCGGTTAGGTCATAGCAATATTAGAGAATTATTAGTGGTTCCTAAAGTCATGTAATGTAATGTATCTCCGTCTGCAACTCCGCAAAGCCACAAAGACTACGTGGGTGTTATACAGGAAAGTTTTGTATAGCGCACTCACAGCCTAAAAGGCTTTCGGTGCGCATTTGGTAGCCAACATACTTCAGCTCACGAAACAAAGAGAAAGTGGGAAGCGTAGCTGAGTCAGGAGAGCAGTTGCGATAGTAAGTAACTTAAAAGCAGCAGCTTAGGACGGCTACCGGATGTGTCGTAATCTATAATTTAGACCTTACGAACTAGATATCTGTTATTATTGTGAGTCAGTTGACCTTTGAGTTAAAAGTAAATTAAAGCTTAGCAACCTCATTTGCGCATTGGAAAAGAACCTTAGGGGCTACAATCCCGCTTGCAGTGGGCAAAAAAGGGATTGCCTGCTGCAAGATCCACGACCGACGTTCGGGAAGTACGATCACATTACCCCTGGGCTAAGACCCAGGAGTTGCTACTTCGGGTTTTGCACTGGTGTGTTGTACGCCAATAGCTGATGCTGCAAGCGTTTAATCTCTAGGGCTCTGGAATATATGTATCTCCGCTTGTAACTCCACAAAGACTATGTTCGTGTTTCGCTGGAGAGCTCTGTATAGCGCATTCGCAGCCTAAGCCGAGCTGGTTTGGTCAAGCGGTTAAGGTGCTCGCCACGACCAAGGTCTGGCTGAGGTCGTGGGCTCGAGCCCCGAGGCATATTTGAAGCGCCTGAATAGAGATTAAGTTCTCTTGGGGCGCTATATAAATGAATTTCATTTATTTTTATTTATTAAAGCGGCTTTTGGTACGCATTCGGTAGCCAACATACCTCATCACAAGCAACGAAGAAAAAGTGGGAAGCATAGCAGAGAGAGGAGAGCAGTTGAGATAGTGAGTAGCATGGAAGTAACAGCTCAGGATCGCTGATAAGGATGTGCTACGGTCGGCAGCAGGAGAGTAGTTTCGTTGCGTATGAATCGTGGAGGTTTTACTGTCTAGGACCTGCAGAGGTAAGCGTCTGTAACCAACGGTCTTTAAGCGGAGGAATGGAACAGCTAATTTATTGCCCATACAGGACCTGAGGGCACGACGAGGCTGACACTGGTGCAGCAGTTCAGCTAGGTATGGAGGAACCAAGCCGAGGTGGGCCTTGTGGGTCACCCTAAGAACTTTGCTCTGTATCCGTTGATCAACCGGAAGCCTTCCTAGCTCATTTAGCAAAGGAGACACGTGGTCAAACCTCTGGGATTCATAAACTAGGAATACAACTGCACAATGCCAACGACAATGACTCTATATTACGGTATGGGCATCTTTGATCGCTGTCGTGCTCTACCACCGTCCTAGTACCTTTGTGTATCACTGAAGCATCAATGATTCGTTTGCAGTGCTTTGAAGTGCTAGCTCCACAAGTGTCTTGACACGCATCTGCAAGGATTATTACCAGCTGTGTGAGCTGTGTTTGTGGCTAAAGACTCTTGCTAGAAGTAGCTACAGCCCGTTCATAGCAAACTACATTTTCGAGGAAATAAAATTACACGTCTCAGCATTGAACTCATAAGGCAGAAATTGCAGAAAAAGCAGCAGCCAAATGGAATTCAGCCGCTGATATGCAATGGGATCAAGTGGCTCTTAATGCTACGAATCTCGGCATCCATTTCGAAGATAACACAATTAGTGGTCGTCGAGCGTTACATGGCAACTTGCAGAGATCGAGATCGCTGAGCCGAGCACGAGATTAGTGGTGCAGAGCAGCAGTAGAGCAGCAGCAGCAGAGCAGAGCAGAGCAGTGCAGGAAAAACATCAGCGCAGCGGAGAGCTACAGAGCAGCGAAGCCCGGAGCATCAAATGCCAGAGCAGAGCAGAGCGGAGAAGCCCAGAGCAGAGCAGCGCAACACAGAGCTGCAGAGCAGCGCAGCCGAGAGCGAAGCAGGCCAGAGCAGAACGGAGCAGCCGAGAGCAGAGCTAATCACATCTGTTCCCTATCAAAGAATGGGAACTGTCTTACATGGTGGCTTGCTAAAAATTAAGTAGCTCCTTAGCTTTGCCGAGGCTTTGCAATTCTCTTTTGGCGGGCTACAAAAAAAGCCACTAGACCACTGTAGCTGGCTATGAATATGGCTGCAAGGTTAGTGTGCAAACTGAAATCCCAGAGATTTGACCATGTGTCTCCTTTGCTGAAAGAGCTCGGATGGCTGCCGGTTGATAAACAGACACAGAGCAAAGTTCTTACGCTGACCCACACGGCCCGCCACGGCTTGGCTCCTCCATACCTAGTTGAACTGCTGCACCAATGTCAGCCTTCTCACGCCCTCGGGTCCTATATAGACTATAAATGAGCTGCTCCGTTCCTCTGCTTAAAGACTGTTGGCGATAGAAGCTTTTTCTCTGCAGGTCCTAGGCTATGGAACTCACTTCATGATTCTTACGCAACGACAGCTGCTCTCCCGATGCCGACCTTGGCAATTCTTTCCAGCTGTCCCGAGCTGCTACTTTCATGTTATTCACTATCTCAACTGCTCTCCTGACTTTGCTATGCTTCCCACTTTCTCTTTGTTGCGTGAGATGAAGGCTGTTGGCTACCGAATGCGTACCGAAAGCCTCTTAGGCTGTGAGTGCGCTATAAAAAACCCTCCTGAAAAGCACTACTAAAAAACACCCTCAGAGTCTTTGTGGAGTTACAGACGGAGATTTAAAAAGAGCAGAGTAAGGCAGGGCAGGGCAGGGCAGGCGATCGGGGGGGGGGGTGGGGGGTAGTTGCCGCCGAGGTTAGGCATCCAATTGCAGCCAGGCATCTGCACACGAGCGCCTCCTCAGACAAGCGTTCTACTGCGACTCCGAGTGCAGGGATTGTGCTGCTAGACAAATTCGGTGTTGTATGACAGTGGCTCCGGCAGCGGCTGTTCTTGTGGAGCCTCACGGAGACACAGTGCTGACGTGAGCGGACTATCTTTATTCGCTTAACAGGTACACAAACGAGCTGACTGACTCACTGGAGATGGGGGAGTGCATCTGTGGTAGCCACATCCTTACATCACAGGCCGAACTCTGCGCCGAGTCAATTGCCCAACCACCTGTTGCAGATGGGGCATACATCAGTGGCCGATGCTGCTGCACTAACCACAATAGCAAAAGCAACAAGTGCCCGCAACATGGGTCACATCGGTCATGTAAGAATTGGTGCCTCTAGGAGTACCTCCGAATTGTCTTGGAGGGTCGGCTCTTACGCACCCACTCCATCGGACGGCTGATTTTCGGATACTAGCTGTACTGCAACAACAAGAGCTAAAACAAAATTTACGGTGAATTAATTGAAACGGGGCACAATGAAATTGTGAATCGACAAGACAGTGGCTCAGTCAGGCACGCCAGAAACCTGAGTAGCTGAGCAGCAGCTGCTAGCCACTTGAGAACTTTCTCGAGGAGCAGCCTCGTAGGAAAGAAAATCGGCTGTCCCTAACAAAGGACAACGCATTCTCTAGTTCACAAGAATTTGCAAGTCGCCAGAGAGAAGGCTAATGCCACTACAGCGGACTATGAATATGGCTGCAAGGCTGGTCTTCAAGTCCCAGCGGTTTGAGCACGTGTCACCTTTGCTGGAAGAGCTAGGATGGTTGCCGGTTGAGCAAAGGATACGGAGCAAAGTTCTTACGCTGACCCACAAGGCCTGCCACGGCTTGGCTCCTTCATACCTAGCTGAACTGCTACATCAGTTTCAGCCTGTTCGCGCCCTCAGGTCCTGTGTGGACAATAAATTAGCTGTCCCATTCCTCCGCTTAAAGACAGTTGGCGACAGAAGCTTTAGCTATGCAGGTCCTAGACTGTGGAACTCGCTTCCACAATTCTTACGCAACGACATCTACTCTCCAACTGCCGACTATGGCACATCTTTTTCAGCGGTCCTGAACTGCTACTTCTATGCTGCTCACTACCTCAACTGCTCTCCTAACTCTGCTATGCTTCCCACTTTCTCTTTGTTGCGTGAGACGAATGCTGGGTACCGAATGCGTACCGAAAGCCGCTTAGGCTGTGAGTGCGCTATGCAAAACTCTCCTGAGTAACACCCACATGGTCTTTATGACTTTGTGGAGTTACTGACGGAGATACATAGATACAAAGGTGTAACAGTTACAAACAAACGACTACAGAGTGGGATCTCTGGTTCGAGTCGGTGTAAAATCTGCACTAGGGGAGGTTTGCTAATGGGTCAGGTAAAGTCTTTGTTATAGGCCAAGCCGTTCTATGAAAAAGTGACGCCATCATCACCGGATTACGCGATGGAAGTACAGGAGGTGTACGGATTAAAAGAATAATTAAAACCTTATCATTAAAGAGCCATTTTTAATAAATTGCAGGTGCTCTGTGCAAGTTATGGAAATGGTACAGGCATTTTCTCATGCAGGCTATTTAGCCCGGTCCTCCGTATCTAGTTGTGGATCGGTTTTTAATAAGCTTGGCATATGTTAGGAGATTTGCTTAGTATATTTCAGTACATTAATCGGATGTGTCAAAATTGGCTTGCAAACCAATGACGTAATTGCATTTATTATTATAGATTCTACGGCGGCAATAATTGGGTGCATGCTTTCAAAAAATGTCTCACGCTAAGTGAGGTTACAGACCCGATAATACATGCATTGAGGGTGAAAATAGCGTAGACGTGTCGTCGTGGAGAAAATGAGGATGAAGTGAAATAGGTGTATTCTTCGAAGAAGATGAGAGAGTTGTCGGCAGTTTCAAGCAAGAAGTTATTTGCTCCCTGATCTCTGCCGGCTGCCATATTGACACCATTGATTCACTAGTGGTACAGCACAGTGCAACAGAGATGGGATCGTCAATATTATTTTTATCCCTATGGCAAGCAAAAGAGTAACGCGCCAATTGTGTGACCTACGGTGACTTCTGGTGGCTCAAGTGGACGTGCAAATCCCAACATGACAGCGTCGCGGGTCATCACGTTTGTCGACAATGTTGTAAACAAATACTAGCTGATTCAACAGCCTCTTTTTTATATAGCGACAGAAGAGCCTTTTTGGCTATCACCACAGCTTGCAGCGGCGATAACGGATCGCCCTCCGAAGGATTCGAACCTGCGACCTCGGCGCCGAGGTCGTGAAAACCATCCACATTACCTAGTGAGTCATTACTGCTCACAATATATAAAGAATATGTCACGTTGGTTACAGTGGTTTGGCGAATACAATGTAGCTTCGGGGTAACGGGCACTTCATTGGTCATGGCTCACGTTTGGCAACTTCTAATTTTGTAATGCCACTTGCAACCGCTGTACAAGCTGCTGCTGGTCCTCTATCGCTACACAGCCGAGGCTGTTAACTCAGCAAATCAATAATTTGTGAACCTGCTTACTAAAAACACATTGCACGCCGTCAAAATAATTGTCTCATCTACCGAACTACTGAATCAGAACAGTGGCTAAGGCAAAGTTAAGTGATTGTCACCAGAAGAACCTTATCGGATCACTCGAAAGAGCCATATTGATCTATGATTTAATTAACGGCAAGCAGATGGGCATTAGAAGTTTTTAGTCCTCCTGGTTTGACCAAAGGGTTAGGGTGCTCGCCTTTGATGACCGCCTTTGATGACCGAGGTAAAGGTGCTCATCTGTGGCGACAAGCGCAACAAAAAATTGTAGGGGATACAAGCACGTTATTTAGCACCCGTACTAGCATCCACCTTAAACGCAATATTTCGCCACCCGGGCCAGCGCTGATTTCTGCATTTGAAGCTGCGAAGTAGTCCACGAGCATTGCTTTTATCTTGTTTACGTTTTTCCTAAGGGTAGTGCATATTTGCAAATCAAAATTAAAGAAATTAGCGAATGTGTAAAAATTGTTTAATCATGTATATCACAGTATCGAAAAATATAGAAAGCTCACGCGGATTTGCAACCATTTTAAAGAGGTATCTCGGGTAACTGATATAGCTGTTTTCGGTTTTCCGATCCTTTCTTGAGTCCGGTGGTAAATGTAAATATATAATTCATTTTATATAATTTATTTATATAGCGCCCCAAGAGAACTTAGTCTCTATTCAGGCGCTTCACATATACCTCGGGGCTCGAGCCCACGACCTCAGTCAGACCTTGGTCGGGGCGAGCACCTTAACCGCTAGACCAAACCAGCTCGTAAAGCACCTGGATAGAGATTCAGTTCTATTAGGGCACATATATAATAAAAATTAATTTTATTTTATATTCTATAAATATATACTTAGTCTTCTTGCAGCAGGAAATATGTTGTTATAGAAATGCCTGCTGCAAAGCTCGAGCCCACATCCTTGGTCGTGAGGTGCGAGCACACCATTACATAGTTTTGATATGCATAATGCTTCTCGAAGCATCGGAATAAGTATGCACTATGCAGCGACAAGCAGATTGTTAATATGCAGCAAAATTGATTGTCGCATCACCCAAAGGTCACGTGAGGCCTGTAGGCTGTGAATAATATAACGAGTACGCAAGATATATCTTACGCAATGAAATCTATATTCTGTGACGGAGTGCTTCAATTTTCTCACTCTTTACCCCGCTTCTTCTCTCTCCCTCCCTCTCTCCCCCCTCTAACTGTCACCCCTGCTTCCTTTTTTCGCAGTCTTCTCTACCTGGAAGTCAGTCCACTGTCCGGCTCTGTCTCTCTCTGTATCACTCTGCATTCTAGAAATTGTAACAGATTATTCTGCCGGTAACTCAAAACCTCTTTTGTTGTGTAGATAAATAATATTTTGAATCCCATCTTACGAGTTCGCTAGTTAAATTTTGCATCAGGGCTTGGCAGAATCCACTATTCAAAGGTCTTCAAAATTTTAGCTTCCTTTTTATTTAGCTGACATTCAACTCTGTCTCTGCTTGAATCCTTCTCTGCCCTCAATTACGTCAGACTACCATCAATACCTCCGCACTGGCAGCTTGCAATGCAAATGATTGGATGGCAAGGCTTGGGTGGCCGCTAAAACTTCTTTTATTGAACAATGACAAAAAATCTTACCTTACGTAATGGGAAAACTGCGTGGCGCTCAAAAAATGAAAAGCCCTTAAACTTTGCTCAGCAAGCAGCTCTCTCTAGCTTTTGCATGGGATGCGAAAGTCCAATTCCAAATTGTTCTTTCGCTGGACTTCGACCTTAGTCACGCAGTCAGGTCGTGCATAAATGATCAGATCATCGCATAGTAGCCGTCACGATGAAGCCCGTAACAGCCGGCTACCTGCCTACAATCCAAATATATCCAAGTAGGGTACGTTGCCCGTTAATTTGCAGTTCAGCAATAGGACAGCAATATAAAGAAAGATACTGATACTGCAATTTATTGGGGTTGCAATCCCTGGCGCTCCTCAAGCGACGCAGGCTTCTCTGTCCACGTGGAGGGCAGCCAAGAGCGAATGTCAAGGTCTCAAGTCAATGGGATCACCCCAGTAGCAGACCAGCTAAACTCGTTTGTCGGAACTTCAAACCTAGCACGTAGGTTCCAGTCAGATTTTAAAGCCAATCACTCAACTGAGTCGGCACTAATCTTGGTGTATAACGACTATCTTAGAAATTCAGACTTAGGTAGAGCCTCTGCTTATTTTTCTTGATCTTTCGGCAGCATTTGATACTATTGACCACTTATTCTTACTTAAGCGCCTTTCATCTGGTACGGGCACTCTCATTGACACAGCGAAACAATGGTTTAGTTCCAATCTCAATGGGAGACTCAACAGCATAGATGTCATCATCGGGTAAAGATCACCCGAGAAGCCTCTAAAATACCGAGTACACCAGGTTGTGTGCTTGGGCCACTTCTTTTCACAATTTAACTCTCTCTCTCTCTCTCTCTCTCTCTCTCGCTCTCTCTCTCTCTCTCTCTCTCTCTCTCTCTCTCTCTCTCTCTCTCTCTCTCTCTCTCTCTCTCTCTCTCTCTCTCTCTCTCTCTCTCTCTCTCTCTCTCTCTCTCTCTCTGTCTCTTGCCGATGTCTTTTCGATGCGTGCTTATGGAAGCACGTATGAAAGCTTTATAGAAACTATGCAATACCATATTTGAAGGTCAGGGTGTATACAGGAAAATGCACCGGCTGTCTCCAAGGATGTCTATAAGATAAAAATTAATTGGCAGTGACAGCCCTGATCTGATGATAGCCACGCTCAGTAAATATAGTTTCGCTGTTGCCGAAAGTCAACGTGAAAAATCCAGTTAAAACCCGTGAAAAACCAGCAAGGGCCATCATAATTGGATTTCCTTCGAAGCTGAAAGTTTGAAAATAAAATCTCGTTCAGTTTTTGAAGCAGTTTAAAATTTTGAACATTCATTTTGTTACGTAAGCCTAAGCCTAAGAGTGACTCTAATTAACTTCCTCAGTGGTTTGTCTCTCTCGTTATGATCTTTATTATTTGATCATTTATTCAAACCGCTTAGCTCTTTCTTAATCGGAATTCATTTCTATCAAAACAGATAGTTTTATTTTTCAAAATTCCCATCGCTCAGTTCTACAGTCAAATATGATTAGTCCAATCTTCGTACCCTTGTAAAAACCAAACTTATGTAGTTCGAGTATATGCCGGCTCCTCTGACGAGCCTGTGATGTGACATGGACACAGGCCGGTAACCCACTGGCGGCCAGATGATGGATTCACCATCAGCGTCGGCCGGTGCACAGCAGTGGCCCGCCTCTGATGTGGCATGGAGACAGGCCAGTAACCCGCTGGTGGCCGGATGGTGGACGGGACCAGGGGAGGAGACGGGAGTCGAGTGAGAGTAGGGGCCGAGGGGAGCCGTGCGCTCTTCGGCTCCGTGCGTTGGTAATAATAAACTGTCGGTGTTGGGCATCGGCTGGCTCTCAGCTGTGCGAACAAACGACAACTTAGACTAGGATGCCTCAGCCATCTTGTCTATGCATTCCTGACATCTCGTGAAAACGCCTCCAACTCTCTACTTGCAAGTCTTCATTTACTTGCACCTGAACAATACGACGCATAACGTTGATGCAAAGCTCTTCAGCGAGACTGATTGGTCTAGAATGGCTCAACTGCCATATTAAGCAACTTCTCATCGAGGAGCGTATTAACTTCAAGTTTATGTCACTCACCTTAAGGTCTTTTCATTCTCTTGCTTGCTCTCGCCTACCTATCCGAAATGCGCGTTCTAGGCAGGCTTAGTTGTTAAGTACAATTAGCAACTCGCCACCCACCCCTCTGACTCAAGTCCTCTAGCAGCGCCTCTACCTAGCCTCGAATCCTCTAATGGAGAGCTCGTCCTCCACCCTTGTAAGGATTCAAAGCTTATTAACGACCTCACGGAGCTCACTAACGACCGACGTCGCGACGTCGACCGGTTTGACGGCTTGGTGTAAAATCAGCAGAAGCCCCACCGCTGTTCCACGACAGCATCTCCTCCGTCAATTTGAGCTTCATGTGTGTGTTTATGCGTGCTGACGCAGCTAATACCATTGCTACCCAATTATCAAAGTATCATGACCGTTGGCGACAGGAGCTTGTGCTCTGCTTGTCTAAGACTGTGCAACTCACACCTACAATTCTTACGAAACGGCTGCTACTCTCCTGATGCCAATTGTTAGCCCATCTTTCCAGCCGCCCTGAGCGGCTACTTCCACGCTACTCACTATCTCAACAGCCTTCCTGACCCAACTACGTTTAATAATAATAATAACAATGCACGTGATAAAGCGCCCTCAGAGAACTCAATATCTGTCTAGGCACTTCACATTTGCTGCAAAGGGAAGCGAGATTGAATGGTGAGTAATATCATGCTTGATGAACAACATGAATAATATGGTTAGGGGTGACATGCACAGGGTCAGCATGCAAATGTGGTTAGTGGCAGCATGCACAGTGTCAGTACGCATAAGCACATGAAGGACGAATCAAAGGACCCACTAAATGCTGTCCTAAATAGGTGTGTTTTAAGTTCTTTTTAAATGTGGTCAAGTTCGGGGATGTTGCGACGCAAGTCGGGAGGGAGTTCCAGGCTTTGGGAGCATACGAACTAAATGCACGGTCTCCAAAAGATTTGAGGTTTTTACGAGGTATTGGTAAACTGTTGGATTCCGAAAAACGGGTGGAGCAATGCTTGGCCTTGTGGGGGAGTAGATCTGAAAGATAGGCTGGAGCCAAAGAATGAAGTGACCTAAAAGTGAGCGACTCTTTTTTGTGTGAGATGGCGTCCGTTGATTACCGTATGCGTAAAGAAGCCGCAAAGGCTTTGAGTGCGCTAGAAAAAACCCTGATGCGTAACATCTAATCAGTCCTTATGACTCTTTGGAGTTACAGACGGAGATACCGTTGCATTACAAGCTTTTTTAACAGCGTATTTTAAGTGCCTAGAAAGAGATATATTTCTTTTAGAGTGCCGAGCAATTTTCTTGTTTTTATTATATTTATTTTTATGCGTTTCACTGTATGCGGCAGAAACAGAATACAGAGGCCTTTAAGAGTGCCCGTACAATATAGCAATGAATCAGTGGCTTTTTGAGAAAGCGTGATTTTATAGAGCCAAAACTTTTTGTGTAGCTGCAGAAGCAGCATTACACTGGACTGCTGATGTCACAACCTGGTTGGCCGCCGTAATCGTAGGCATACATGCTTAAAGTTGCAGGTATAAATGTAACATTTTAGGGTAAATTCTGAACGATTACTGAATGGAGTTTGTCCACCGGTCGAATATTTTTCTTAGGATACTTTTCATAAGACGAAGATATTGGAACAGGATCGGACCTTTTAACGATTCCCACATATAAGGAAAAGCTAGTACGCAAGCCTTTCCTAATCCGGAAATAAACCAGAGGCAAATATTAAGAACAAATTACCGATCTACTTTGCGACTTATGTTACAACGTTTTGAGCCTTGGTACATTGATGTACATATCTGCAGCTTGTTAAAGTATATACTTGTGACTTTCGAACAACTTCATATGCACTTCAGCCTTGAGCCTCGTAAATTCAATAACTCGGTCAATGCTTCACGGATAAACTTGAAATTTGAAGTGCCAGTTTAATTTGCTTTCAAATCACTTCATTTTTTATTTCTGCTTGATGAATATTACTATACATGTTAATTGATACTCCAGGACGTTAGTGACAGATATAGCAAAACTTGTCCAACTAAAATGCACATTCAAAAGGCACCCTAAGACGCTATTCAGTTATAGAAAAGTTGCATTCAGTATTTTATAGACATTTATCATCTAGAATCACTTTTAAATCACAATGGATACAGCGGAGGCACTTGAAAGCGACCTGCCGTTGCTACATGCTGGCATTTAATACCCACTCACTGATTTCATCGCCTACCTCGGTTTGTTTTTGGCTACCGGAGTGCAACAGCTAGCCTTTTCTTGGCATTAATATTGATTATAATACACATATGTCGTTTGTATAGTGGCATTGGAGAGCTTGATCTCTCCCCCTAGGCACTTTCCAACTAGCTCACTACAACTGGATTACACTACTGAACTGTTCTACTTCTGAACAACTGCAACTGAACTGAACTACACTACTACTGGAGGAGGGGTCGCCAGTGTCGTCCGCTCCCCGCTCAATAACATTTACGTTTGCAGTCCCCTCGAAGCAGTCTTTCGAACCTCTTGTTTTAAGTACCCTCGACAACACGCTGCAAATGGTGGCAGTTATCTACAGCCCACCAGGTACCAAGTCTTCCTTTATCACAGATTTCTCTTATCCTGTTTCGATTCTGTTTGCAAGAAATCGATATTTTTTCGTTATGGGTGATTTAAGCAATAACTGTGAAGACCTAAATGACGCCTTATGTGCTGAATTTCTTGCACTGACTGACTGTTTTCTCCTGGTTCTTGTGCACTCAAAACAAGGGTCGCACACTCGATTAAATATTCTCCAACACGTGTATGCAATCATCGCCTACTATTTCCAAACTCTTCTGATGTGATCATATGCCGATCTTGTTCAATCTACAGTGTGAGCCCTCCTCCGTATCCAAAATCGTGCGAATCGCCAAACCTCGAGAACATTGACGTCGATTCTATAAGAGCGAAAATATCTTCTTCGCCGCTGCTGCTCCCCTTCCCCTTTCCGACCCGATGCCCCATGGTGGAGCGCTACAGTACGACACTCGCCGACGTGACTTGCTCACATTCAACCTAATTCGAGGGGCGGCGAGATGGCTAGTTGCTGACGCTCGGCGGCGGGGCAGCATACTGAAGGAGCGATGAGGCCCGATAGGTAGGCTCGTGTAAGCGAGTGAAGCGACCTGTAACCCAGACTGAAGATTTTGAAATCGATTCGATGCTTTATAAAGAGCAAGCGAAGCTCAGTCAGAGGTAGTGTGACATGGCAGCCTCGCATTAGACGACAGACCGGACGTGCCGATGAGTTTTACACCGGCTGCAGATGACTTGCTGCGACTGCCCCGGTTAATAGGCTTTAGCGAGAATTTTTCGGCACCCTCCAACTCGATCATCGCTGTTCTTCAAAGCCGCTCTTGCCTGGGCCGAAGCATCCTTCAACGTGGTCTATCCGGCGTTTCAAAGACAATTGGCTTGCTATAAGCCGCCGCCCTGACCCTGAACAAGCACAACAGCCGCTACCGCTCGAGTGACTAAGCAGCACTCCCGACCGTCGCTTTTCGCGTGCCAAGGCTCGGATGTGGATCGAAGGCTTGCATGGATGCGGATTACACGCGGATCGGGAGTTCGGGAGGAGGTGGAGCCCACCCCTGCAGTACTGGCGGGCGCAGTGAGCAAGTCAGCTGCCGGAAGCGACTTTGACTGGCAACGTGAACTGCATTTAATTACTACGCCAGTGGCTCGGGCGTCGTCAGCCCACTGGCTACAGGCCAAGCCGCAGACCGTGCGCAGCCGACGAAGGCTCGGGTCGAGCCTCCACCGCTCGCTGCCGCCGGTCTATTAGCACTTCGTGCAGACTCACTCGCTCTGTCTTGGCTCTACCACTCCCAAACGACTCCTACGCAGCACTTAGCTCACCTCGCGAGACTGCTCTCGAGATTTAACAGAACTTTTCGCAGTACTTCGCAAAAAGCAGAATGCCTTGGAAGCAAATGCAATACAGAGTAGCAACTTTGATTCGCGCGTGTTATGTGCCGCAGCACTGTTGAGAATTAGAGAACCTCTTGCTACCGCTCTCACCACGAAAGCTCGGACAGAACTCGCTGAGGGACGTACGGCACTGTTATTATGTCAAGCATGTCTGCCGCCTCAGCCCAATCACTTCGATGGCTTTCGGTCTTGCAATTAGCGTCGAGTAACACTCGGCGCAAGTTTGATGATACCCAAGGCCGGTCGCCGTCATTAGCGTGCTTTCTTTGCACGGCGCCTAAACTGTGCGTCACATTTCGAACTGAGGCTCTCGGTAAGTGAATTGCTTATTTGAAGCAATAAGTGCACGCACGATGTAGTTAGTTAGGAATACCATTTGAAAAATTAGCTTACGATTGTGGCCGGTGAATGCGAATGCTGATAATTTGTCTTCCGAAGCGATATTGAATAGTGGAAATAGCCCGTGCCCTAAGGACGCATCGATTATTATTCTGCCGCTACAGACCGGGAATTACATGCCAGGCATCAGCATCCGTCACACTGAACCAAGAAGTTTCTGGTTAAACCCTAAGCAGAGATGTGCCAGAAGAGAACGGGCTCAAGAGAGGGGTTCTTCGGCGACGGAACTCGGTAGTCACGTAAATGGAGTCCAAAAGGCTGATGTTAGAATAGACAGACTCTAGCTTTTCATGTTAAACAGTTTTAAGGCTGAGGAAAATCGGTGCATCAGCACTAGCTCAATGCAATCGGTCTTCTAATAGCCAGGCGAGTCAGCAGATTAAATGACTAGAGCGGAAAGCTAAAACAGTGATCACTGATGTCGACATTATTGCTGTGCTGCTGTCAACACAAATGCATACCGTCCCATTGCTGCAGCCTTAGGGCTTCAATGGTGTCCTCTTCCATTTACAGAGCTTATACAACGGCCTCACGGTCCTTCAGTAATGGCATTCCGTTGCATCAAGGGCCATGATGATTCAGCAGCAGCAGCAGAAGCAGCAGCAGAAGCCGCAGCAGCAAGATGCAGCAACAGCAAGATGCAGCAGTAGCAAGATGCAGCAGCAGCAAGATGCAGCAGCAGCAAGATGCAGCAGCGGCAGGCTCGAGGGCATGTGAGATGTTGACGCACGAGTGCAAGTACAAGTAACCGCATACTCACGTGCACACACCCACCGAGTTCAACCACATGCACTCATGCACCCATGGCTGAGTAGGGGGACACATTGTCATCACCCCCATTGTCATCGCCCACATCTCGCCTTCGATTGTTACGGTACAGGAAAGGCTGTAGAAAATATTCACAGATTTGAGCAAGAGTTAAATATGAAAATTTAGAAATTATAATTGTAAATGCAATTGTTAGCTCACAACTACTCTTCATGAGCTGACGTTGTCGCACTGACATTCTAATACTCCAAGGTGGACAAATTGCTACAAACGTGCTGTTGCAGCTTATGAACAATCGTCTTTTACCACAGACAGGGCACAGGTAAAGGTACGAGTGATTACCGATGAGTGACAAATATCGATGAAGCCGGCTTCTCGAAGAATGTCTAACTAGGTAGAGCACCGATATAGGCAGGTATTCCGGCAGAAAAAAAGCACGACAGAAATAAAAGTATATGTACCTTAGTATACGAGTCCGTATCCTTAATATATGGGCCTTGCTATACGAGTCTGTGTAGTACAGTCCATCGGATAGCCATGAGGAGGCTTAGAGATAAACAGAGGTCACATCACGAACTTCAAAGCCTGAAGGACAATTCACTGGACGAAAGCCCGAAGCACAACTGACTGTTATTCTATTGAATTGCGCTTTGAATGCTTTCGAATCGTAGATTATGAAACATCCGGTCGTGGCCTTAACGATTTAGGTACTGGCAATAATCTCAAGGACTGTCATAATATAACAGCCACGTTGAGATGCACACATTTCAGAATGTATTGTGACCTTGCTTAAGGTAAAGTGCCGTTCGTCATCTACATTCAAGTGCGGTCCAGTAATAACTGTTTGTCTTAGCAGTGAACTTAGCTATCTCTAAGAAAATTCTGCCTGCTTCTTGTACACTAGGTTACCACGGACTTATTCGTTCTGAAATGAGTCCTAAAACTTGGATTATTTTCGAGCGTGATGTTACAGGGTGGCTCTTACGAGTCAAATGAAGTTGAGCGTATTTGTGAGTAATAACAGATTTTGCCGAAATCAAAATGGATCTAAAGCACGGGAAAAACGCAGAACGTTTTGTCACGATTTCAAGATTTGCTGCTAAAGCCAGTGTCAATAGAGCTGCTGCAAATAATTTGTTTGTATTTGTTTGTTTATATCTCCGCCTGTAACTCCATAAAGTCCTTAAGATCACGTGGCTGTTACGCAGGAGAGTTTTGTATAGCGAACTCAAAGGCTAAGCGGCTTTCGGTACGCATTCGGTAGCCAACAGACTTCGTCTCACGCAACAAAGAGAAAGTGGGAAGCATAGCAGAGTCAGGAGAGCAGTTGAGGTAGTGAGTAGCATGGCAATAGCAGCTCAGGACCGCTGAAAAGGATGAGCCATAGTCGGCAGCAGGAGAGTAGTTGTCGTTGCGTAAGAAATGTGGAAGCGAGTTCCACAGCCTAGGACCTGCATAGCTAAAGTTTCTGTCACCAACGGCCTTTAAGCGGTGGAGTGGAACAGCTAATTTATTGTCCACACAGGACCTGAGGGTGCGAACAGGCTGAAACTGATGCAGCAGTTCAGCTAGGTACGGAGGAGCCAAGCCGTGGCGGGCCTTGTGGGTCAGCGTAAGAACTTTGCTCTGTATCCTTTGCTCAACCGGCATCCATCCTAGCTCTTTTTGCAAAGGAGATACGTGCTCAAACCTGTGGGACTTAAATACTAGCCTTGCAGCCATATTCATAGTCAGCTGCAGTGGCCTAGTTGCTTTCTTTGGTAGCCCAGCCAAAAGGGAATTACAATAATCAAGCCGAGACAGAACTAAGGAGCTAGTTAAATTTTTTGCAAGCTTCTGTGGAAGACTGCTCCTAATCTCGGATAGGGATCGGACGTGATGGCTAGCTGTAGAAGCAGTCTTCTGAATGAAGCTTTTACAATTTCGGCAGCTGTTGAAAGCGGCACCTAAATTTCGAGCACGCGGTGAAGGTTCGCACAGCAGCATCACCTATTAGGAGAGCAAAGCCTTTTAATCCAGCCATACGCATAGGGTGTCCTATGAGCAGCAGTTCGATTGTGTTATCATTTAACTTTAGGAAGTTTTCTGACATCCAGGATTGAATGTCGGCAAGGCAAGCATTCAGTTTCACAGTTGCTGCAGCAGATTCCGACGGTTTGAATGACAAATACAGCTCACTATAGTCAGCATAAAAAAGATATCCTATTCCATGGACCTTAATCACTTTTCCCAGAAGTTCAGTATGAACGGAGAACAGCAAGGGACCGAGTAAAGACCCTTGAGGGATTCCACAGGTGACCCGTCTCGTGTGCGAGACCTGACCCCCCACACGACACGGATTGAACACGATCAGACAAGTACGATTTAAACCATGCCAGTGCTTCGTCTGCCAGACCAATCGTTGTTCTCAAACGTTCAAGTAGAACATCGTGATCAATGGTGTCGAAGGCAGTTGATAGATCTAGCAGAGCTAGGGCAGTGAATTCCCGTCGTCGTTGCCACGTAGAATGTCACTGATAACACGGAGGAGAGCAGTTTCAGTAGATTGCTGCCTCTTGAATCCCGATTGAAAAGTTTCTGACATTTCATTCTTTTCAATATGTTCAGCCAGCTGCTTGGCAACCATTCTTTCAAGAATCTTTGACAAGAAAGAAAGGAGACTGGGCGATAGTTTGCAAGGAGCTCTGTATCTAATCCAAGCTTTTTAAGTATGGGTCTAGCGATTGCCGATTTGAAGGACTTATGGACGACCCCTTTTCCCAAAAGAAACCATACGGTCGGTATCCCATGGGCAACTATTGCTAAATCGTGCCGGCCTAGCCCACCCATGCCCACCCATCGACCAGAAGTTTGGCTGCTGGACCACCCGTACGCATATCTACACCATACTTATTACCCCACCGTACCCAGATCGCCTTGTTCTTGCCAGAGACACTGTCTCGAACCGAATACGGAGGCGTCTTGCCATCTACCAGCTTCTTCAGTTCGAGCTCGATCGTGGTTGCGTCGACGTTCATCGTGATTTTGAAATTTCGATTTGAACTTGGAAAGCCCTTGTCCCGATCCCAATCTAACTCGCGAATCTGGTGGACCCGACCGAAACTCGGTCGAAAGTTCGCGAAAAAACTCCTCCTTCAACTCCGAAAGAACTACGAGCAGACTCGGGCGTTTGATCTCCTAAAGGCGCCCTTATGTGAAATTTTTGTAAGGCAGGCCAATAATTACCCATGCACACCCATAACGATACAGACACCACCCACACCCACCCAGTCAGCACGCATGGGTATGGGGTGGTATGGGCGTGGGTATGGGTATGGGTATGGGTACCCAGTAAAGAGATCTGATACTCTCCCTCTTGCCGACATGGTTGTCAAGCACAATCATGGCTTCACCTCTGTGCAGATGAAACTCAGTTGTACTTTCTTTTTGATTCCTTCCAGCCATCGTGCACGCGAATTCTTTCAATTATTTGCTTCCTGTATTGCTGACATCTGGACATGGATGGAAGAAAAGTTTTTTAATGATAAAACCAACTTACTAGTTACGGGCCAACCAAGCGTGACTCTGAAATTAGAAAGCTTAACGCTCAAAATCAGCTCTGCCAGCATATGCACGAAATCTAGGTGTCATTTTCCAAAGTGACCTTTCAAAGGACGATCACATCAGCTCCACAGTCAAGTCTGCCTACTTTCAGCTACATAAAGTTGCTAAAACTCGGGGTGGCTTAGACAGGGATAGATACTAAGTCTAATTGGTTCATGCAATTGGTACATTCGGTTTCGACATCTGTATGTCACTGATTGCTGGTCTACCGGCCTGTGCTATCAGGCGCTTACAGATGGTGCACAACTTTGGAGCTAAGCTTGTCAGTCGTGAGCGTCGCAGTTACCACATCACACAACTTCTCGCCGACCAGCACTGGCTCCCAGACAAGCAACGCATCGACTTCAAGGTTTTGTCACTGTGCATGCTGCTGCTACTAACCAGTTATTCAGCTGACTCTCTAACCATGTCGATCATGCTCCTTTGACAGTAAATGTGAAGTGTCTAGAAAGTGAGCGAGTTCTCCGAGGGTGCTATAAAAATCTATTATTATTATTTTTATGCCTCTCCATGCTTGAATCTGCCTATCTGAAATATTAAGTAGAGAACCAAAAATCTTCATTACAATTAAACCTTTTGATTGTAATTAATTGTTCTATGGCAATTATCCATGCAGAAAACAAGCGACAACGAACTTTCACCGATATCCGGCAAATAACTTCCACCGGTATTCTGCAACCTTTTTTTTAGAAAACAGAATTTGAATTTGATTGATTGAACAAGTTTTTAAGAAGCAGTCCAAGCAAGCGATGATGCAGTGATGTCGAATGCTGGCTATTCTTGTCGGAAGTCCCGTTATTGTTAGTTCACAGTTTGATAGCAGGTACGAGTTTACGAATGTTTCCTCTTCCTTGAGAGTGATGACCCAAGCCTATTGAATGCAGCTCCCCTGACAGCACAGTTATTGATATTTTAAAAATAATAATGAACAATCAGCATAAAAATTGACGCAAACTACATGGGTAACATAAGCTATCTTTTGGTGTAACCACAGCTGTCATATTGACCTTGCGATGACCTTTCAGAGTCAAGGTCACGCTTTTCTAAGGATTCCAGCCAAACACGGCTATCTTTTTTGATAAAAAGATTCAGTACTATATATACACCATTTATCATACCCATAAAAAGATGCATGACTATTTTGTTGTCGCTGCCCCAATCTAAAAAAAAAACAATTTATTCGTTTGTCAAACTGAATATATCTGGGAAAGGACACTTCAAGGACATTTACAGCTATACTTACTTATATAACGTATACACTTACATATATAACATATAAGTAAGTATCGCAGCTTTAACCTAATGAATTTTTTCTGGCATTGAACGTGTCAAACTGGCCTATTACAGATTGAAAGTTAATATTTTCCAGTGTTTCTTTCTCTTTGCCTAACAACGCCAATTAGGAGAGCTAATCTTTCCCCATTGATGCTCTCATATCATTCTCTCAGATAAGACAGGATTATCTTCAGCTTGCTAAAAATGGTTAGGTGTGACATGCACAGGGTCAGCATGCAAGTGTGGTTAGTGGCAGCATGCACAATGTCAGCAGGCATAAGCACATAAAGGACAAATCAAAGGGACCCACTAAATTATGTCCTGAATAGGTGCGTTTTAAATTTTTTTTTTAAAGCGGTCAAGTCAGAGGATGCTGTGACGCAAGTCAGAAGTAAGTTCCACGTTTTGGGAGAATACGAACTAAATGCATGGTCTCCAAAGAATTCGAAGTTTTTACGAGGTATTGGTAAACTGTTGGATTCTGAAAAGAGGGTGGTACGATGCTTAGCCTGGTGGGACAGTAAATCTGAGAGCTAGGCTGGAGCCAAAGAATGAAGTGACCTAAAAGTGAGTGACAAAACCTTGAGTTCGATTCGTTGCTTGACTGGTAGCCAGTGCAGGTTGGCGAGAAGTGGTGTGATGTGGCAACTGCGATGCTCACGACAGAAAAGCCTAGCTGCAGAGTTTTGCACCAGCTGTAAGCGCCTGATTGCACATGCCGGTAGGCCAGCAAGCAGTGAGTTACAGAAGTCAAGACGGGATGTCGCAAATACATGGACCAACTTATATGTGATATCCTTATCTAAACAAGCCCGAATTTTAGCAATGTTTTGTAGCTGAAAGTAAACTTGACTGTGGAGCTGACGTAGTCGTCTGACGAAAGGTCAATTTGGAACATGACACCTAAATTTCGTGCAGATTCAACAGGAGATATGCTGGCAGAGCCTATTTTGAGTTAAGCCTTTCCAATTTCTGAATCATACCTGATTTTTTCCATAACTAGTAAGTTAGTTTTATCATTTAATTTAAGAAAATTTGCTGCCATCTATGTGCGAATGTCATCAATACATGCAGCAAGTGAGTTGAGAGAATTCGACGTGCTCGAAGGCTGGGGGATCAAAGCAAAGGTACAGCTGAGTGTCATCCGCATGGAAGTGAAAGCCTAGACTGTGCTTCGCAATCACATCGGCAAGAGGGAGAGTGTAAACCGTAAAAAGGACCGGACCTAGAACGGTGCCCTGAGCTACCCCATATTTCAGAGGTACCTCGGATCATCTTTGTCCATTCACATCAATACTCTGGAGTATCCGACTGAGATTGGATCTGAACCATTGCAGAGCAGTGCCAGTGATGCCCAGGCGAGATTAGAGGAGCTCTAGAAGAACTTTGTTGGTCGATATAATCAAAAGCTGCCGAAAGATCGAGCAAAACAAGCAGAGATACTCTACCAATGTCTGCATTCCTAAGTAGGTCGTTGTACACCCTAAGTAATGCTGATTTTGCGTAGTGATTAGCTCTAAAGCCAAACTAGAACTTACTTGCAAGGTTTGAAGTTTCAATATATGAGTTCAAATGGTCTGCCATGACTCGTTCCAGTGTCTTTGATAGAAATGATAGAAGGAAGAATGAGCTGTAGTTTCTCAAATTCTCTTGGTCTAATGTCGCTTTCTTGAGCATTGGCCTGACTACAGCTTTTTGAAAGGTGCTGGGACATGACCTGAGGCTAATGACGCTGTGATGGAACACTAGGTAAGGCGCTTGCTTTCACGACCTCAGTCCCGAGGTCGTGGGTTCGATTCCTGCGGTGGGTGATTCTTTATCGCCACTGCAAGCGGTGGTGATAGCCGTAAAGGCTCTTCGGTCTCTATACAAAAAGAGGCTGTTTAATTAGCTAGGATTTTTTTAATGATGTTAGTTAAGCATTGCAGCAGCAGATCAATGCAACGTAGGAGCAGGAAAGTGGGGATAGGATCCAAAGGACTTGTTGTCTTCTTTGATTGGGATATGAACTTCAGGACGAGATCACTAGTGACCTGCTTAAATGTAGACATTTAAGTGCAGCCAGGAATCGAGGGACAGCATTCTAGGGGGAATGCTGTCATCGCCGGGGTGGGCTTCCAGATCTTGTCTATGTTCTGGACAAAGAATCGAGAGAAGCGATCCTTAAGATGCTGTATACAAATGGCAACAGAGCCAAAAAGTTAAAGTTCAAAATACAATGTAGGAGACTGACAGCTTCATTTCTTGTTTCAAGCGTTCTACTTGCGTCCTCAGGCAGTTGTTACAAAAGACCTACAATGCTGTTCAGTCCATCATTGGTAGCTCTTGCAGCCTCAGCCATTGCATTCTACTTTGCTGAAGAGTCTCATTTGACGGTAATGGTAAAAACTTTCTTCACTTCTTCCCACCTCAGAGTTGATCTTTAAAAAGTAAGCAGTTGCTCTCTACTGTTCCAAAAAGGTAATGACAACGGATTCTTGACTTGCAGCATGAGCGTCTGCCAGGCTCAAGCTGAGGTTTTCACGGTTTAACAAAAATCCCCTTCTAATTTCTGGACAATATTCTCTTTTGGACACCTGAGACGTGGCCAGCCAGACATGACTGCTGCGTTGTCGTAGTACACCCAGTTAAGTCATGCTGTGCTGGCTCGCCCTTGATGTGGCATAGCGGACCGGGCTCGCCCTTTCGCAAGCGACACAGCCACCTAAGGCAGGCAGGCAGGAAGGAGTGAGGCAAGCAGGAATGAGTGGGTTAGGCAGGAAGGAGTGAAGCAGGAAGGAAAGAGTGAGTAAGGCAGGAAGGGGAGTGAGGCAGAAAAGAGTGAGTAGGGCAGGAAGGAGTGAGGCAAGCAGGAAGGAGTGAAGCAGGAAGGAGTGATGTGAGGCAGGACGGAGTGAGTGAGGCAGGCAGGAAGGAGTGAGGCAGGCAGGAAGGAGTGAGGCAGGCAGGAAAGAGCGGGTGATTGGGGAGAACAGCTGAAACGCCAGCAGAGGGATGAACGGCCGCCTGCTTGTTACGCTGCGAGTGCCACATGAAATCACGGTGGTTAAATGCCCCTCGGTGCTTCCGTGTCGTCGCGTGTGTGTCGCCAGAGCATCGAGGTGCATCTCGATTTGAGTCTGTAAGCATGCTTAAGCATGCTCAGCCAACAATAGAAAAGTCCATTGGAAAAAAGGACTTGCTTGAAATCAAGACGTATTCTCACATGATTTTTTTTAAATTGTGCACAATCCATTTTGCGTTTGGCGACCGGGACACATATCACACCTATTCACCCCTTGCTAAGTCTCTAGCTAAAATTTGGGCTCGCTTAGACAGGATTACTACATCCAAATTGGTTCATGCATCTGTGACCTCCAGTCTCGAAAAGTCGGCAACTAACAGCTTGCTGGTCCATCGGCCTGAGCAATCAGGCGCATAGAGTCGGTGCACAATCCTTCAGCTAGGCTGGTCTGTCGTGAGCGTCGCATATGCCAAATCACACTGCTTCTAGCCGACCTGCACCGGGTCCCAGTCAAGCAGCGTATCGACTTCAAGGCTCTGTCACTTGTTACAAACAGGGTATGCGGCTTCCACGTCCGGTCAGAACGAGGCCGCAAACAAAGTTCTTGTAGCGGTGCCGACGTCTCAGCCGCCGACGAGCGACGACTACTGGTGACGCCCCCCCCCCCCGACCTAGTAGCGCGGCTCTGGCTACTTTTGGGAGCTGCACCAAAGCACTCAGGTGCTGCCAGCAGTAAAAGAGCCCACGGCAGCGACGACGAGCGCTCATACCTCAGCATATCAAATCCGTAACCATAATGCAGGCAAGTCTATTTAAAAGCAGCGGACGGTTCCAGGCATTCGACAGCGGCCACGACGGCACACCGACGGCAGTGCGGCCTAGAGGTCAGAGTGAGCTCCGATGCTTATGCACCGATGTCTCAAGTCCTGATTCCTGCCTACCCTAGGGCGCCGGCCTTGCATACACGGCCTCGGCAATAAACTATCGTATTATCGTATTATCGCATAATCGCGAATAATACCTAACTGTCTTAATTTGCCTGGTTTAGCTGGTGCCACAGTTACACTTTTGCCCATTCACATCGCTGCTATAAATGGAATAAATAAGAAGTTGAAATCGCCGTAATTTCCTTTGAAGGAAATTGAATCAACCCTTGCAGACTGGCTGCCAGTGAACGACGCGCTAGTTCGATATAGTACGATGTGGTACATAAGGCACAGCAGGGATCTACCGACTAACCACCCACCGACCGACGGACCGCGTGCCAATAGCGGCTGGCGGATATCAGCTGTCCCAGGAATCAACATGTGCGTTGATAATGCACTCCTTAGCTAGCGCGGGCCCGGCAGCAGTAAATTACACGATCTTGAACGGTTTCTCCCTTACCAAGTGTTAGTCACTTCAGGTTTAGCCCAGGCGTATCACGACGCATGTAGTATGCCAACGCGAAGCCTCTCCCCCTTAGGGTCGAAGTTTAGTTTGCAGGTTTGACTTTAAGTTTTTTGATAGCTATATCTGCCAGTTGGAGAGTTGACCTCGAGGAGGCATGTCTTTATTTTGAAAATTAAACGATTTCTACAAAGTTGGCCAACAAACGCCGCTTGCTGGCATTATTTTCACAGAAACCCGTATTATTAAAGTCAATTTACTACTTCCAGCGTAACAACGTTTCTCTAAATAATTTTATTTACCAATTATTTATCTTTTGTCAATAATCGAACCTTGAAATTGCATTTGTAACTTCTTCGTCTTTCGAAAGGAAGATTAAATTTCTTTTTCGAAATTTGGACAATGCTTTCCTTCTTTCCTCCTTAACGCAGGCTAATTTAGCTACGAGTCCATGAACACCATATGTATGCAGTTTAAAAATGAATGCATAACGCAAGAGAAGTTCTTAACAGGTCGTCTTATATGTACTTACATGTACCCGCTTATATGTAAAACTAACTACTTTTAAAACTATTTCAAATTTAGTCCTCAATGGAGGATTAACTGTATGACCAGCTTCCGCGAGTCTGCGCTAAAACCCAACAAAAGTAAGGCAGTTCATTTACAATCTACCTCAAGAGAATTGTGTTGCGAATACTTAGTCTCAACTCAGACAAACAGCTAAGCCATATGGAGCTGAATTAGGGGTTCTTTACCTTGGGGGAAGGAAATTATTGCAAAAAGCCGATTTCCAACTATCTTGGAAGCCTGTAACTTGAATAATTTCCGGCGGTCATTTTTGGCTTTAATAAGATGTTGGCCAAAATCTTTGACCGCTATTACTAGAAAGGTATGAAAGCAATTTCATCGAAATGCAAAAGACTCTTAAAAATGTTTATCGTAAATATTTTTTCATGAATCAATAAATTTTGCCCCCTCAACTGCTGTGAATTAACTGGGATAAGGGTGCGGCAAATCGAGCAATCAGCCGTCCCAGCAACATTTGCTTTCCTGTGCGGATGAATAATACAATCAGGTGCTGGATGACAAGCAGGCATTGGGTGCAAAATTGTCCGTGCAAAAGCAGGTAGCAGTGCCAGAGGTTGTATATGCAATGAGAATTGTGCAAAGGCGAACCAGCTGCATTCGCTGTGTTACTGCTCACACGGCTACTTCGGAGAGCGCGAATGCTCTTGTTCAGCAGAATGGCCGACGTATGCCTGCAAAGCCTTTATAAATCTGCGTTCAGGTGTGCAGCGAGACATAAATCTGCTGCCTGAAGCTTGCTGCAGCAACCGATGGCACACAGCGCCACGTTCAAGCCTGCTTGCCATGATTCAAGCGTGATATGGGCAGCCAAGTCGTCCAATGTTCCTTATAAGTTTTGGAAGATCTTGCCTCGCATGTGTTAGCGAACGCCGTTGAAAATAATCACGCGAACCTATCGATTACCAACAACGTTTAACGATTAACATCAGAGTGTTATGGAAAGCTATAGGAAACCCTCACTGTGAAAGAAAACAGCACAACGAACAAACTCTGTGAATCAGAGTCCGCAAGGAAGCACCTAAGCTCATTCTTTTTCAACATCAGTAGCTGGGATCGAATTTCAATCTGAATGCATGCATCTAAAGAAGTTTTTCTACATGGCATATAGAAACGTTGGTGTTTAGTTGAAAGAATGCAGGCCATTCGGCTTCTCATCTTGGTACTTGCTTGTTGGCTATTGCAGGCTGAGGAATTTATGCTAGGGCTAGTAATGGGCACACGTCTAGGGGTGTACATTGAAACGGTCGAGAGTTCTTCCAAGGACCTCACGCTCAGCCTGGCAGTAATTCGTGGTAATCAAATGCCAAACGCTACATCGTAATTCACTGCACGAGTTTCACTTGTCAGCAAATACCAAACTGGTGCACCGGCGATGCTCAGCTGCTCCATTACAGTGTGCTCGACAAACGCACTGGCAAGAGCAGATATTAGCAGACCGCTTACTATGCACACAAAACCCAGCTCAGATCATGAACTGGATCCATCGCAAAAGCTTCCAGAAATACTGGACACAAGCAGGCGTTTGAGAATGCTGAATGCTGCTTAAGCGTCATTTGACGTCGAGTGTACGCTGTTGGCTTTCTGGTATCCGTCTTACTTAAGCGCTTAGCTAGACTTCAAATACCAGCACCAAAGAAAATCCTAAGAAATCCTGAACCAATTCATACAGCAGTTTGTTTCCATATACCGCACTGCTTATTAACAGTTTCTCGATAACGTAATCACCTGCAGAGTAGTCACCCTGCGCCAACAGACAGCTGGGACGAGGTCGTTAAGTGGCCGCGGCTAGTTTCGAAGGCTAGTCGGAAGGGCCTGTCTCTTATACATGTCAGTGGGCTGCAGAACATGCATGATGTTGGAGTAACTGCCCACACTACTGTGAGGACTTTAAAAGGCTATGCCTTCAGTCTTGGCGGTCCTAGGTTTAAGCGACTACAGTACAATTTGGCTGTTTTTCTCTGAGCTTCGAAAATATGGGTAAAAATGGCTCTTTTAAAAGTGCCACTCCCTAGTATAAGCTGCTCAAAGTATAAGCTTTTGAAATTATGGCGCGCTACATCAACCAGATAATGACAATCTTACAGATAACTTGCGGTTCCTGAATTTAAAACTACAGGATCTGCATGTAATAAGAAAGATTGTCAAAGAAGTGTAGCTGGACGTCGGAAGAAGAAATCAGTAATCAGCTTGACTTTAGGGGTTCGAAGTCATTTTTGGGCAGCGATGGATGCTGTGAACATGACGTTGCTGTGGCTGTTGAAGGAAGCGACTCTGAGAATAAACTCGGACTTGTTATTAGGGTTGCACGGCGCTCTTTACTTCTCCCGTGGTCTGCTTCTTTGCGTGCATACTTGTTGGCATACTTGTTGGCATACTTGCGTGCATACTTAAATCCTTTGGAGACCGTGCATTTAGTTCGTATGCTCCCAAAGCCTGGAACTCCCTCCCGACCTGCGTCAGAACATCCCCTGACCTGACCACATTTAAAAGAAACTTAAAAACACCTATTTAGGACAGCATTTAGTGGGTCCCTGTGATTCGTCCTTGATGTGTTTATGCGTGCTGACACTGTGCATGCTGCCACTAACCACATTTGCATGCTGACCCTGTGCATGTCACCCCTAACCATGTTATTCATTTTGTTTGTTTTTCAAGCATGATTTCACTTACCATTCAATTGCATTTCCCTTTGCAGCAAATGTAAAGCGCCTAGAAAGAGATTAAGTTCTCTGAGGGCGCTTTATCAAGTACATTATTATTATTATACTTGCATCCATTGGTGCAGCAACTGCTGCACCGATGCGTAGCTTCGAGGCGCCAGCGAGGCACCATTATTTGCCACGCCTCGACAAGAACTAACACCTTGAAAAGTGTATCATAATGTAGGGTGTGTATAATAATATTTTTAATTTTTGATATCTCATCAGTAATCTGCTTGTAAAATAATTTTAATTTTTTACACATCAGTAATCTGCTTGCTTGCTTTATAAGTGAAAGGATCTGCGCTGCTATAGCTGTCGAATGTACAACCGGATGCTAAGCACTACAACCAAGTGTTAAGCATGTGACTTGTGCTGTCAGTATGAGCAATAGTAATTTCTGCTATGCTGCACGTTATCGTCGACCTACTTGCGTCATTTGAGCTGCTCATACCGCTCGCTACAGTATTTCGAGGTGCCAGTTTCTCCTGCATTCGATCATGTGGCAGTGAAGTCTAGCACGCGTTACAAACGCTGTGTTTTGCATGGATGACATTTGTTCAGGAGCCTCTACGTGCGCGTTTGTATGCAAGCTCCGCTCAGAAAACCACCTGATACAGCACCTCGTTGGCTATAAGCCCGCACTGTTCCTGCGGAATCGATGGTATACTGATAGAGCTCTCAGATTCAGAGTGAGGGCGGAGGGGATGAGGTTGGGCGGGACATCGACCTATCGGGCTGGCTGATGAGGCGGGGCTGGGCTGCCCAATCTAAACTGAAGCCGTTCACAAAAATAAATACTAGCTGATTTATCAGCCTCTTTTGTAGAGCGACAGAAGAGCCCTTACGGCTATCACAACCGCTTGCAGAGGCGATACAAGATTTCCCACCGCATCGAATTCGAACCCACGACATCGGGACCAAGGGCGTAAACAGTATTCGCCTTACCTAGTGTGCCATTACGGCTCATCAATGAGGCCTCCTTAGCCAAAAAATAACCCGGAAGCCCCTTTGATGCCAGACAATCTCTCCGGGTGGCTACCTTTCTTCCAGGGAGTGCCAAGAAAGCTGTTTGAGACATTTCTAGTCGGGAAGATTCTACAGGCTTCGGAGCAAAGACTCGAAGTGTTTCTTCTGCACTGTGTGTGGTTTCGTGATTTGTGTAGAGTGCTGGCGGCCGTAACCCCCTGGCAATCGTGGCCCTCTGGCGGCCATGGCTCCCCCCCCCCCCCGCTGTCCAACTCCAGATTCGCTCTTGGGGTTGGTAGGCGCCATCTAGCGAAAGAGAGATTTCACTGCTGGACGCTGACCTGTCCGTTCGCCGAGAGCTTCACTTCATTTGCGCGTATTGAGTCGCTTGTGGTGATACAAATATAGTATTTACTGCTATTTTTAGTGACTTCGGTGGATTCGGTGGATTGACCTTCGTTTTCTAAATTTGGGCCGAAAAGACTGCTGGAGCGCATTCGCGTGCTTGCTCAGAATCGGTTTAAAAAAAATGAAAATATGCTTAGCTGATTTGGCAGCCTCATTTGTATAGCAGAGAGGAGCCTTAGTGGCTTTCACCACTACTTGCAGCTGCCAATAAAGGATCGTCCACTGCAGGACTTAAACCCACAACTTCCGTCGTGAAGAGCGTGCACCATACCCACTGGTCTATCACGGCCAAGAGAGATATATAATTCTTTGTTAAGAAGGGAATCATATTTTAGATATGCTAAAGAACGAGTTATTTTTTGGCGGGTCTTAGGAGGCCTTCGGAGTGACCCGCTTTGGCATGCTGCTTCTGCCTCTCCAAATAAGGGTCCAATCGAAAACACAGCCATAAGAATTATTATCATCTCAGCTAGATCCTATGTGAAGCTTATGAAGCATCCGGTTTCTAACAGCTTCAATTCAAGGACCACTAATAAGCTCTCGCGACAGCCGTCATGAATTACTAGAGTATATTACCATCGGCCAGTCTTTCAATAGGCGTACTGCTGTCGCCTTCAGTCGGTTAGGTCCATATTGTGAATCGACTGAGCAACTTTCAGTCACTGCTCGCATTGTGAAATACAACAGATGTATAGCAACGAAATTTAACAGACTCGCTAGCACTAACCATTTGATCATTCTTCCTTTGCAGCAAATGTAAAGTGCTAAGAACGAGATTGAGCTCTCTGGGAGCGCTAAAACAAATGTGCTAGTATAATCGATATTTACATAACCGTTGAAAATTGAAGAGAAAAGTAAAAAACACACCTAGACAAAATTATGGTAAGCTTTACACGATGTGCATGTATTAATTAAGAATCAAGGTTTTCGCATACACTAATAATTACATTATGTGTGCATTTTTCATATCCCGATTGCTTCGCGATGTGAAACACAATTGGTGGATACAAATCTGCACGTGGGTGCATTTTTGGTTGATTGCTGCATGGTTGCCGCTTGCTTTTAGCTATGCTTTTCTATTTCTGAATACTTTCGAGAGTTTGGTTCCTTTTAGCTTTTGATTGACAACGTATACTGCCTTTATGGATAAAGGTTCTGGCTCGGGGATCTAATAACTTGCCCTAATTTAACCCTCTAGCCAGAGTAGCAGCTTCCTCAGTGGACAGCCGGTCTCCAATCCTCAGTTACGATTGGTACGCTATCTCAGGTGAGCAGTAGTGCAGTAAATCTCACGTAGAACTGCTGCCCTTGGTCCACAAGCAGGACTTGCCGTCTCCTCAGTCACAAGTCTCCTCTCGCCGTCTCGCTGCGTGCCACTAGACTCACTGCAGAGTCTTCATACTCGTGACGGCCTGTAGATACGACGTCGCAGATGCAAGCCGTTATTGCAGCGAGAAAGCATCTGCTTATCCAGTCGTACTTAGCAGTGTCTAGATGACCAGACAACGACGGCAAGTTGATTATGTGCATCGACCGTGCCGATGCACATAATCGGGTCACACAGGAACGCAGGTGCAGGCAGCCAGATTGGCGGCACCCCGGTGGCTTGCAATGCGCTGGCCAGCCTTAGAAAAAAAGCGCTCGCACTGCAAGCTGGCAAACCACGTGACACTCTAGAGGAGCGTCTGAAGGGCGCTTAAGAAGATCGAGTTATGGCTACTGGCTACAGGTCAGAAGCTACCGCTTAGGTCGCGGGCCCTGTCGACCGATTGTATTCGCACGGCTGGTCGTATCGAGCGAGCCGCCCAGTGCTTTCTGGGTAGCCGCTCACCGCAGTTGCCCTGCGATACCTTAAACGCCGCTATATTAAACGGGAGAAAGTATTTTTTTTTAATTCTCACTCGGAGAGGGTGAACTTTGGTGCTGTCTGCAGTAGGCAATCGTCGGCTGCTCCGATTCTGGCCTTGACAATAGACCAGCGCGTATTGCCCTGTAAAAAAAAAAGTAAAACAATAGCTGATTTAACAGCCTCTTTTTGTGTAGCGACAGAAGAGACTTTACGGCTATCCCCCGCTTGCAGTGGCAATACAGGATTGCCTACCGCAGGATTCGAACCCACGACCTCGGGACCGAGGTCGTGAAAAGCAACCGCCTTACCTGTACCGGTGGGCTATCGCTCGCGTGTTCTAGCGCTGCTAGGGTGGGGGCTTCGCTAAGTGCAAGCACGAGTTCGTCCGACCGCTTCTCCATGGTAGCCACGGCTCTCACTCTGTCTCGCGTTCTGCCTCGCAACGCAATAAAATCTAGCCTTACAACTCTAGCCTCAGGGCGGCTGCGGCATTCAGTTGCCTCCTCTGCTGCCTTCCGCTCATTTTCTTGGGCGAATCGTTTCCAACTGTCGAGGACGATGCCAGCGAGACTCAGAATGCCAGGACCGGCCAGCAGAATGACAGAGTAAGCGCTTCGCCGCGTACATTCTTAGAAGGTTCCTGGTGGCCAAAAGAAGGGTCGTCACACTTGTTGAACTATACCGCGATAGCTTCCGTTCAAGCGTGGCTGCCGGCTCGGCCGTGCTTATCCTTCAAGAAATGCTCCGATACGGCTAATGTTGCGGCACAATAACGACGCACCCCGGTTCCCACCACGATGATGACGAAGGTGACGACGATGTTGATGACAGACTTCGCTCAGCAGCGCTAACGCTGCTTAACTGCATCTGCCACAGTTCAAGCAGCGTGCTGACTGGCCACAATTTACCATTTTCCGTCTCCGGTCGTTACTGGTAGTTGCCGGTTCATACGGTTGCCGGCGATTGAGTCGCCGCTTTCTTACAGCAAGCGCGTCGGCTGGTCGCGGCAGGCGACCCCGTCCGTTGCTCCTTGTCTCTAACCAAATGCCTTACTCGTAGCACGGCGACGCCGTCGAAATGCCGCGCTTAATTGCTGCGAGTGGGTCCTGCGGCCGGCGACTTCGGAGGCGGCGGCAGCGATGCGTGTGGCAATTAGCAGGGCCGCCCTGCGCTCCGACCAATAGCGTGTAGCCGGCCGAACTACATAAATGCGAGCTCTCGGTGCGCTCGCTCGTAGCTCGAGCCGACTGCCGCTAGCATGGACTACACGGAGCTGCGCATACCTACCGTGGTGGCGCGCCTCACGCTGCGCCACGCGGCAACTGCTGCTGCTGCTGCTGCGGCCGCGGCTCCGCCCGCTGAGTCGTCCATGTCGAGTGCGCCGCCCAGGAGGAGACCGGCGGCGGCGGCGCTGGCTGGTTCGAGCGAGAGTGCGCCGCGCGCTCTAGCCGCGGCAGCCTACTTACCGCAGTACTTAGCGGCGCCGGCTGCCATAGCTTTCCGGTACATTGTCCACGGCTCCACGTACGCGGGCCAATCATGCTGGCCGGTCAACTACGGCGCTGAGAATCTCAAACCGGCTCACAGTTACATTGGTCTCATCGCGATGGCCATACTAAGTTCTGCCGAGAAGAAATTGGTTCTCAGCGACATCTACCGCTGGGTGATCGAGACTTATCCGTATTTCCGCAGCCGAGGCAGCGGCTGGAAGAACAGCATACGTCACAACCTGTCTCTGAACGACTGCTTCGTGAAAGCTGGCCGATCTGCCAACGGGAAGGGCCATTTTTGGGCCGTCCATCCCGCCAACGTCGACGACTTCGTGAAGGGAGATTTCCGTCGACGGAAAGCTCAGCGCCGCATCCGTCGGCATATGGGCATTGTGACAATCGGCGACGAATCGGATACCGAGGCGGCTGCCAGTTTCGAGACGGGCGACGAAACTACTCGGCACGGATCGGTAGAGAGGGGAGCAGCAGCGACTGTCGCCCAAGGAAGCGCTCTTCTGAGCAGCAGTGAATTTGTCGACGTCACTGTGACGAAATGTCCCTGGGCGTGCCGTAGAAAGCGAGGCTTTGATATGGAGAGTTTGCTAGCAGATGCAGACGAACGTAGAATCGGAAACAGCGGACCTATCCGGGCGCGCTAACTCTTTCGCCGATCGACGATCCGACGATCCATCGCGCGGTTCGAGCGAGCGCAAAGGGCTGCACGTGCTGGCGATTCCATTATTGATCGTCCGCCTGTGTTGTGGCTTTGACGGCGATCGCTCGAGTTGGCCCACGGTGAGTGTGCGGCAGCAGCGCGACACGATCGCCAGCAGGTGCCGCCCTGGGTCGTGCAGACCAGGCTGCTGCAAACAGGAGGACGGCTAACTACTGTTGTCATGCTGAGCGCATGCGGCCGAGTAGCATAGGCCCACTTTATGTAGGCCGGCGGGCGCTTGCGTGACAATGTCTTGTAACGAAAAGACTGCAGTGCAGGCAACTCACTGTGGATTAATAAAGTTAAGGTTGACATGCCAAACTGGGACGAACGTTTTGGAGGGTTCTGGATTAAGAAAACGTAAATAATGAGTGCCTGACGTCACTGAAAGGTGAGCGATGGTGGTAGAACAGGAAGCGCACGGAAGCGGAATTGCGGTAGCCGTAGGCGGAACCGACGAATTACCGCAATCCACCGAAATCCATCGCAATCCACTCTAGTTAGGCTAGCAGTGACCAGACATAAGCGTTGCCGAGCTCAAATTTGGCGCTGATATTGTAGTACACGTTCGAATTGATCCGTCCACTAAATTTTATGTCGCTTCGCGCACGCGCACTTAGGCAAATGAGCTTTGACGCCGGACGCCTGTACTGCAATCCACCGCAATCCATTCTAGTTCGCTATATATACACCACAAATCAGCTTCGCACAGCTCCAAAAAGTCTGGAATATCAAACTACGCTACACGTGCAATGTACCAAGACAATTTCGCACGATTCCGCTCACGTGTTCTCACGAAGTCTACTGAAATAAGATTGCACTGGCCCAGGCCAATACCGCACTCCACCATGCAACGAAAGAAATCCTGATCGAAAATCTCCTTTTTTGATTGCAAATGACAGCGCACTCTGCGAAAATTGCATTAAAAAGATCTCACTTGCATTGGCACGGCCGTTCTCGTGCAATGCGCTGCAATCGCCTGCAGTAGCCCGGGCCAATACCGCAATCCACTTCAATTCACAGAATCCACCGCATAAAAAATCAAAATAAATTGCGCACAGAGCTCCAGTTTTTATTGCATATTAAAGTGCACCGTGCTCTGTGCACAACCACGTAAAATAAAAAAATCATGCAACCTCGCACTATGGCAATTGGCGGCAATCGCCTAAAATGACCTGGAAAACTACCGCAATCCACTCTATTCCACTGCAAATCATCCTCAAATCGCCATCGCGAAGCTCTAATTGACATTGCCTATAGGACTAGACTCAGTTTAAAGTGCGTCCACAAAGTTTCGCTCAATTGTGCACACGCGTTCTCATGCAATGAATTGCAATCGACTGCAACGACCCGGTCCCATGCCGCAATCCTCCTCAATCCGCCGAAATCCGCTGCAATCTGCTACACAGCGACCAGAACGCGTACACTAGAAGCTCTAATTATGATTGCACGCTGCTCTACTCTTCCGTTATTGTGTACTCGCATAACTTCACTCTTATTGCCTCGGCCATTCTGCAGCAATGCACTGCAATCGAGTGCAACTGCCCGGGCCAGTACGTCAATATACCGCAACCCGCCGAAAAACGACCGAAATACATAGACTTTAAGCTCTAATAGTGATTGCTTGCACGTTGGTCTAATTTTTGGTTATTGTTTAATCCCACAATTTAACTAAAATTGCCTCGATCATTCGGCTGCGATGCACTGCAATTAACTGCAATGGCCCGGGCCAATACCTCAATTTACAGCAATCTGATGCAAAATGCTCTGAAATCGGTTTCGCAATGCTTAAATTTTTAATGCATGCTACAAAGCACACTGGTTAAAGTCAACCACATCTTTTTAAGCAATTGCGCTAGTACGATCTCGGGCAATGCATGGCAATTTACGGCAACGGCTCTGCTCGAAGCAGCAATCCACTACAATCCGTGGCAAGTTGACACTAAATTGGCTGCACGAAGTGCCTATTGTCATCGCATTTCAAATTTCTTTGTACTAAAAGTGAAATCGTAGGACTTTCAAGCTGATTTGCACGTTAATTGTCGACAATGCACGGCATTCGACAGCAATGGCAGGGACCACCGAAATCCGTGGCAAATCGACGAGAAATCGGCTGCACCAAACTCTAATTCTCATTCCACATTATATCTCACTGTGTGCACATATACTTTCAACCAGCTCTGACCTTTCAATCTTGGGCAATGCACGGCAACAGACGGCAATAGCCCGGGCAAATGCGGCAATCCATTATGTTCCATCGCAAATCACTGGAAAGTGACTGGGCCAAGATAAAATATATCTTGCCTGTCACAGCCCACTGTGTTTAAAGTGCAATCAAATCCCTTTCAACCAATCGCCCACGTACAATCGTGAACAATGAGCGGCAATCGACAGCAATGTCCTGGGCCCATACCCCAATTCCTGGCGAATTAAAGAGAAATTGCCAGCGCGGAAGCCTCAATTGTCGTTACATGTAACATTCCGTTGCGCCTAAAGTAAAACCGTGGAATTTTCAAGATGCTTTGTTTGTTAACTGTCAGCGATGCACGGCAATCAACAACAATGGTAGGGGCCGATAGCAAAATCCGTGGAAAATTGAAAAGATTGGCTGCAATAAACTGCAGCTCTCATTCCAATATGTACCTGTGTGCGTGCATAATTTTCACCCATGGTGCGCGTTAAATCGACGGCAATCGACGGCAACCGACGGCAATGGCCTCGGGAAATACGCCAATCCATAACGGACAGTTGCAAATGAACCGACGGTTGCTGAGGGAAGCTCCAACTTTTCTTGCGTATTGCACTACACCGCATTAAAAGTGCAGCCACATCCTTTTATACAATCAACAAAGGCACACTCGAGGGCAACGCACGGCAATCGATGGCAATGGCCCGGTCTCTGCAGCAATCTGGTTCAAATTTGCTGGAAATTGGCTGTTTGAATTTGTGATTATCCAACCACATAACGCTCACTGTGGGCGCACACGCTGTCCTTTTTCGCGTTCAACGTTGGGCAATTCATGGCAATCGACGGCAATTGCCCGAGACAATACAGCAATCTATGCTTGTCTGTTACAAGTACAAACAAAACTGGTGGGAGAAGATCAAATTTTTCTTGCGTAGCAGTGTGCTATATTAAAAGTGCAACCGCATCCTATCAACCAATCTTGAACGTACATGCGAGGCCAATGCGCGGCAATCGACGACAACGGCCGGGGAAAACACGGAAATCTATCCGTTGTAAGTGTACACACTCAACTCAAGTCGTGAGGCCAGGGGTATGGGTCAAGCGATCGTATCAGGTGAGGGAGACCTTGTGGTTAGCAGAAAAAAACATGTCACCCACCCTTCGCGGCCAGGTGCGGTGACCATTAGAGTACTGGGTAGAGCTAAAACATCAGCGGTAAGGCGAGAAGCTTCATTAATTAGTAAAGCTTCAAGCTCGCACAGTGATAGCTTCTACTCGCTCTAGTGACGTTTGGATGAAGAAAACAGACATTTATTTATCGTCCTCTACCTGAGGGCTGTAGAGGACGTGTTTTCCCAGGCCGTTGTCGTCGATTGCCGGGCATTGCCCTCGCATATACGTTCCAGGTCATTTTAGGCGATTGCCGCCAATTGCCAAAGTGCGAGGCTGCACGATTTTTTTATTTTACGTGGTTGTGCACACAGCACGGTGCACTTTAATATGCAATAAAAACTGGAGCTCGGCGCGCAATGTATTTCGATTTTTTATGCGGTGGATTCTGTGGATTGAAGTGAATTGTGGTATTGGCCCGGGCCGCTGCAGGCGATTGCAGCGCATTGCACGAGAACGGCCGTGCCAATGCAAGTGAAATCTTTTTAATGCAATTTTCGCATAGTGCGCTGTCATTTGCAATCAAAAAAGATTTTCGATCGGGATTTCTTTCGTTGCATGGTGAAATGCGGTATTGGCCTGGGCCAGTGCAACCTGGACTTCGTGAGAACACGTGAGCGGAATATCGCGAAGTTTTCTAGGTACATTCTATACGTAGCTTAGGCGGATATTCGAATTTTTGGGAGCTGTGCGAAGCTGATTTGTGGTGGATTTGACGGGAGCTAGAATGGATTGCGAAGGATTTCGGTGGATTGCGGTGCAGGCGTCCGGCGGTGAAGCTGATTTGCATAAGTGCGCGATTGCGAAGCGACATGATATTTGGTGGAAAGATAATCTCGAACGTGTACTACACTATCAGCAGAAATTTGAGCTCTGCATTACTTATGCGTGGTCACCGTTAGCTTTATTCGAGTGGGTTTCGGTAATTTGTCGAACCCCAACGACGCTAGCTAATCAGAGCGAAGCGTTCCTGAGCCGCAGACGACGGAAGTTCCGGTTCGCATGAAAGTCAGCTAAACGTAGTTGATGATTAAATGTTGTTGAGTTTGGTTGCGTTCTGAGTGCTCCAAGTCGTTTGCTGTTTAGCATTACGCGCACACTAACGTTCACAACACACGTAAAGCGCAAGCTTTAATATGTAACGCGTAAATCCCAAAGAATGAAGCACTATGCGTAAAACGTAAAGCGTAGAGCCTAGTGTGAAAAGCATTAGCAGAAAGTATAAAGCGTAAAGCCTTCTGCCTAAATTATAACGCCTAAGGCCCAAAGCCTAAGGCCTAAATTCGAAGGCCTGAAGCCTAAAGCCAAATGCATAGAGCCTAAATCCGAAAGCCCTAAGACTCAAGTCCGGAGCCTATAGCCTTCATCCTAAAGCGTAAAGCGTAAAGCCTAATGCCTAAAGCTTAAAGCCTGAAGCCTAAGCTGTCAGGCTAAAAGCCCAAGGCCTAAATCCGAAAGCATTGAGCCTAGAGCCTAAAGCCAAAAACGGAAAGTGTAAAGTGTAAAGCGTCAAGTGTAAAGCGGATAAAAAAAGTATAAAGTATTAAGCCTTAAGTATTAGGCCTCAAGTCTCAAGCCTTAAACCTAAAGCCTACAGCATACATCCTACATCCTAAAACGTGCAGCCTAAAGCCTAAAACCTATAGCATAAAGCCTAGCTAGCGTCTAAAGCCTAAAGCTTAAGGCCTAATGCTTAAAGTGCAAAACGTAAAGCGTAAATTGCACAACGTACTTCGTTACGCGTAAAGCGCCTAGCGAAACGCGTAAATAAAAAAAGCGGAAAGAGTGAAACTTAAAGCGTCAAGAGGAAAGCGTAGAGTTTAAAGCGTAAAGGGCGAAGCGTAAAGCGTAAGGCGAAAGTGTAGAGTGTAAAGCGTAAACCGTTAAGCACTTTACGCTTCACTCTTAACGCTTAAAAGTTTACGCTTAAAGCCAACTGCTTTACGCTTCACGGCTTACTCCTGACGCTTCGAGATTGGCTTTGTACACTTTATTCTTTAGAAATTAGGCTTTACTCTGAACCCTTTACGCTGAATGCTTAAGTCTTTACGCTTTCCGCTTTAATCTTTAAGCTTCTCGCAATGGCCTTGGCATTCCGCTTCATATTTTCCGCTTCTCGCTTTTTGGTTCTGGCTGCTATTCGTTTTTCATTTATGCTCGTACCTTTTCGCATCAAGCTTTACACACTACGCATTACGCTTTAGTCTTTATATTTTACGATTCACCCTGCAGCTTTACGCTTTATGTTTTCCGCTCTCCGCTGATCAGGTTATGCCTGACACTTTTAACTTCCTGCATTGCACTTTGTGCTTTCTGCGTTAGCTTTTTCATTTTCAATTTTTGCTTTTCGCTTTACACTTTACTATTTACGCGCCACGCTCTCCGCATTACGGTTCGGGCTCCACGCTCGTCCCTTTACGCTTATTACTTGTCGCTTTGCGATTTACTGTTTACTCTCTAGCCTTACGCTTCACGCTTTCCGCTTTTTGCCGTTAGGGTTTCACTTTTTTTGTTTTTCTCTATACTCTTTATTCTTCGCGGTTCTTTCCGTTTCCGCTATCCGCTCAACATTTTACGCATATTTCTGCTCGTTGTTTGCATTTTCCTTTTCAATGTGTGATTTTTAGGCTTTTCGTTTTTTGCTTTACGCTTTGCCATTTACGCTTTATGCTTGAAACTTTACGCTTCGATTGCATCTCGTTTTCCGACTTCGATTTTCTTTTCTCGCTTATTCTTAACGCTTTACGCACTTTAAGCTTTATACTTTATGTTTCCCTCTCATTGCTTTCCGCTTAACCCTCTCAGCCGTCACGTTTAACGCTTTCCGTTTTTCGCTTTTCGCAGTTCGCTTTTCGCTTAGCGCTATTAGCTATACGCTTTACATTGCACGCCCTACGCTCAGCATTACGCTTAACATTTTACTTTCCATCAATTGAACGCGCATTGTGGTTTCGAATTATGCGTGCGCAGTTAGATGTTTCGCAGAATCAGAGTTGCAGCTTCTCGCAGCTCATCTCGATGATCGCTCACGGATTGCAGTATAACTCCCACCATTGCTCTCGATTGCCGCGCGCTGCTGACAGGCAACGAGAAAAGCAGCTTGAAATCCCACGGTTTCACTTACGACGCCGCGAAACGCTATATGCAATGATGATTGGAGCTTCGCACTGCCAATTTCTCGTCGATTTGTCGGCCGCGAGTTGAAGTATTGGCCTGGGCCACTGCGGCTGTTGATGCTCTTTTTTGCAATTTTACGCGTGTGATCGTTTGAAAGGATGTAATTTCATTTTAAACACAGTGCGCAGTGTAATGTAAGAAAAATTTGATCTTGGCCAGCCACTTTCCGGAGATTTGCGATCGACCATAACGGATTATCGTATTTACCCGGGCTCTGGATGTCGATTGCCGTGCATTGCCCTAGATTAAACGAATAGAGTGGGTTAAAAGTGTGTGCGCACGCAGCCAGATGTTACGCAAATGAGAATTGGAGCTTGGTGCAGCCGATTTCTTGTCGATTTGCCACGGATTGCTTGCAGTCGGTTGCAGTGCATTGTTGGCAATTAACGTACAAAATAGCTTGAAAATTCTAAGACTCCACTTTTAACATACAAAATGTCAATTACGATGGCAATTGGAACTTCTCGCACCCAATTTGTGGTCGATTTGCCACGGATTGTAGGGGATTGGTGCTTCGAGCCGAGCCGTAGATTGTCATGCATTGCCTGAGATTGTACGAGCAAAATTGCTTAAAATGGTGTGGCTGAATTTGAATAGCGTACTTTTCAATACGCATTCAAAATTGGAGCATTGCGAAACCGATTTCTGGACATTTTGAATCGGATTGCAGTAGATTTCGGTATTGGCCCGGGCCATTGTAGTCGATTGCAGTGCATTGCTACAGAATTGTTGAGGTAATTACAGCGAAATTATGTCAGTGCACTATAACAGAAGATAGAGCAGCATGCAATCATACTAATAGCTAAGAGTTGTGTACGCGTTCTGGTCGCTTTGTGGTGGATTGCAACGGATTGATGGGAATTGCAGAATCGAACCGGGCCGTTGCAGTAAATTGTATGAGAACGCGTGTGCACAACGGAGTGATATTTTATGAGTGCACTTTGATCAAAGTTCAGTTTTACATGCAATTTAAATGTGAGCTTCGCGATGGCGATTTGAGGATGATTTGCACTGGATTATAGTGGAATTTGTTATTTCCCCAGGTCACTTCGGGCGACGGTGGCTCATTGCCAGTGTTTGCGAATGGATAATTTTACATTTTAAGTTGATGTGCACATAGCACAGTGCGCTTTAATAGGCAATAGAAATTGAAGCTCGGTGAAATCTACTTCTAGTCACTTTTCGGTGGATTGCAGTGGATTTCGGTATTGGCCCGAGGTATTGGAGGGCATTTCGCAAGAACAGCCGAACCAATACAAGTGAAATTTTATGAGTACAACTTTCATAGAGGTGCTGTCATATTCAATTAAAAAAGGAGCTTTTCTGTTGCGAGTTGGAATGCAGTATATTGTGCTGGATTGGATTTCGAGCTGATTTGATCTAGCGGTTAAGGTGCTCGCCCCGACCAAGGTCTGACTGAGGTCGAGGGCTCGAGCCCCGAGGCATATATGAAGCACCTGAATAGAGATTAAGTTCTCTTGGGGCGCTATATAAATGAATTATATTATTATATATATAGTATTGGCACGGGTTGCTGGAATCTTTTTTCAGTGGACTTCGTGTTTGCTTGTTAGAATCTCGCGAAATTTTCTAGGTACATTTTACTCGTAGCATAGTTTTATATCCAGACTTTTTGGAGCTTCGCGAAGCTGATTCGTGGTGGATTTAAGGCGAACTGCAGCTGACTGCGGTACAAGTCTCCTGTGTTGCAGATCAATTTCATAAGTGTGGATGGGAGTAATGACATGAAATTATGTGGATAGATAAAATTGAAGGTGTAATACATCCACCAGTTTTAGCGAGGCAATGCCAGTGTCCGGTCGATTTTACCCTAAATAAAGTGAATTGCGGTAATTCGTTGAACTCGCCTGAGTCGTAGCAGAGGGCTGACGCGGTCGCACTTCATGACCCAAGTCGGGGGCTCCAGTCAGGCATCTCATATTGCGTACCGCAAGCGGTGAGATAGCCATTAGCTCTCTTCCACCACTATTTAAATGAGGCTGCAAATCGATTAACTCTTACTTTACATATCTTTCTGGCAAGTTTTTCGGCATGCTCTTTCGGTGAGCATGTCCTACAATAAGGCTTCGACCATTCTTGTTCATTGACTCTGCATATTTTGCTGCTGATCAAAGCTAGGTCGGCTAGGGAGCGCCAGGCGACGGCTACCGACGCTAGTGGCTGTGACATTGGCATTGGCCGATCAGAGGGACTATTAGTGCTGTATGAGTATAATTTTCTGTGCAGCTAAAGAAAAATTGAGCAGTAATATTCCTGAGTCGTTGTGAATCCACGAGGCTGCTCCTTGAAATCAACAAATAACTATACGTTGTTCTTTCGTAACATCGCGACGCTGGACGAGAAAATGAATCACGGAACCGCGATGTTATAAAAATCAGTGATTCTCGCCACAATGCAATAATCACCGATAGACAATCGACTGAGATGGCATATAGTTCAGCGATTTCTATAATTCGGATCACGCGTCACATGCGCTATGTTGATATCACCATGCTATAACAAAATGAAGATTGACAGAAACACATGCGGCAGCATCATGCGAATGTTCGGGCAAATGCTAATGGTCAAGATCATGAAACCGGGCGCAAATAACACCTGGGTAAATCATAAGCGAGGCAGCCAATGATGCAAGGAGCCTGACTAGCACTCCTTCGGGGCATGGTGAATCCGCCAAGCAAGCAGCTACAATGACTGCCAAGGCAAACGCAGGTAAGTAAGTCGAGGGATCCAACGTCGGCTGGAAATGGCATCTTGAAACATACACCAATGGCGGTTCTCATGAGTAATCCAGGCTTGTGCTAAAAACAAAGCCAAACGCCGAGTTAGCAAGTGGGCAGGATTGGCCAACGAACAGCTAGGATGCATTCAGCTACAACCATCGCTATCCCAGTGTGCCCATTAACATGTTCTTCTAACTTGGTATACGTAGAGCCTTGAGCTGCTCGTACACGGAATCTGACAACTGCGCCAACAATCGATCGCCGATAAGTGCCTCCTTAGGCAATTCTAATGCCTGTGGCTTTCGATTCGAAGAAGAGAAATGAAAAGTATGGTTATGTATTCTTATGTTGCATGGGAGCGGCACATTGCATAGTGCGGCCACATTGTACTGCAGACGATTTAGACTGCCACAACTAGGTGATTTACCTGGGAGTCCGTTATATTTGTCGAGCTAAGTGAGACGAGTGGGGCAGCCATGGTAGTTTATAGAGCACACTGCAAACGTAGATCAGGCTGTCGGCGAAAGGGCTGCATAAAGCAGCAGGGTGAACAGACTTACAGAAAATTGGCAAAAAGGCCTGGCCATCGCTGCTTGGACCCGATGAAGCGTTTAACTGGGCAGTCTGCCACACCATACACATTAAGTTCAACTTTCCCATAACTGGCTACCTTCTTAGTGAACAAGGTTTGGCTCAACCTTGACCTAGTCCTGGCTTTGCTTCCTAGCTGGGCAAATTAAACACCAGTTAACCTTTCTATGATTGGCTATATCCATATGTAAGCGAAGTCATCGATAAATCCACAAAGTCGCAAAGACTACGTAGGTGTCACACAGATATGCCTTCTACAGCACACTCAGCCGACTTCATCTAACGCAATAAAGCGAAAGCAGGAATCATAAGTCAGGGGGAGAGTCGAGGAAGTGAGTAGCATGGAAGCAGAACCACGAGACGACAGGAAAGAAATGTGCCAGAAACGGCAGCAGGAAAGATCTTATTGCTTAAGAATTGTGGAAGTGCAACAGAACAAACGATTCTGTCACCAACGGCTAGGTCAATGCATAGCCACATCTCGACTCAACCATGGCTCTGCGGTAACCGGGCGAAACACTGAATTATATTGCTCGAACGTTCAGCAGTTCTCTCGCCCCTCACCCACTAGGCATCCAGCAGCTCATACAGGTCATCCTACCGAGACTCTCTGTGCCAGGTGGTGGTGAAGGGGGGTAGGCAAAAAATCCAGTCATATCCCTTCTGAAGTGCCTCGAGTATTTAGATAGCCGCATAGCACAAGGGCTACTGGTGATGCCTGGAGTAACGTTTCACTACGGTCGATACTTGTTTAGCGATTAATTATTTTTAAAGGACTTTTGCTTCTGTTCCCCTGCACGTGAAAGGTACATCGTCACTATTCGAATGGTGAGTTCAATCAGCTGAGGATTATATTAGGTCCCGGGTTCGAATCCAGTAGGGTTTGTTAGAAATTTGACACCACAATCTGGCGGTCAGCAGTGCCAAGGTGGCACTTAGAGCAAGATGATGCTATCCAAAATATGCTGTCGCTGGTTTAACGGGTAGACGAAATGTGTACCTCGGCCTGAACTAACAGCTAAAACAAGCAAGCTGCATATACGATTCAGGCACCGAGCCGACCGGTTTTTCAAGTTTCAAGTAACTTGTACTTCGTTGACAGGTCTGTTCTCCTCTTCTTTTTCCACTGTGAGGGAACATAAATCGGCCACAAGTGGGAGATAGCTGCAAAGTCTCTGCTGCCAATTAATAAATGAGGCTAGTAAATAAGTCAAACTTTTCTTTAAGCAGCCGGGTCATAGCATAGCGGTGAGGAGCTCACAATTCAGGATCAAAGTCGAGGTCGAGCCCCACAGAAGGCCTACAGAGCCTACCTCTGCTGCCTTCGGCACGCACGAATGATGGCCATTTAGGCTCTGCTGCAGCTCTATAAATGAGACTGTTAAATCGGCCGACCATTACTTCAGACGAGTTCCTGCTATTGACATCCACTGCCGATGCGTAGCCACTCCCTAAATAATTCCCATGAGCCATGACGAAAGATTAAGTTGCATGGGCTTAAGGCTCGTAAACTCGTAGTAAGTTCTGCACTGCGAGTTACACTAGACTGCAAGTGAGTTGCATTGGCCCCTTTGACCCAAGCTCAAAAGCTCATAATGTCACATTTTCCATTTGGCATAAAGGGCAAACAACATTTGACTTCTTGGAACGACAACCTAAAGACTTCTATGAACTGTTTGCATAAACTAAACCTAATTCGTTGCCAGATATCTGGTGCAAAATGACGGGCATCTGAATTACGAATTAGCATGCATCGGTGCCTTAGAACAAACGATAAAGATTGTTTGACGACACGAGGTTGCCGATCCCATTGACAAAGAGCATCAATTAGTCACATCCGGCGATGCTCTCTTGCATCTACTAGCAGCACCTAATTGGGAACAATTTCGGATACCGAGGCATGGAGAAATAGAGGGAGACCCAAAAGTGAATGCAAGAGCATTAAAGGAAACATAAAGCTTTATAAGAACAACCGACCTACAGTTCACGTAAATGGCACAAGTATTGAGAGACATGAAGGCTAGAGACAGAAGAAACTGTTTCGGCATACAAATGTCTCGGCAATCTGAGGCTGACACAGTCTAGGCACCCAAAGCAACTAAGTCACAGAGTTGGGCGCTTCCCCTCTCAATGCTGCAGACTGCTCTGCGCAGTCTGTAGCATTGAGAGGGGAAGCGCCTGTAAAAGGCTCTGAGAGGACCTGAATGCTCGGGAAAGCCACAGCGATACAGCTAGCTACTAACGAGCTGATGCTTGGCAGCTCTAGTAGGTTCTAGCAGTTTTTTCCTTGCATCCGCTAGACACATCCCGAGATTTTTCCCTTGAATTCATTAGGTATGTCCGGCAACACTCTACTGGTGCTTAGCAGTACCGTTCACAGCTAATGGATAGCCTAAATATGTGTGCAGACAATTCGGATTTCATTTCGGAGCGCATTGCAGGCAGTGACTACTCAAAGGCCTAATGCTCAAAACAGTAACCTTTGATGTAGCACCTGAACAAGTACAAGTCAGCCGAGCTGGTACTAAGCGGCAAGTCATGCCGAGCCGGCTACTATCCAGAAACCTGAATATGTAGCACAGAATATGGCAACACACATACCTCTCGAAACTGCCTGCAGCTACTCCAGTTTCACTATCAGTCGGCTTCAGTTTGCTGGCATCCTCACACCTTGAAGCATACCGCGTATACATTCGATGTTCAGCTACAAAGAAAATACTCATTCTTATATCTTATTGCATAAAGTGGGGGCTCCAAAAGTCTTCAAGGAGCCTCTACCCAAGTCCATGCCTAACTGCTAAATTAAAATGCTAATGCGCATGCAAATACACTTTACCGTTGGTAGTCCTTGACTTCAACACAACGTGAACAGATATGCCTATGAGGCATACGACGAGCCCAACTTTATTAAGACCAGTTAGTCTGTCGCCATATACCTTTTCTGCCAACAGCAGCACGCACAGCTCCTGAGTAAAAAAGGCAAACAATTAGTTAAAAGCCGGTTGGTTCAGCAGTCTTAGTTACATCGAGCAGTAAAAAAAGTGGCTATCGGGAACTAACAATTAGAAGAAATGGACTTCCAGCCCAACAACTCAAAACAATGTCATCAGCTGCAAATGCAAGAGCCGCTCACCTGGACACTACCCTAGGGGGAGGGGCAAAGTAAGTGCTGTTATAATACTACTAATAAGACATTTGTTATAGCACCCTCGGAGTACTACATCTCTTTCCATACATTACGTTTGCTGTAAAGGAAGCACGATCGACTGGTTAGCGTTAGCATGCTCAATGAGAAACAAGCATATATGGTTAGAGGTGACATGCACCGGATCAGCATGCACATATGGTTAGTTGCAGCATGCACAGCGTCAGCACGCATCAGTCCACAAAGATTGAATCACATGGACCCACCAAATGCTGTCACGAATAGATGCAATTTTAGGTTTTTTGTTTTAATGTGGTCAAGTCAGGGGATGTCATGATGCAAGTCGGAAGTGAGCTCCAGGCTTTGGGAACATACGAACTAAAGAACGGTCTCCAAAGGATTTAAGGTTCGTACGAGGTATAGGTAAACTATTAGATTCCGAAAATTGCATGGTAGGATGCTTACTTAGCCTGGTGGGGGGGGGTAAATCTGATAGGTAGACTGGAGCCAAAGAATGAAGAGAGCTAAAAGTGAGTTGACAGAACCTTGAAGTCGATGTGTTGCTTGACTGGGAGCTAGTGCAGGTCGGCGAAAAGTGGTGTGTGGTGGCAACTGCGACGCTCACGACAGACAAGCTTAGCTGCAGAGTTTTGCACTTGCTGTAAGCACCTGGTTGCACGTGCCGGTAGGCCAGCAAGCGGTGAGTAACAGAAGTCAAGACAGGATGTCACGTAAGCAGGGGACCAATTTAGATGCTTGACCCCTGTCTAAACAAGCTCACATTTTAGCAATGTTATGTAACTATGAACAACAAGCACAATAACAGTGAGAAGAGAGCAAAGCACTAGCATGCACAAGCCTTTAAAAAGTACAGTCTGGCCTCCCGACACCAAGCGCTACTAGCATTTCTTGTCTGTTGCAGAATTCTGTTCCGAAAATTGATGTTCTTGCGATCATCGTATACAGAAGCCGACACAGCTAAGACCTGTTTAAAGTTGATCTGCCTGTTATTTGACCAGAGCTCGTCAGAAATTACGTGCCTATGGGAATCTAAACGCTTACAGCCTTCGGCTTAGTCACCTTCCCCTTCGCCAGCGGCAGCTTAAGATTCGCCAGTTGCTAGTAACCTGATTATTAGCGTTTTGTTATTGGGAATGTCACTGCCCTAGCTCTGCTAGATCTATCAGCTACCTTCGACATCATTGATCACGATGTTCTACTTGAACGATTGAGAACAACAATCGGTCTGGCAGACGAAGCACTGGTGTGGTTTAAATCGTACTTGTCTGATCGTGTTCAATCCGTGTCGTGTGGGGGTCAGTTCTCACACACGAGACGGATCACCTGTGGAATCCCTCAAGGGTCTTTACTCGGTCCCTTGCTGTTCTCCATTTATACACAACCTCTGGGAAAAGTGATTAAGGCCCACGGAATACGAAATCACTTTTATGCTGGCGATACTCAGTTGTATTTGTCATTCAACCCGTCGGAATCTGTTGCAGCAACTGAGAAACTGAATGCTTGCCTTGCCGACATTCGATCCTGGAGGTCGGAAAACTTCTTGAAATTAAATGACAATAAACCGAACTGGTGCTCATAGGACACCCTATGCGTTTGGCTGAATTAAAATGCTTTGGTCTTCTAATAGCTGATGCTGTTGTGCGACCATCACCACGTACTCGAAATTTAGGTGTCGTTTTCGACAGCAGCCTCAATTTTAAAAGCTTCATTCAGAACACAGCTTCTACAGCTAGCCATCACGTCCGATCCCTATCCAAGATTAGGAGCTGTCTTCCACAGTGGGTTGTAGAAAATTTAACTAGCTCCTTAGTTCTGTCTCGGCTTGATTATTGTAATTCCTTTTTGGCTGGGCTACCAAAGAAAGCAACTAGGCCACTGCAGCTGACTATGAATATGGCTGCAAGGCTAGTCTTCAAGTCCCTGAAGTTTGAGCACGTGTCTCCTTTGCAAAAAGAGCTAGGATGGATGCCGGTTGCGCAACGCATACAGGGCAAACTTTTTATGCTGACCCACAAGGCCCGCCACGGCTTGGCTCCTCCGTACCTAGCTGAACTGCTGCATCAGTTTCAGCCTGTTCGCACCCTCAGGTCCTGTGTGGACAATAAATTAGCTGTTCCATTCCTCCGCTTAAAGACCGGTGGCTACAGAAACTTTAGCTCTGCAGGTCCTAGACTGTGGAACTCGCTTCCACGATTCTTACGCAACGACAACTACTCTCCTGCTGCCGACTATGGCACATCTTTTTCAGCGGTCCTGAGCTGCTACTTCCATGCTACTACCTCAACTGCTCTCCTGACTCTGCTATGCTTCCCACTTTCTCTTTGTTGTGTGAGATGAAGTCTGTTGGCTACCGAATGCGTACCGAAAGCCGCTTAGGCTAAGAGTGAGTTATATAAAACTGTCCTGTGCAACACTCACATAACCTTCATGGCTTTGTGGGGTTAACAGGTGGAGAAACATTACACTACATCGTCGCTCAAATGCACTCCTATATTTTATTGTTGTTGCTAAGGTGCATGAACTATGCATTAACAAAAGAAAAGCGCCCGGCGACAATGGGGGTGGTCGGAGCAAGCTGAGAACCGGCTCATCTGGTGTTCCTAGGGTTGTCTCAAATCGCTTAACGAAGCGCATTCTCCCTCAAGCGTTGCTGTGAATCGCTCTAATTTAGTGGTCATCAGGCCTGCTATAACTCCGTCGGCCTAACTTAATGCGTATCTTTCGGATCCTCAATGTGCAATAAACCCCGAACAATAAGCGACCTTATTTCTGAAAAAGGTCTCTACCTGCTTGCTTTGACTGAAACTTGGCTAAAACCGGTAAGCTGCCCGACAATTAAAGACACTACCTGGCTGGTTTCTCCTTCTTTCACACCCTAGATCAATCAAAACTGGAAGTGGTGTTGCTATTATCAAGCGCTCGAAATACGACTTCAACCTTGACCAAGATCTGGCTATAATCAGTTAACTGCTGACACTGTGCATGCTGCCCCTAACCACACTTGCATGCTGACCCTGTGCATGTCACCCCTAACCATGTTATTCATGTTGTTTAGCAAGCATGATACCACTCGTGTTCAATCGTGTTTCCTTTGCAGCAAATGTAAAGTGCCTAGAAAGAGATTGAGTTCTCTGAGGGTGCTTTATTAAGTCTATTATTATTATTATTAACTGCCGACCATTACCAACGCAACTCCAACAGGCTTCTTCTTGTATACCCCTAGATCGATCAAAACTGGATGTGGAGTCGTTTTTATCACATGCTCTACCTTCAATTTCAAGCCATTTGCAGTACCCTCGGACCAGTCTTTCAAATCTATTGTCTTGATTTTACCAACAAGAAGCTACCGATGGTGGCAGTAGTCTATCGCCCACGAGGTACCAAGTCCTCCTTTATCACAGATTTTTCTTATCTAGATTCTGTGTGCAAGAAATCGATTTCCTCACTATGAGTGATTTCAACATTCATTTTGATAACTTATCTGACGCCTTTTGCACCGAATTTCCCACACAGACTCTTGAGACTAGTGTGCATGGCCCAACTAACATCGAGAGTCATTCATTTGACCAAATTTTCTCTTACTACTTATTCTATGTGACAGTGAGGCTTCACACCTTGGCTATGATACCCAGCTGTCAGGCACGTCCAATTCTCTCAACTCCCTTGCTGCATGTATTGATGACATACACACATGAATTGCAGCAAACTTTCTTAAATTGAATGATGATAAAAACCAACCCCCTAGCAACGGGCAAACCATAGTGTGATTCCGAAATTGGAAAGCATAGCGCTCAAAATCGGCTCTAGCAGCATATCTGTTGAATCTGCACGAAATCTAAGTGTCCTATTTCAATGTGACCTTTTATTAGACGACCACATCAGTTCTACAGTCAAATATGCCACTTTCAGGCGCACAAAATTGCTAAAATTCGACTTGTTTAGGCAGGAATACCAGGTCTAAATTGGTCCATACATTTGCTACATCCCGTCTCGACTTCAGTAACTCTCTGCTTCCGGTCTACCGGCTTGTGCAATCAGGCACTTACATCTGGTTCAAAACTCAGCAGCTAGGCTTACCTGTCGTGAGCGTTGCAGTTGTCATATCACACCACTTCCAGCTGACCTCCACTGGCTCTCAGTCAAGCAGTGCATCGACTTCAAGGTTGCGTCACTCACTTTTAGGTCACTTCATTCTTTGGCTCCCGCCTACCTTTCAGATCTATTTCCCCAACAGGCTGAGCATCGTACCACCAGCTTTTCGAAATCTAATCGTTTACCTATTTTTCGTACGAACCGTAAATCCTTTGGAGACCATGACTTTAGATCGTATGCTCCCAAAGCCAGGAACTTACTTTCAACTGTCGTCTCGACATCCCCTGACTTGACCACATTTAAAAAGAAACTAAAAACGCCTATATTTATCGCAGGATTTAGTAAGTCAACGTGATCCGTCTTTTGCGTGTTCATGCGTGCTGATACCGTGGATGCATTATTGCATGCTGACCCTGCATGTCCCCTCTAACCATGTTACGCTTGTTGTCATCGAGCATGCTACCACTAATCATTCGATCATGCTTCCTTTGCAACAAATATAAAGTGCCTAGAAAGAGATTGGGTTCTCTGAGGGAGCTATAACTAATGTATTATTATTAATATTATAGTCAGTGGACACCCACTCACCTTAAACATGGCCGATATTGACAACGTTAAGCTGGAGCTCTGGGATACAAGAAGAAACTCGCTGAACTCCAAACCGAACGCAAGCAATGCCCCTCCGACCATCATGCAGACGTTGAATGCTAGTACACTCCCATCGCTGTACTTGAAGAAATCTTCTGAAGAAACGAACCTGGACCCTGAAACAGCAATAGGGTGGGATTAGCTAGGCTGGACAGGACAAGCATCCAGCAATGAACCGACCAAATAAAAGTGGCTCAAGCAAACAATCAAAGTTTAAAAAAACACCTAAAGTACTGGTCTCGAATGACTGTCAGGACGCCAGGTCAGGCCTGGTTAAGGCCAGTAAAACTTCTTGCCGGAGGCATTAAGCTCGGGCATCGAGACTGAAGCCTGGAGCAGCAGAAGAAGCAGTCGTTGCTTACTAAGCTCTCACAAATTCGATCCCATCTAGATTACATGATGTTTTTCGTGAGTTGTGGTAGCATCGTGGCAGGCTTTGCATTTCGGCTGTGTACCAACTTGCTTTTCATACCATCTCACCAATCAGCTTAAGTCGCCCGAATCTTGGGTGGTGTACTGGATCCAGTTTCAAAATCCTAAACTGGGAGAGTAACGTTCATTTTCGACTAGGTAGCATGCACTGCCACTGCCATAGCTTTAGAAAAGTATTGCTCAACACTAATAGCCATGGAGGCTGATGCTGTACAGAGAGAAATTAGCAATAAATCCGACGGACTGCATCCTAAATACCATCTGCTTACGAGTGGCCTGCTGTAGAACATTCTCAATAGCAGATCCAAGGCAGCAGAACGAGTAGTGGCCCAGCAGCTAAACGATTTCATTGATTCATCCGATAGTGATAGCGAGTTACAATCGAGATTCTGAGCTAACCATTCTACTTCATCAGCTCTGCTTTAGGTAAACAATGAACATCTAAACAATGCTAATCAGGGTGGGAACATTCTGCTGCCATTCCAGATCTATCGGCGGCATTTGACGCTGTCAACCACCATATCCATCTGCAGAACCTTTCCACATACCTAGCTATCACTGGCAGTGTTACACTGGGTTAAGTCATACCTCAGTGACTGATGCCAAAGTGTAGATGCAAAAGGCTGTCGGTCATCCAGTAAGCCAGTAAACTGTGGGTCACCTTGGGGTTCAGGATGGGCCTGCTTCTTTTCACTATCTGTTCACTCCTTTAGACCGATGCCGCCGTCAGCCACAATCTTGCCTTTCGTTCCTATACCGATGACTGCCAGCTCTCTCTCTCTCTCTCTCTCTCTCTCTCTCTCTCTCTCTCTCTCTCTCTCTCTCTCTCTCTCTCTCTCTCTCTCTCTCTCTCTCTCTCTCTCTCTCTCTCTCTCTCTCTCTCTCTCTCTCATTCCCACTTTCTAAGCCTTGCTCCTCACCCGACTCACTTGGTTCCCCTTACATTCAGCATCGACGACATTTGGGCTTAGATTACTACTAACTTTCTGAAGCCTAATGATAACGTGTACTTCATTTATTAGCATCATTTGTATAGCACCCTTAGAGACCTTAATCTCTATCCAGTCACTTTGAATGTAACCACACTTGCATGCTGACCCTATGCCTGTCACCCCTAACCATGTTATTCATGTTTTTTATCAAGCATGGTACTATTCATCATTCAGTCGTGTTTCCCTTGCAGCAAACGTAAAGCGCCTAGAAAGAGAGTGAGTTCTCTGAGAGTGCTTTATTAAGTGTATTACTATTATTACTATTATTATTATTAATGTGTCAAAGGGCTCAGACCTACGACCTGGTCGTCAACGGCAAGCCCCTTTGCCCTGAGCCAAACAAGAGCGAAGATATGAAGAAATTAATAGTCCCAGGCTAACGATGTGTCATCCGCAAGTTGAAACCCCTCACCCTTTAGTTTGATTGAGCTGGCATCACTCTAGTGGGGGTTCATCTACTTTGCCTCTAGGTCTTAGCCCACGGGTTAAGTACATCCTTGTACTGGTTAAGTACTGGTTTGTATGGGTTAAGTACTTCGCCCAAAGCCTAGAACTCACTCCCGACTGACGGCATGACATTTGCTAACTCAAAGACATTTAAAAAGAAGCTAATAGCACACGTGCTTCTCATGACATTGGTTCGGTCCTTGTGCTGTCCTTTGTGTACTTATGACTGCTGACACTGTGAGCAGTTCACAACTAACCATATGTCCATGCTTCCTTTACAGCACATGTGAAGCACCCAGAAAGAAGTGAAGTTCTATGAGGGCACTACTCAAATGTATTAAGATTGTTAAAATTAGAGATGTGCATGAAAGAGGCAAGAGAAGCAGGGCAGGGCCATGTAGGAATGCAATCCGGTAGGAATGCTAGTGAGAGAACGAAGTCCTTATGTAATGTAATGTATCTCCATTTGTAACTCCACGAAGTCATAAAGACCATATGGGTGTTACGAAGGAGAGTTTTGTATAGCGCACTCACAGCCCAAGCGGCTTTCGGTACGCATTCGGTAGCCAACAGACTTCGTCTCACGCAACAAAGACGAAGTGGGAAGCATAGCAGAGTCAGGAGAGCAGTTGAGGTAGTGAGTAGCATAGAAGTAGCAGTTCAGGACCGCTTAAAATGATATGCCATAGTCGGCAGTTAGAGAGTAATTGTCGTTGCGTAAGAATTGTGGAAGCGAGTTCCACAGTCTAAGACTTGCAGAGCTATAGCTTCTGTCGCCGACAGTCTTTAAGCAGAGGATATCTAGGGGAATTTTTGGATTTCACAAACAGTAATATGTTCCAGGCATAATTAAATTCGAAAATCATTAAACGTGCAACACGGCGTGACGATGGGGCCAAAAGGGTACAACCAATGGAGAAAATCTGGTCGCCCAGCAAGCGACAATTGCATGCTATGACCTAAACATGAGGAGGCTAGCTGAAAGCAAAAACAGACCAAGTGTGCTCGAGCACATCGGATCTATTCACATATTTATCTACTTATCTATATATCTATTATATCATATTCTATATCTATCACATCGGACTATTAAAATGCAATATTTTAATCATCTCAGTATATATCCATCAAGCCTTACGACTGATATACCAAAGCTAAGCCAGACCACTTTATGCAACTGCGGTTGATAATAAGTGCCGATACCTGCTCCCTAGTTTAATGACAGACGTGAACCGTGTGTGGAGAAGCTTAGCAGCCCCTGGTGGATAACGAAACAGGTTTTACCTTCCTGTGATATGGCAACAGGCAATAGCAGCAGCATCATCCAAGGTTGCACGTGATACATCAAGTCCACGGGATTGCTCAGACCTGTGGGAAATAAAAAGGAAGTCAGCGACCCACACAAATAAAGTAGCTAATGGCACCGACCACTACCGCCAGCTTCACAGCCTGCAGAGATAAATGCAGGAGCAGGCCTACTTGCCTGCTGTGGATGACACATCATCCCATCAGCATATCGGCTCACAAACCAAAAGCAGCCTGTGAGAACACGAGAGATATTGCAGTGGCACAAGCAGCCAGTGCACTGCTGATAAACAGACACGTCGATGGTCCATACTATATTTATGGCTTAAACAGGGCCAACCATTGATTGAAAAAAAAACCAGATGAGTTTCCATCCGAGAGAGGTCAGTGTAACCACGTCGCCAGAAGATAAGATCTGAAGACAGCTAGCGCTTCATGTTTTCTTCTTTATATAAATACGTACAGCGGTGAGAGATCCTATGAATGTCGTATCTAGCAATGTTATGTTTGATGATGCTGCAAATATTACCACTAATCATTTGCTCATGCTTTCTTTACAGCATCTGCAAAGTGCCTAAAACAGATTCAGTTCTGATGCTATAAAATGTATTAATATTATTTACCATCAAAAGTTTGATTACTGTCTCCCTCGAACTTGACTCTTTCTAAACAAGCCAGTGGCCTATTCATGTCTACACTGACCAAAATGCTTAGCCAACTAGCACAATTTTCAGATGGTAAAAGCTATCCTGGAAATCATGGTATTCATGCCTTGGTGGTAAGTTGAGGGTACAGTCATAGCCTTATCACCCCGGGACTTGGGTGCCTATTCTCCCATAACATTATAATAATAATAATAATTCATTTGTATAGCACCCCAAGAGAACTAAATCTCTATCCAGGCTCTTCACATATGCCTCAGGGCTCGAGCCCACGACCTCAGCCAGACCTTAGTCGGGGCGAGCACCTTAACCGCTGGACCAACCCAGCTCGGCATACACTGAAACGAAGAGGGGAACATCAGTCGGTAGTTTTTGTTAAATAGTCCTCCCTCCTATTAGGCTTGCACTTCAAGACCAGGTCGTGAGTTCAAGAGCAGCAGCAACCAATCGATTATTGCCCTTGGCAAGCCATGCGATAGCAGCTATTGATGTTGAATCAGCGACCCTTTACTTTTACTTTATGTGATAACCGGCCCCCTTTGCACACAGAAAACGCCCTTCCCCCCCCCCTCTCTCTCTCTCTCTCTCTCTCTCTCTCTCTCTCTCTCTCTCTCTCTCTCTCTCTCTCTCCATCTCTCTCCCTCCCTGACATAGTGAGAAGTGATGATAATGGTAACGTCATTGCATTGATCCTGCTCGTATTGTCAGTAGGTTTGTAATATTAATAATAATAATAATAATAATACATTTGTTATAGCATCCTTAGAGAACTCCATCTCTCTCTGTGCACTGTACATATGCTGCACAGGAAGTAGGATCGAATGGTTAGTGCAGCATGCTTAATGACAACAAGCACAATATGGTTAGGGGTGACATGCACGAAGTCAGCATGCAAATATAGTTGGTAGCAGCATGTATAGTATCAGCACCCATAAACACACAAAGGACGAATCACACGGACCCACTACATGCTGCGATGATTAGATGTGTCTTTAGTATCTTTTTTAATTTGGTCAAGTCTGGGGATGTCGTGAGTGAGTCGGAAGTGAGTCGGAAGTGAGTTACAGGCTTTGGGAGCATACAAACTAAAGGCATGGTCTCCAAAGGATTTGAGGTTCGTTCGGGGTATAGATAAATTATTAGATTCCGAAAGGCCGGTTGTAAGAAGCTTAGCCTGGTGGTGGAGTAAATCTGATAAGTAGGCTGGAGCCAAAGAATAAAGAGACCTAAAAGTGAGTGAAAGAACCTTAAAGTCTAAAGACCTGCACGGGCTCCTAGTCATTGCTTGACTAGGAGCCCGTGCAGATCGGCGAGAAGTGGTGTGATGTAGCAACTGCGACACTCACGACAGACAAGTCAAGCGGCAGAGTTTTGCACAGGCTGTAAGTGCCTGATTGCACAGGTCGGTAGACCAGAAAGCAGTGAATTACAAAAGTAGAGATGGATATCACAAATGCAATGACCCAATTAGTGGTGGTATCCTCGTCTAAACAAGCCCGAATTTTTGCAATCTTGTGTAACTGAAAGTAGACAGACTTGACTGTTGAGCTTATTAGATCGTCTATGATGGGTCACTTTGGAACAAGACACATAGATTTCGTGCAGATTCGACAGCAGATATGCTGGCAGAACCGATTTGGAGCGTTAACCTTCTTTATTTTTTAATCACACTCAGTTTGCCAACTAGCAAGTTGGCTTAATCATCATTTAATTTAAGAAAGTTTGCTACCATTCGTGTGCAGATGTCATCAATACATGCAGCAAGAGAGTTGGGAGAATTCGATGTGCTGGAGGGCTGGGAGGGATCAAAGCAAAGGTACAACTGACTACACTATCGACCATAGGGTTCGGCCTAAAATGCCCGATTGTGTAGACTCCACATCGAGTGGCGCCAGGTCTCAGTCTGCCGAATTGTAAACTGTGGAGTTCGATGTGGGTCTGTTCTTGATCCACTATCATTTTACATTTCTACAGGACTTCTGGAAAAAGTATTTCAGGCCCATTGCATCGCTTCCATGTCGATAACACTTTGCAGTACTTGTCACTCAAGACCTCACAATCAGCCAAGGCAATTGATAAACTGGATACCAGACTTACATTAGCTGCTCGTAGTAGAATTTTCTTTAACAAAACGATGATCTAGAAGAGCTAATCATACGAAGCTCTTAATGAAGGAATTAGTGGATCTGCTCTTACAACTGGATATACCCTATTGAGACCACTGCCAAGCACAGTGAACCGGCTCTGTCATCGTGCTCGATATTATAAGTTTTATTCAGAAGACTGCCTCCACAGGTACTTACCATGTTTGATCCCTGTTCAGGATGAGGAAAGTCAAAAGTGAGATATGGTGGTCGAGCTCATTTAAGGTAAAGGTTTTGATTTTCTAATTGTGATTACTACTTACGTTTGCACATAGCAGGCTTGTCTGCTGCTATATAAATGAGGCTGCTGAATCAGCTAACCTTTAACTTTTAACTTTAAAAAAGTATGATGGTTTTAATCGTCATTCGTTTTTAGAAAGATAGCTTCGATCCAAGGGCAAATGTCAGCAATTCGTGCTGCAAGTGAATTGAGAGTTGAGACGTCAAAGCAAACGTACTGTAACCTCTGCATGCAATCTGAGTGTTGCCTTTCAAACTGACGCTTCACTAGATGACCATGTAAGCTGGTTCGTGCATTCCCTGTGACATTCCGATAACACTTCTGTAATTCACTATTATCAGGTCCGCCAGCCTGTACAGTACGACCCTTACAGCTGGTGCAAAACTGCAGCTAGGCTTGTCTGTTGTGAACCTCAGAACTGCCACATCGTATTACTTCTCACCAACCTGCACTGGCTGCCCTTCCAGAAGCATATCAACTTCAAGGTTCTGTCACTGACTTAAAGGTCCCTTCATTCTCTTGCTCTGCCTTACTTCTAAAATACTTCCTATTCAGACTTCGCATCGAACCACCCACTCACGTCGTTTAGATGTACCTCTAACCAACCCCAAATCCTAACGAGAACATCGGTTCGTGTGCTATCAAAGCCACGGCACTACAAGCACATGACATCACCACACTCTCTGGTTTGACGACACTCAAAAATAAAATTAAAAATCATATACCTCACTGCTTTTGCTAAGTCCGTGTGGATTATCCTCGGTATAATATTCCATGCTGACAATGTTCATGTTATTACTAGCCAATACTCCTATGTCCCTTCCAGCACAATTAAAGTGCCACAAAGAGATTAGGTTGCTTGGAGTGCTATACTGATGTTCTACAATGATTCTTTCGCTAGGATTTAGCATTTACTTTACAGTGCTTAAAGAGTCTTTAATAAAACCTCAATACTATACTCTAGTGGAAAGTTATAGACTATAATCGTTGTCTGGCATCAGATCATCTGCCTAATTTTAGCCACTCCTGCTGTACACTATTAATACTGGCAGAACAATCCAGCAACTTCCGTTGCAGCAGTCGCACAATGTCTACATTGCACAGCCGCGTGCAAATTACTGATCCTAATACTGATATTGCAGCCTCTGAGCAAGTGCCTCATAGAAGCATTGCTGGCATAGACTCCCACGAATACATCAACTAGAAGCATTGCTGGCATAGACTCCCACGAATACATCAACTAGAAGCATTGCTGGCATAGACTCCCACGAATACATCAACTAGAAGCATTGCTGGCATAGACTCCCACGAATACATCAACCTTCCATCGCACCAGCATACTGTGTGTATGCCTGCCCATGACCAAAATGCAGGTGTGACAGCTCATTAGTAATGCATTCCGGCAGCTAATCTCAGCTGATTGTATTCTTCCATAGCATATGTGCACGATAGATTGTGTGCTTATGCATGCTGACACTGTGCCTGCTGCTATTAACCATATCTACATGTTGACCCTGTGCATGTGACATCTAACAATGTCATGTCCGATGACATTGCGACTGTTACCGAAAATCATTTGGCCATGCTTTCTTTACAGCATCTATAAAGTGCCTAGACAGAAACTTAGTTCTCGGAGAGCACTAGCTATATAAATGTAGCAATAATAATATTATTATTATTGTTGTTGTTGTTATTATGGCCGAATACTCTCATGCTTGTGTTGCTTATACTACGATCTAGTCAGCTAGTCTCAGGAAGCCTTCTATTCGGAACTGTGTGGACTCGTAGGTGAATAGCAGCAGCCCACAGCTGATGCAGAGAACCACCACCAGCTGCAGCCATTTCTGAAAGATGCAGAAGCCCTACACTCACTCTCTTGGGGTTTCAACAGTGAGCAACTAAAGCCGTTACAGATTTTACTCCCGATGCTTAGATGTATCCTGTTGCATGATCAGGATTATTGTTCTACTGCCCACCTACACCTTCACCGGTGTGCTTTACACTCGTGTCGTCTCTACGCTTTGTCTCGGCATTTTTCAGCCAAGCTCCCAGATGTAGACAAAGACCCGATCTACTTAGTCCACACTTTCATTTCCAATAACGAAAATGATATAGTAGTTTAAATGCTTGCTGCACATCATAGATTGCCAAACCTTATTCGATACGATCCACTCATCAACAACTGGCTCTGGATTCACGAGTAGCAGAGATAGTGACATTTGCATAAAGTTTTCTGGAATTAGTAAAGACAATTCTACCTTATGGGGATGAAAAGCAATAAAGACAAGCTGGCAGTCGAAATAGGTGAACTGGTAATAAAAATATAATAACAGCATTTCTATAGACCCCTGGAAAAATTAATTATCTTTCTAGGCATTCACATCGGCTGAATAGCTCTCATTAACTGGTTGATGATAATAACAATCACAATAGTAGCACACAAAGGATTTACAAGGACCAAGAATAAGCTGTGAGGAACAAGATGGAGTTTTAGTATTACTTGAAACATCGGCAGGTTAGGGGATCTAATCGTGTTACACACGGCAGAGAGTTAGTTATATCATTAGGGAGAAATAGGGGCTATAAGCACTATATCTGATGATGGGTTTGTTACAGACACAGCTAAACGACTGCAGAGGGGAAGGTGGCACAAGGGAATGCTGCACAGCAAGTGGGTCAGAGGGGTAAGCAGCACAAGCTAATGGAACCTTACAGAGGCTTGAATTTGATGTTCTGTTAAACGGTGGGCCAGTACTAGTCAGAGAGAAGTGGGGTAAATAGCTGTGGAAGTCAAGATGTGATTCACACAAAATTAGGATTACATTGGCAGTGGTCCCGTAAGTAGGCATACCCAAATTTTATTGAATGTAACTAAACTAAGACACGCTCGACTCTGGAGCTGATACAGTCATCTAGAATTTTGAAACAAGTTCCCCAGATAACGCGGACTGGCTACAAGGTTGACTAAGACAATTTTGAGGATGTGGCTAGTTTCTAGCTTCTGAGTGACAATACGTCTGCTCATAACTCTTTTAGTTTGTGTTGTCATCACTCGAATAAGAAAATGTAATGCCATCCAAGCACGAATGTTGGTAATCCATGATGCAAGAAAGCAAGGAAATCAGAGGTGGCAGTAGGCAAGGAAAGATCGGTGCACATGTTGTTAAGGCTAGAGCTGAGTAGCAGCATCGGCATAGAAACCAAAATCAAGATAGTCCATGGCGATGATATCGGCACGACAGGTGAGTACAATTTTGGGAAAAAGAAACCTAGAACAGATCCTCGGGGCACCTGGTAGTTTAAAGTCTCGCCGGACAAACGACCGGCTGCCATCTACAATGCCTCTGAAATGCCCCGCTCAGACAGGACTCAAATAATTGCCCTGACAAGACCGTATGCATCAAGTACTTAGCGATCAACGGGAATTATTGTCAGAGATCCATCAGAAATAGAAAGAAAGCTCAATCCCGAGATAGTCGTGCCGGACATGGGAAGCTGTCTCTGTGGACTGATTGGGTCCAATGATTACTGAAATTTGACCTGCTGAATTTGAGGTTTTAATATTAAGAATATAGCCACTCTACCACTCTGTATCTTGTCAAATGCAATGCAAATGGCAGAAGCAAGACTGGGAAGTACCCAGTCAAGTTCTCGCAGAATAGTATTTACTTTGCAATTTATGGCTTGCCAAAAGGCTTCCTAGAGGGGCAAGAAGAAAAACTCAAGGCAAAGAATATGTGCATTATGCCAGCTATGATGGCAAGCAGCATATCTAAGCATAAGCTGAATAGTAGTATGGAGTCTTCTTAACCTGATAGTTATTATGCGGTAAGACTCTTGCCTGTGTTGTTACATGCCGATACACAAATACCTGAGGACTACACCTGTCTTGGCTAGCCCATAACTCATCTGCAGGCTCAGCTGCAGCTTAAAGTCCAATAACTTGTGCAGAGTGATGTGATTTGGCTGGCGACAGCAAGAACATAGTAAGTGTCTGCAGTTGAGCAGTCAATGACGGTACATACAGCCAACCCATACCTTGCTGTAGAGTGGCAACAAACTCAGCTGCCTGTCTGTCCGACCCCACTTGTTATGGTTACACATTAGTGCTGCCATGTTTGCAGTAAGCCAGCTATGAATACACAGCACAATTGTATGCCATACAAGAGCCAGAGATAAGACACTTCAAAAGTTTTCTGCTGCCGAGCACACTAAGAACAACAACAAAAATGTACATGTATCTGCAACACAAGTCAACAGATAGTCAATGAGGTAAGCCTTATTTAAGTCAATATTTACTGCAGTCAAATTGCAGTAAGTCAATAGAAAGCAAGTGCACTAAATGCAATGTGTGCTCTCGAGCTTCACTAAGAAACTCAACGATAATAATAATAATGGTTTGAATAGCACTCTCATAGACCTTGATAGCTTTCTAGGCACTTTACATAGGCTGTAAATGAAGCATGATCTTATGGTTAATGGTGACATAAAATGGGTCAACATGCGTAGTAACATACTAAGTATCAGCATTACAGCTCTTGGCATGGAATCGGTAGCCAACAGTATATGCCTAACTAGATAAAAGTGTGAAGCATAGCTGAATTGAAAAGACAAACCGGGAAGCATGCAGCAAAGAAGCGGCAGCTCGACAGAAATAGAAAGGGAAGTGCCAGAAGCGTCAGATGAAAAGACGGCACCATCGCAAAAGATTGTGAAGAGCCCCCCCCCCCCTTCAGCAAGGTGTCTGCACTGACGCTCATTATGCACATTGCAGCGGATGCCATCAGCTCGTTACTTGGCTCCTGTCAGACGGAGGACGAGGACTAATAATCTGCAGCTAGTACCTCACCGACTCGGCGCCCTCTAGCAGACAGCACTGCCCGGCCAGGCTGCAGCTTTAGTAGGTGCTCTGAGCACGGCACAGCGCACAGAGAGAGAGAGAGAGAGAGAGAGAGAGAGAGAGAGAGAGAGAGAGAGAGAGAGAGAGAGAGAGAGAGAGAGAGAGAGAATCCGCAAGCAATTGACATGCGATTGGGCGACAGCCAGCTCACCCAGCCCATTCTTCTGCGCCAGCAGCTGTGTGAGGCTCCACCGAAAGCCGCTGCTGAAAGCTGCTGCCAGGCACAAGAGGAAGCCTTCTATTCGGAACTGTGTGGACTCGTAGGTGAATAGCAGCAGCCCACAGCTGATGCAGAGAACCACCACCAGCTGCAGCCATTTCTGAAAGATGCAGGCGGTGCCTACGTCGAGCATGCACCAGGATCTGCAAGAGGCGGATCGCAGTGCTGTCCGGCACTGTCGGCGCATGCTACGAGCGGTCCAGCCTCGCTACTCACGAACTTCTCAATGCCGAGCATCAGACCGAACGCCAGCACGAACACGAGTGCAGAAGTCTTTGTCATCGTGTACCTATAAAGACAAGCAGTAGGTGCAGGCATGAGGATGTATCGAGCCGTGGCGATGGCCTCTTCCTCCCACGTTCAAGGGTCGACCTGGCAGTGACGGTAGTCAGCCCGTAGTCACGGCTATTGATGCAGACACTTACCCTTGGGGGGGTTCGGGGTGAAAGGACACACCTGATGGCAGACTTCGGATGCGACTTGCACAAGCTGACAGACCGCTGGAAGTAAGGGGTCCGACCCAAAAGAGAAGTGCCAGGTAGCAGCCATTCGGCCTATGCTTTCAGCCTCATGTGATGGGCAGAATCAGGCAAGGGCAGGGTTTAGCCCATCTTGGCCAGTCTTGGGGATGCCTCGGAATGCAGCAGACACGACTCATGTTCAAACCACTAAAATTAAAAGTCAAAGTTGATAGGGTGTACCAGGTGTTATTTCTTCGGCAGCCCAGTGTGCTTTAGCTCTACCTGACCTAAACACTAACAACAAAATGGGGTGGTGAGGACTTTCTCGATGCGTTAAAAGCAGAGGCCGACAGGCTACTCTATAGCTAGATAGAAAATCCCCCTCTTTCACGCCAAGTCGGCGGGGTTAACTACTACTACTACTACTACTACTACTACTACTACTACTACTACTACTACTACTACTACTACTACTACTACTACTACTACAGACGGTCATCCTGTTGGTCAATACCACGTCATGGGAAAAATCGTTGCCGAAGGAAAGGTCTCCGGTAAATAATAAGTGTGACTACCTACATGTTGTTTCTAGCATCGAACTTTAATACATTGCAGCAACATCGGCTTTATGGGGCTAGAAGAGTCCAATGCTAATCACTGGGCTAAGATCCCAGCACACTTGAACGAGCCAGGGTCATGGGTTCAAGTGCTGGAGCAGGAAATTTGTTTTATTTTTTTATTGCATGCCGTGCTGAAAGTGGCTACAGCTCTTCATCTGCTGCAGCAATGAGGTTTTTTAATCAGCTTCCCTTTACGCAGTTGATTTTCACACATTTGAGTTTTCTTAGTAGCCTCTAAACAGGTCTTATCGGCGCAAAAATCAATTTTGAGGAAAAAACATTCTGGACCGACAGCTCGACAGCTACGATGGACGTATCATCAGAGTAAGAAGAAAATACAGTCATTCACGGGTTGCGAAAGACGGCTGCCGATCACTCGTGCCGTTTTCTCTACTCGCCGGACCAGATTTCTCTGGTCGCCGACCACGGCAGTCGCTATGGTCGCAGCTGGCACCAAGTTTGCAAACATAAACAGTAATGAGCATTCACTCATGCAGCACAACAGGACTCGGCTACAGCATGCCAGTGAAGATCTAAAGCCAATGCTGCAAAGCCCCTCGTTAAGCAGGGCAGGATGTTCAGTTGAAGGTCAGTATGTCAGAGGTCATGGGAGGGCCAATCTCAAAGGCTCAATCGGTAAGGTAACAGCATCTGACCGGCAAAAACGAAGTTCTGCAGATCGTTCCCTCAATCGAGGCGACAACCTTATTCAGCTTTAAGCCAGCACGGCAGACAGATTTTGGCATCTCAGTATTTTAAGAAAAGTAGCTTCAAGGAGATACAGCGGTGACGAAGCCAGTTGCGTACAAGCTCGACTCGTGCTCTCGCACGGCTAGGCTAGCACTGGAGCTTTGCTGATGGATTGCAGGGCAGCTCCTTGCTCGAGCGGCTGTCGGCGCCGGCACCAAGTAATGCACAGCTACTGCTTTCAGTTAATAGGCTCGATCTCTTAGCTAGCACGGGCTGCTGACGAAGCAGTCACAGTAAAGCATACGAATCGCATGTTACTTTATCCTCCTTTCGCGTGACAATGCGAACGACTCCAGTGAACATTTTAGGTCACACTGCTACTGCTAAGTCATGGAGAGTCCTCGAGACATTCTCTGCTTGGCAATGCATTTCAAGAACCCCTGGGTTTTAGGCCTTGAACTGAGGTGCTAGCACTTCACGACCCAGGTCGTGGGTTTCGTTTTGCAAAAAAGCAGCACTCATTGCCCACTGCAAGCAGCAGTGATGGCTGCCAAGGCTCTTCTGCCACTATAGAAATGAGGCTGTTTATTGAGCCGACCTTTAAGAGAAGCAGAAGGACAGACATGCTTCTGCTTGCTTTAAACACAACTCGAATCAGTACCTAAAGTACACTAGTCGGCTGCTCACGTGCTAAAGTGGCAATAATGATATAACAACCATGCATTCCTACTCTCCATAAGATTTAAATGTCTTTTTCTTCAAATAGGCTGAAAAGAAAACATGGCAACTGCTTAGTGATGAGACCATACGCGATTTAGCAAGGACAAGCACATAAAGAGTGATTGGTGTGAACAGAGCACGTGATATGATGAATGTGCGAGTGGTATTTTTAGTTTCCTTTTGAGTCCTGGCATGTTTCGACATCAGTCCCGTTATGAGTCCAGCGCTTTGGGTGCACACACACTGAAGCCCGAGATCTCTAAGAGATTTGAGGTTGGTTAATGGGCACAGCAAACGACCAAAAGTCAAAGGAGCCGGTGGCGCAAGCAGACTGCCGAGGCGCAAGTAGTTCGAGCAAGTAGGTCGAGACCTGAACTAGAGAATGAAGGGGCTTAAAAGCGAGTGACAAAGTCAAAAGGTGGGAGCTGCTCGGTGCACAGGTCCGAGTGAAATGGTGAGTAATATGGCAGTTTCACTGCTCAGGTCACTCCCTTATGTGATAGCGTGCCCTAATCCAGGCTGTTGAATAGAAAAAGAAAACAAGGAATTTCGTGAAACCACCTAGGAGGCTCATCAAGAATGACACCATTTGTAAGTTTCCGATGAACTTCAATCACTAGCCCTGCCTCCTAAGGCACTAAGCAACATCCGGACACTGGATTAGTCCTCTTTGATGTGCATAAAGTGCACGAGGAGAGATGGTAACTTCTTCCCGTTATGAAGCAGCAAGGTTTTGAGGCTCCTGGATGAACTAATAGTTGCGATTCACTCGGGTTACAGGTGATTCCTGAAGCCTCGTGTATACACCGGATACATTATTGCATTAGCACAGCCCATCTTAACGGTTGAGCAAGTAGGAAAAAGCTGGTGACACTGTCTCTAATCTGTTACTTTGACACTTGCATACCAAGTTCCACTCCTTGAGCATAGATATTAGAAGCTGAGCATTGGGCTTGGTATGACCGAAGTTTCTGATCAGATTGTTGAGGTATTTTTGGTTAAGGAAGTATGGCTTTCTTTCCTCAACCGAATCTGTGAAATTGAAATCTGGATCCGCAATATTTCCTTGCTCTCTGACTTTCTGCTCTCTCCTAAAGGTGGCAGATCCATTGCAGGTAGGGGTGGGGGACGGAGAGCGGAGGGTAAAGTGATAGTGGAGCTATGGATGAACAAATATGTTGAAACACGAATATGTTGAAACATCTGCTCTTGCCTCTTCGACGATTGTAAGGGCCAACCGTGCAGAAGAAGCAATTGCTTAAGTGTTCAGTCGGATCCCACCAAATTCTTGGGATAGAAAATTCAGGGCGATCTTTTTTCCCCTATACCAACCGTTAAAAATACCATTCTTAAAAAACTCTTGTCACACATTACCTAATATTGTGTACGAAATTTCATCAACCAAGCAGTACTTGTTCGAGTTACCTTTAATAGTTCTCTTGCAGCATTTGCATGTGAAATGGGGTACCCTAGGCTTGTTTTGATTCCGGGCAGGCTTACTGAAGCATGCTTTGTAGACCTCACACATCTTAAAAAGGTGCTCTCACGTAGTACTTTCTCCCTCTAGTCTTGATAAATTGCCCCAAAACTTAGCTAAATGCATCTTCTGGGTGCAACCAAGCTCGTGATGCTACAGCAATCATATACAGAAAATAATACATACTGCAATGTTCATTTAAAGCAGCTGTACTGCTACACTTCTATGGCTACTACTCTACAGAGTTACGTCGGCCTAACTTTACTAATTCGGTAGTGGCATGATGCTAGCTGAATGTGAAAACTTAACGTCTGCACTGTACATTTCAGAACAACCCGAGAATTCCAAAATATAATTGTCCTGACCACAAGGGCAAAGTTTTGCGAACAGTGGCTATTTTCTACTCATTTTAGACACGAGGGATTACAAAACCAACTTTTGTACATTCAAATCTGTAACCTTGAGCACTCGGTGAGCACCGGTGAGCAGCGACCCAAAGCCAGTTGCCTGGCAAGCACTAACAGACAGGAGTGAACACGTATTCGACCAGAGACAGATTAGGTAGGATACACTAGCTCAATGCATTCCTTAGCTACTTGGCTGGCACATGCAGTAAATAAGAATGAAAGTTCCGTTGCACGGTTAAGCATACTGCTGGCAAAGAGCCCCACGATAAAACAGCCACGTCTTGCCATACTTACAGAGACACTGTAATGAATGAAAAACTCCAGTTGGACAAGCCAATATCCAGCGAACCTAAAATACCTGCAACGATTTGCCACATGCCATGATGGCAAGCTGCAGATGCAGTAACGCAAGCCTCACTCGAGAGACCTACGGCAGTTGCATGTGTAGGGGCAACGATATAACAATGTAGTGCTATGACTAAGCAGTCGTACAGGCAACTAGATCTTCGAACCCTAAAGTAAGGTACACAATAATGCTACACAATGGTACACAATAATTCAACTACCCTCATTGTCAAAGGACAGTCGTTCACCATCAGAGGACACTAAATCAAAGATTGCAGGTAGATGCCGGGTCATCAAGCAGTATGCTATCGAGATCGACTAGTTTGATGAATGACTACAAGGCAAGTGCCGGCCTGCCTAGTCTGGCCTACTGTAATTCTGTTTTGGCTGGGCTAAAGAAAACAGCCATTAAGCCTCAGCAGCTGGAGGTGAATAAATCTGCAAGGTTTGCAAAAAATCCCCGACTTTACACCATGTCTACTTTGCTGAACGAGCTCGGATGGCTTTCAGTCAATCGAACGATAGAGAGCAAAATTCTTACTCTGACCCACAAGGGGCATCGTGGCTTTGCTCCTTCAAAACTGGCTGAATTGCCACACAAGTTTCACCCTCGTCGTCCCCTCGGGTCTTCCATGGACAATGCATTGGTCTTTCCATTCCCAAACTAGAAGACTATTAGATACAGAAGCTTTTGCTCTGCAGGTCCTAGACTGTGGAACTCACTTCAACAATTCTAACGAAACGACGTCTTCACTCTTACGGCCGATTCTAGCGCATCCTTTCCAGCTGTCCTGCACTGCTACTTCCATGCTAGTCACTCCCACCCCCGACTGTCCTCCTGTCTCAGCTATGCTTCCCACTTTCTCTTTGCTTCGTAAGATGAAGTCTGTTGGCTACCATATGGGCACCGTAACTCACCAAAGTTGGTAGCCATTGGCAAAGCAATTTGGGTGTCAATGCAAACAATGCGAGTTAACCATTGAGTCGCAATACACTTAACTCAATGCAAAGGTCACACTTTAACTCCAGCAACGAAGTCTACAGTTACCATTAGATTGGAGGGTTTTTATAACACACCTCACATCTATCTAGTTTTCGAGGGCATATTAGTAGCCAGCAGTACATAAGTGAGTTTGATTAGAGGCGCTGCTAAACGACCAGCTAGAGCCCAGAGAGCAGGTGCTACAATGGAAGTATAAGGACTTCAGATATTCAGCAGAAGAAAGAGAATGAAGGGACCTAAAGGAGAGTGCCAGGACGTTGACGGCACTATGTTCCTCGATGGCGGCCAGTGCTAGTCGGTCAGAAGTGATGTCATGTCGAAGTTATGATGTTTACGACTGACCAGCCTCAGCCAAACAGCCTGCACCAACTACAGCCGTATAAATGCATTAGCATGAAAGCCTGCAAGGATTGAAATGCAGAACTCTAGATGGTATGTCCACAAGCAAACAGTTGATTTCTTTGCCTACTGCCACTTTCGGGAATTTCATTTCAGCAGTGACTAACCTTCCAACGGCAGCTTATCTCCAGGCACAGTCTATAAGGCATACCTTCATTGGTTTGGAAGGCCTTTAAGAAAAATTCGACCTGCTCTCATCACAGTGATGGAAAATTCATGTATCTCTGTCTGTAACTCCACAAAGTCATAAAGACTACGTGAGTGTTACGCAGGAGAGTTTTTGTATAGCGCACTCACAGCCTAAGCGGCTTTCGGTACGCATTCGGTACCCAACAGACTTCGTCTCACGCAACAAAGACAAAGTGGGAAGCATAGCAGAGTCAGGAGAGCAGTTGAGGTAGTGAGTAGCATGGAAGTAGCAGCTCAGGACCACTGAAAAGGATGATCCATAGTCGGCAGCAGGAGAGTAGTTGTCGTTGCATGAGAATTGTGGAAGTTCCACAGTCTAGGACCTGCAGAGCTAAAGCTTCTGTCACCAACGGCCTTTAAGCGGTGGAATGGAACAGTTAATTTATTGTACACACTGGACCTGAGGGTGCAAAGAGGCTGAAACGGGTGCAGCAGTTCAGCTAGGCATGGAGGAGCCAAGCCGTGGCGGGCCTTGTGGGTCAGCGTAAGAGCTTTGCTCTGTATCCGCTGCTCAACCGGCATTCATCCTAGCTCTTTTTGCAAAGGAGACACGAGCTCAAACCTCTGGGACTTGAAGACTAGCCTTGCCGCCATATTCATAGTCAGCTGCAGTGGCCTAGTTGCTTTCTTTGGTAGCCCAGCCAAAAGAGAATTGCAATAATCAAACCGAGACAGAACTAAGGAGCTAGTTAAATTTTTTTAAAGCAACTGTGGAGGCAGCTCCTAATCTTGTATAGGGATCGGACGTGGTGGCTAGCTGTAGAAGCAGTCTTCTGAAAGAAGCTTTTAAAATTGGGGCAGCTGTCAAAAACGACACCTAAATTTCGAGCACGTGGTGATGGTTGGAAAATAGCATCACCTATTAGAAGAGCAAAGCCTTTAATTTAGCCACATGCTTACGGTGTCCTATGAGCAGCAGTTCGGTTTTATCATCATTTAATTTCAAGAAGTTTTCCAACATCCAGGATCGAATGTCGGCAAGGCAAGCATTAAGTTTCTCAGTTGCTGCAGCAGATTCCGAAGGTTTGAATGACAAATACAACTGAGTATCGTTAGCATAACAGTGATATCTTATTCCATGGGCCTTAATCCCTTTTCCCAGAGGTTGAGTATAAATAGAGAACAGTAAGGGACCGAGTAAGGGACCGAGACCGAAACCCTTAACGAACTCCACATATGACCTGTCTCGTGTATAAGACCTGACCCCCACACGACACCGATTGAACACGATCAGACAAGTACGATTTAAACCACCCCAGTGCTTCGTCTGCCAAACCTATCGTTGTTCTCAATCGTTCGAATAGAACATTGCAATAAATGGTGACGAAAGCAGCTGACAGATTTAGCAGAGCTGGGTTAGTGACGTCCCATCGTCGTTGCCACGTAGAATGTCATCGTTAACACTGAATGTCATTGTTCATGTGCTAGTCAAGAAGCAAATGAAGCATTCAGTGTTTAAATTAAGTTGATTTTTGGTAAACCTCTAGAGATTACTATGACAAAAAATGTAATGCAGAAAGCACTTAATGGTGTGCTTTTCCAGCAAAGATATAAGTAACAAATCATGAGATATCACTCCTGCTTGCAGCAGCAACAGGGAAGAGTCTGCTGCCGGAATCTAACCCACAAGCTGAGTTGTGAAGTGAACTAACGCCTAGGCTAGGAGCCAGGGGCTAGAAATGAAGGTCGGCTGAGTCAAATTTAGAGTTGTACCGATGGCTTTGGGGTTAGAGTCAAGAATTGTGAGTCCATGGGCCAAGTGTTCGAATCTGCCGGTAAAACATTTTTACTGGGCCTTGACAGCCGAGGAGGTAATGTGCTCTCTCTTCACAAACGAGGTCGTGGGTTCGCATCCTACAGTTGAGCGATCTTTTATTGCAAACTGCAAGGGGTGGCAATCGCTGATTTAACAGCCTCATTTGACTAGCAAGCGGCAGAAGAGCCTATTGGCTATCACCACCGTAGACTTTTTTCAGCAGCAGCACTTGTCGCCAGCACGTAAAGGGGCTATCACTTGATTGCCCTGGGAGGACCTGAAAAAACAAAGAGGCTGTAAACCTTCTGTGGCATTGCAGCTATGTAATACAGGAATGTAATACAGGAAATAAGTCGTAGTAGATGCCAGGTCAGGCAAACAACTTCAGCATGGAAATATTCTTCGACCACAGACAACCGAAGCTTGTAAAGCAAATTTCTCATGCACTTCCCTGTGATTAAAAGGCAGGTTGAGCTGGCATACCACTAATCGGCTTTTCACAAGACTCACAATATCACTTCTGTGAATGAGACAAAACACGACTGAGAGTTAGGTAAAGAGTTAGTAAACCATCACGGTCCCATTTCAAGAGGCATATTTCACCACTGTAACGTATCTCTGTCTGTTACTCCACAAAGCCACAAAACTATTTGGGTATTATGCAGGAGAGTTTTGTATAGAGCACTCACAGCCTACGCAGCTTTCGGTAATACTAAGAGGGTGCTAGGCATGAGAGCTTTCTATAGCGGATTCAAAGCCTAGGCAGCTTTCGGTAAACATTCGGTAGCCTACCGACTTCGTCTCACACAACAAAGAGAAAATGACAAGTATAGCCGAGTCAAGAGGGCAGTCAACAAAGTGAGTAGCATGGAAGTTGCAGCTCCGGACTTCTGGAAAGGATGTGCCACAGTCTTCAGCAGGAGAGTAGATGTCGTTGCATAAAAATTGTGAAATAAAGTTCCACAGCCTCGGACCTATGCAGCACACCTCTGGTCAATGAATGAGTTGTCATTGGAACCAAGGACTTTCAGGCTTACCCGCGAAATGCTGTATTATTTTGCGGCAACTGGGAAACAACCATTTGCTTGGCTTGCGTGAAAAAGTACCAGAATCAATCCCAGGAGTCAGCAGTACTAACACTCAGTTATAATGGTATTGGCTATTTCCCAGCTTAACCCTCACCTTATCGGCGGCATTACATATCTGCGATTTCCACATCAATCCGAGAAGAATGAGCACTGTGATCAGTTTAGAGCATAAGAATCCGGTATGCTTCAAATAAAATATGTCACTATAGAGTCGTGTCTGTTCAGGCATCATCAAAAATTCCAATCACCAGAACGATTCAACATGAGTATTTTCTTGATTCATTGCAACTCTGCCAAGACAACAGGACTGCATTGCCTAAACCATATGCTGAAGCAGACTCGACCATGTAGGGATACGTTTACCATGTAGGCTTCACACAAAAATTCCACCTGATTACTGTTATGAGTTTACCTCAAAGCTACTCGGTGATAATGTGCATTGCCTACCAACTGAGAAGGCACACAAGCCCTAACTTTTTCAGTAGCTACACGGACGAGCCAGGCTAAAAACACACGAGGTCGTTTTGTGACTATGACAAGGGTCTGGACGTGTCGTCTTAGAATAATATTTCTGCCGAAAATACTTCACACCGGCAAGTGGAAACCTCTAAATTGCAGTCTAATAATAATAATCATAATAATAATACATGTGTGTAATGCCCTCGGAGAGCTTAACATCGTTCTATGCACTTCACACATGCTGTAAAGAAAGCTTGAAACATGGTTAGTGGTAGAATGCTCAGTCTCAACATATATAGGGTAGTATACAGAAGGTTAGTGGTAATATAAAGACCCAGCAAGTGCCATAGGGGTGTAAGCACTTTTAGCTTCTTTTTAAATGTCGTCAAGTAAGGGGACGTTGTGACATCAGTAAGGAGAGAGTTTTAGGCTTCAGTGACCTCCCAAAGGATTTGAGTTTGGTTCGAGGCACAGCTAATTAAATCTCACCCAAACAACGCAGAAAGGTGCAGCTGGCATGTGTCTGCATCTGGCATCACACATCCTTCGATCCCCACGTATTGTCACCACCTACACCGTGGGTGGCTAAGCTACAACCCAGCTCAAGATCGCATAGATATGCAATGGATAAGGCAACTCATTATGGCTGAATGCAGACGGTTAAGGAAGTTAACCTCCAGCTCACTGAAAAAATAATGCAAAGTTAAAAGTGCACGACAATGGGATTAAAAAAGGTCATTCATTCTTTCACTCATCCTACGTGCATTTCCTTATTTCATTTACCATTCGTTTGTTAATTCATGAGGGAAATGTGGACTAGGAGACTTCGGCTAGGAAGTGGGTGGCCAAAACCACAAGCTTTCACTCTACCTGGCACTGCAGCTTTCACCCTAACTCCCATAGTATCCTCAGGCAATGCAGTGGGCTTCAGATTTTTCCAGGACTGCAAGCAGCCAGTCCTTCGAGCCCCTCTGTGCCGTCTCTATGTTGCCTCAATCAATATGCCTTTGGCAGTCATCACTCCTGCGAGCCTGCACCCGAGCTGCTGAGCCACTGCAGCCAATGTCGAGGCACGCACTCTGGCACGCACTTAGGCTGACTCTGGCACCTCACGCCCTGCAGTTGCCTGCACCAATAGCCAAGTCACCCTTAAACTCAGTATACTCAAGCAGAAACCAAAGTCCAATAATCCTGCAGAGCTTCTTGGCTGAAAAGAGCCATTCCAGAGGACATTGTTAGACAACCACTGAAGCTCTCTGCGTTGGCCAAGCAGCTTGTCGGCAACACTTGGCATCAGCTAGAAACCTCAAAACCTATCGACTCTCATTAACGTTCGTACGATAGAGCCACTACACACCTTAAAAACTGGCAACTCGATACGATGTCACCTGCAAAGGTGCGGGCAGCAAAATGAACAGGGCAAGCCAAAGAATCACAATTCCCACATTCCACTTTTCATCATGAGGAGAATCCAGCTGGCTATTCGTTGTTACAAAATACAGACCGATAACTGATCCCTCCTGTTGGGCATGACGTGTGTCTGCTTACATGGCGGTCTCTCTCTCTGCCTTAGTCTTTCTGTAGGGTTTGTCTTTTGTCTCAAGAACCAGTGAGGTACAAACCACCAAACGTAAGCTACTCTTAAACAGCAGAATTTCCCAGGAGAAGCCTTGAAGTGCAGTCACCCTTGTGCTAACAGCCATTCACCCAGCTAGGTTGCTTTACCATACGAGAGCTTACTGCTAGTGATATCACTGGATACATAGGTAACTACGATCATCTTATCTCTACCCAAACATTACCAGACCAAAAGACAGACTAGCTACCTCTATTACTCTTAGTTGTGCATCAATCACTGCCATCTCAGCTCTTCATATACCAGGCATGGTGGGTTTGAGTCATCATCGACCTGATGGCTCAGCCGAGACTTGAATACGCATGCAGCTGATAAGCCAGGACACAACCTCCTCGGAAAACCATCGTCCGTGACAGCTGTTGTGTGAGCCTGCTGCTGCTTCCAGGCCGCTAGTATATGCCCGCCTGTGGTGGGTGGGTGAACCAAGCAGCCTTTGACGTCAGCATGTGGCCCACCACAGATACCCACCTGCGGCTGGCGGTTGAACCAAGCAGCCCTTGACGTCAGCATGTGGCCCACCACAGATGCACTCGCGTATCTGTGGTCAGCCCCAGCTCATATATGTTACTCGAGCCGAAAAGAGTACCAGACCTTCTGTGGTCTAGATGGAACGACTATACTGAGGTACGAAATGTTTAACGGCGGACCAGACTTTATGCCTTGGCTTCTAATGCTTGAGAAGGCAGTAGCAAGGCTAAAGATTCTGATGCCACTGAAACATGTTGTGCCAGAGTGTCTGGGCGATAACGCCATACACCGTTGGGGTGGTCAGCCAGCCGACGTTAAACAAGATTACCACAAGCTACGAAATGAATTAATCCTAATCTTCTCGTGGTTGACGGATGAGGAGGCCGAGCTTGAGGCCGAGAGGTTTCGGCTGGAGCAGGAGCAGCTCGCCGGAGCCGAGACCGGAGCAAGCCGACGAGCCAGCTGCATCACCGGTCAACCCCACTGTCAACTGCCCGCAAGATTCAGAAAGATGAGCGGAACTCATTCGGCTGCTGCAGCTATCCGACTGCAATACCGGTGGAGGAAGCGGGTATGGGACCGCTTCCGACATTGTAGCCACAGCAGCCGAAGAGCGCCAGAAAAATGTAAGTGCGCAGCGGCAACAGCTGGAGACGAATGAGGTGCAGCATGCGACGGCTTCCAGCGGTGAGGCGGTAGTGGGCAGCGGCAAGGCGATAGTTGCCTGTGAAAAGGTGAAGGCGGCCTAAGCGAGCGACATCTCGGTAGAGAAGTGCAGCAATGAGAGCGTCGTAGCGGCGGAGAGCATCTCCTCGGCAAAGAGTGCCCGAGAGAGCGACGTCTTGGCCACAGAGCTCAGCATCGACAGCTTCTTCGATTTGGAGAGCAGCGCCGAGAGCGTCTCGGTGATGAAGAGCACCCACACGAGCGTTTCTGCGCAGAGCGCCGAAGTGCACCGCGAGATAGCAGTCGACGGCAAGGCGACAATAGCCTGCGACGAGGTGCAGGTTGCCTGCGAGCGAAGCAGCGAGCCTCGCTCATTTCGGCGGTGAAGAGCACCTGCGAGAGCGTCTTGGTGCTGAGCGCAGAGCAGCACGACCGCGAAATCGACTCGGCGGAGTGGAACTCCGAGAACGGTGAGGCCATCATGAGCCGCAGTAGTGTTTGGAATGCGAGATCGGCGGGCGATGAGCGCATGCGACCGGCCATCGAGGCTCGAATGGAGGTGACAGTTTCGGGCCACGAGCGCTGCCCCCCTGTCAGGCTGGCGGACTGATATCTATTTACTAGGGGGAAGGGATGTTGTGTGCACCTGTGGCTTCTCGGCCGCGATGTATACCCTGCCTGCAGCTGGTGGTTCAGCCTTTGACAATCTATGGGGGAAGGGATGTTGTGTGAGCCTGCTGCTTATAGGCTGCTAGTATATGCCCGCCTGTGGTGGGTGGGTGAACCAAGCAGCCTTTGACGTCAGCATGTGGCCCACCACAGATACCCACCTGCGGCTGGCGGTTGAACCAAGCAGCCCTTGACGTCAGCATGTGGCCCACCACAGATGCACTCACGTATCTGTGGTCAGCCCCAGCTCATAAATGTACCCAGCTAGGGAATACAGAAGTAGTCTCGTTAACCGATTACGCTCGCCCTCTCGTGTCTCCGTGTCACCGTGAGATCACTAGCGCTGCTGCAGCTGGAGACAGTAACGTAACACAGGTGACTAATGACATTCGCTAAACACCTAACTAGGTATGCTTAAACATAAAAAAGAGCTTTTAACAAATTGTCTACTACAGAGGCATCTACATGTCACTATCAGAACTACTTAACACCAGCTACCACGACAGACATGATGCCAGACAGCACGAAGCGAAACCCAATGCAGCCCATGACAGGCAAGTGCTTACCAGTAAGAGACAATTGTTTTAAGTAGACATTCCATGGCAAAATAACTCTTTGCTGGTGTGATCTGCATTCTAAGATGCTTCTCACAGACCAAGAGATCAAAAACTTGCTTACAAGATGCACCGACGTGAATATGAGTGGAAACTGGTAGTCCTAAAAGCATAATATGACTGCGTGGCGAGTCAAGCGAACACGGATTTTGGTGCACCACATAAACGTACAAGCTGGTCATAGCTGGCACCCTGGAAAGACTATACCTACCATTATCATGCTTTTGTTATAGAACGTGAGTGATATCGAAAAAAAGTAATACATCAGAATCACCAACAGCGATTTCCACGCACTCTTCACTAAGATGGCGAGGCATCCTATAAATGCTATTGTACGCATCACATGCCAAATGAGAACCTGCAACCGAAATGGATACCAAAACAGGGTAGTGTCGAATCTAACAAGTAATTGTACAACCACAGCCAAATTCAAATTTCATGATGCATATAAAAGACTGAGAAACAAGACTGACTAATAAGTAAACCAACCAACATACCGACCACAATGGTCCATCGCGACTCAAGACGCCAAAGTCAGCGGCATTCTATCAGCGCCAGCTGGACGCAGATGTTACATCCAGCACCAGAAAATGCACTTCAAACAATTTTCCACGTACTAGAGCTGACAAGTTTAGTGCATAACTTAGTACAGAACGTACGCAAGCTGCGAGCTTTCAAAAGACTAGCGCTGCTGCGGTCGCCATGTAGAGCATTTCCGCTCTCTGCAGTACCACGCCCCACGCTTTCAGCGAATCCATTCGGTACACGCATGGGTTTCAGTGTCCAGTGAGAGTCGTGCTTCTCTGCTATGTCCATCCTAAATAAATAAATAATAAATCTTAGCTGATTAAACAGCCTCTTTTCTTATAGCGACAGAAGAGCCTTTACGGCTATCACCACCGCTTGCAGTGGCGATACAGAATCGCCCACCGCAGGAATCGAACCCACGACCTCGGGACCGAGGTCGTGAAAGCAACCGCCTTACCTAGTGTGCCATCACGGCTCATCCTGCAGTGCGAAGGAGGCCCGCGAGTGAAATACGCCCGGGAATAATCATCGGTCCTCGTGTGAAAGATACCGATGTAAGGATCAAACCTGTCGATCCAGTGATGAAATGTTCGCAGACAGGGTCGCAGATTATGCGCTTCATTAGTAATATGAGTAAGCCTGCAGACAAGCTTCGCTGAGTCGTAGTAGAAATACACATACATTTACACATCTATTACCTCTCGGTACACGACTTTTTAGTCTTCGTAGAATCTGAATGGCGTTTGAGCGCGAAGCGAATGTTATCCGGATGACTGGCCCGCGAAGCGGCCTCATAGAGCTGCCCATTAGCGAAAACATCCTCAGGAAAGTCCAGCGAGTTCGAGCGTCTGACATTGTGTGTCGATTGTCGTGGCTAAAGATATGCGTATGGTAATTTTTTAATTCGCCACTAGAATGGAAAGTCGCCGTCCTTAGTGGCGAGAGCGATGCTGGTGGTAAAGACAACGTTGCCATCGAATTGGCCCGCCAATGATAAAGGCTTCTAAAACATGACCGCGATGCCCATTGCGGAATATGAGCCTTATGCCGTTGCAGCGTCACTTCTTGGGTTTATATTTTGCAAAAATATAATGGGCATGTCTGGTTTGAGCGAGAGCTCGTGAGGCGGAAGCCCGGACGGGGTGAGAGTATTAAGATACTCCGGAGGAATTCCTATCTCGTTTTCAGCGTCAACTTTCGCAGCCACGCTACGAAAAACCGACGCCACGCCCCGGATGCGTTTGGTACATCCTTTGTTAATTGCATCGACCACCGTATTCTTCGGAGCAAAAATGCATCATCTTGACAGCCAACGTTGATCAGAGAAAGAAGTGGAAAGGCCAGGAAACGTTCAATCGATAAGGTCAATGATGGAAGCATTCTTGCATCATTCTCGATGAAGCTCGACGATCGTAACCTTGTTGTGCATGTTTTCAGTGAGTATGCAACCACTAACCATTCGATCGTGCTTCTTTTGCAGCAAATATAAGGTGCCTAAAAAGAGATCGAGTTCTCTAAAGGCGCTATATCAATTATGTTATTATTATTATTATTATCGTAGGGTCGCTTTGTCCGGGAGCCAAATGAAGTGTTCCGTTGCCGAGTTGAAGTAGCCAAGTGGCGTAGCTCTCCGCTTCAGCATTTACAACGCCACTCTACCGCACGTGCATGTTCTCACGAAGTCGACATACTTCCGCGCTAGCCCATAATTGTGACTTTTCAACGACGCGCCGATAATTTTCGCCACCGAGGGATAAGAGTATATAACATTGCTTTCGTCTATCGTAGCTCTTCACATTGTCCACCGAAGAATATTGTGTCACTTTGCTTGCGTCTTGTCATTGCTCTGCATGGCCCGTAATCTTTCGGAGCATTATAGCGGATACAAAGGTACTCCTCAGGTCTGCACTCCACAATGTCCGTCTTGAAAGAAGACACGGAAGACTACGCTACGCCATCTCGCCGCGTGACTGAATGGCGGAGTTTCTTTCTTTAACTAATAGGGAAAACTTGATGACGGAGCGTAATATGTAAAACGAAACCCCATAATTGAATTATGTCTGCACTAGGTCACTGGCTCTGGCTCTGGCTCCGGCTCCGGAAGCACTGTTCGCGGAAGACGAGCCGTAACGGCTCACTAGGTAAGGCGGTCGCTTTCACGACCTTGGCCCCGAGGTCGTGGGTTCGAATCCTGCGATGAGCGATTCTTTATCGCCACTGCAAGTGGTGGTGATGGCCGTAAAGGCTCTTCTGTCGCTATACAAAAGATGCTGTTAAATCAGGTATTTTTTTAATGCTGCGCCATCTCGTCGCTAGACGGAAGGACGGACTCTCTTGTTTTAATGAATAGGAACGAGTGAGCCTCTGGACTCACTTCGCTGAGTCTTAGTAGAAATTCAGTATTTTACATAAATTTACTCGTCTTTTACCTCTCGGTACACGTTTTAGTTTTCCTAGAATCTGGATGGCGTTTGAGCTCGAAGCGGATTGTTATCCGGGCGACTGACCCGTGAAGCGGTCACGTAGAGTTGCTCATGAGTGAAAACATCCTCCCAGAGAAAGACTCTAGCGAGTTTGAGCGTCTGGTCCTGTGATTTGTTGATTTTCATGGTGAAATATATGCGTACGAGAAACTGTCGCATTCGCCACTCGAATGGGAAGTCACCGTATTTAGGGGCGACAAAGATGCGCAGGATAAAAGACGTCTTGCCACGTTATGGAAACTTCTGAATAACCTGGGCGGAAGTGAATGATAAAGGAGAGGAAGAGGGCATCGATATGTGAAGGAAATGTTTGCAATGCTTAAAACGAAATCCCATAATTGAAACATGCCTGCATTGGGTCTCAGGCTCTGGGAGTACCGATTACGGAAGGCATCGCTCCGCTATCTTGCCTCGCGACGGAAGAACGGACTTTCTCGCCATCTTGCTGCATGTCGAAAGGACGGGCGGACTTTCTTGCTTTAATTAGTAAGGATTAGTGTGAAGACAGTGCAGCAGTTGCCAGCTGCTTATGTCGCTAGACGCTGCGTTAGTATACGAATTTGCATTAATAAAATATAATATTTAACAGAAAGTATAGAGTCATGAGATAACTAACTCTCTTTGTAGGCAATGAATAAGAATTTTAAGAAAGTTGAGAATGAATCATGGGCTCCCCAAAGTGTTAACCTTGCGAAACGGAAACGGTTAGATGACAAGCGAGAATGGTCATTCGGGCTGTTTGCCAGACTGGCGGCACATTTTCCGTAGGCAGTGTGCGGCTGAATCGTTCAGCTCAGCCAAGCACGACTGATACCAAATTTATAAGAGTGTACCACAGGCGTGTAGCGAAACGAAAACCGTGGAAATCTTTATTTCATAAGTGACAGTGCGCATCCGACATGCGGACATGTGTTTCACTTGATTGGTACCTGTCCACTCACCTTTAAGGAGAGTTCTCAAGGACAGACGTCGGCGTTGTGGCGTCTGACGGGACGATGCACTGACGCACGTCCGCGAGGTGAAGTTCCAAGGGCGTCAGCCGACTGGGGTGAGGCAGCTACCTGCGTCAATGCGTGACGCTCCAGCATCAGGCCCCTCGAAGGTTGGGCATAGTCGCAAGATTAATAACCAGTGGCCTGAGCTGAGGGTTGTAAATGCGGGATGAAGGCCATTAGAAATCAAGTCTACAAAGTAGCTGACGAATGAGGTCCCGTCACGTGTAGTCGAATGAAAAAGAATAACTAGCGGAGCTCACTGCAAAACCACGAGGTATGAGGCGTTACGTAAAGAGAACGGCAGTGGACGGATGATGACGGCGGTGACCGTCAGGTCGGACAAATGGTTATGGGCCGCAGTCAAGTGGCCAGCTGTCGGAATTGGAGGCCAAGTATTGTCTGGCGAATTAGTCGAAGCGAGAAATTGGCTGCACCAAGCTCCAATTCTCATTCCATGTGACATCTAACTGCGAAAGCACATACTTTCAACCCTTTCAACCAGGTCTGACCGTCTAATCTTGGGCAATGCGTGGCAATCGACGGCAATGGCCCGGGCAAATAAGGCAATCCACTATGATCTATCGAAAATCACTGGGAAGTAACTGGGCCAAGATCAAGTTTATCTTACCTGTCAGAGCCCGCTGTGTTTAAACTTTCTATTCGTTGTTCTCGTCATCAACGTGAACGAAGTCTTCCAGCTCTGATGAAGGGAAAGGTAAGTTTAATGTTTCGAAAGCCTTTACCAGTTCGGTGCCCACATATTCAACATTGCTATCAGCCTCCAGTTATATTTCTAACGTCATTAGTTCGGCCTTGACGAAAGCATTTTTGATTGAGCTCGGCGAAACAGAATCCCTGGCTTCTTTCACATAACTTGCAGCATGGAGCATGTGCGTGCTCCCGTAAAAGACCCCTGCAGCACCTCCTCGAAATCTTCGCCCCTGATCTTTCTTTCGAATTTTCGTCTCCTCTTCAAGTTCGTAAAATTCAAGAACATCCTTGGGATACAAATATTTTTATCGCTTATTGAGAGCTGTGATTATTCCCATGTCACAAGGCTATTTCCAGCTTGTGTGACTCGTGCGAAAGAAAAAACTCGAGTATTGTTGCGTTCGAAGGCTTCAACATGCCCCGGAGCATTGTCCATCAGCAATAGAACGCGACATCTGGTTAGCGTTTTCACTTCTGGAAAAAACAGCTCATTGAACCACTTCCAACAAGGTTCCTACATCATCTTCCATCCAAGCTTTCGCTTGATTGAAATAAGGAGCTGACTAATCTCAATTCTTAATGCAAGCTGATTCTTTGGGTTTTCCTATCAAAGCGTAAAAAATTTTGTGAGCTCCGGTTTTGTTGGCGAAAAAAATCAGAGAAGCTCGACCTTTCGCCTTCCTTTTTCACTCTAATGGTTGAAATATCCACGTCTAGCATAAGAAACTATATCTTGGAAGCAATCTAAAATACAAACCGGTCTCGTCCATGTTGTAGACATTTTCAGGGTCATATTTCGCGATAGTCGCTAAAAGATTTTCTATAGCCACCAACAATTCCAGATCGTTCCAGTCGACTTTTGCTCCGTCGCCGTGAAGGAGAATCTACTGCAATCAATGCTTGAATCTTCCACTTAAATCTTTTTATCTGAAATCTGAAATCTTTGAATCCACTTGAATCTTCCACTTGAATTTTCCACTTGAATCTTCCAATCCTCCGTGAAAGAGAATCTTCTGCAATCTATGCTTGAATCTGCAATCCATGCTGGAATCTTCTGCAGTCCATGCTTGAATCTGCAATCCATGCTGGAATCTTCTTCAATCCATGCTTGAATCTGCAATCCATGCTGGAATCTTCTGCAATCCATGCTCTGAATCAAATTAACCATTGTCAAAATGCCTTAAAATATGATTCCGGAATTGAGAGGCTGGAAGCAATGCTTTTCGCTTTGGCTATGGCGAAGGATGGTGGTACAGAAAGGCTGGCACGACGAATGCTGTCAATCCAGACAAAAAGCATGTCCTCAAGCTCCCTACATCGTCCAGCTGACGCTCGAAACCTCTTCTCCTTAGCCTCATCAGCCATCAGGGCAGATCATTCTTGGATCGCTTCACGGTTCTCCTAAATCTTTCGGATGGCGCCTTCACTAACGTCGTACTCCTGCGCTATGACCCTTTTACTGTGAGCACACGCTTTGCTTAGCTTCGAAATGATTTCGCAGCGTTGAGACTCATTGAGGCGCTTGCCGTTTGGTTTCTTTGACATCCTAGCAAAATCAGAGCAGTAAGGAACGGGACAGGTTTAAGGAATGAGACAGGTAAATCAAAGGACAAACAGAAAACGGAAATAGGGAAACGCAAAGCAAGTCAATAGCAAACAACACGCAGATGTTGAATGAATCCGTCAGTACGTGCGAGTCACAATGCACACCGTCGTGCCGGTACAGGCAAGCTCTACGCAAAGTGGGTGGCCTAACAAAAAGCACGAACCTACCAGCTAAGTGATCAAAAAATTGTAGATTCAAGTTCAAGTTGCGTACTTGAACGAGAGACTGTACTTGCCACAGGTCTTACCAACCGGTGGCCGTGTGTATGTTTCTGTTAGCTTCAGCATGGTGACTAAAAACAGCATACTTGTTTACTTACGCATACTTGATAACGTCACTAACCTTTGGGTATTGGTTCTCTTGAAGCAAGTTGTAAAGCATCTGACTAGAGATTAATAATAATAATAACATGTTTGTATTTTATCCTCAAAGAACTCAATCTCTTTTTGGGCACTTTACATTTGCTATAAAGGAAGCACGATCGAGTTAATAGTGGTAGCGTGCTCAATAAACCACAGGAACAGCATGGTTAGGGTGACATCCACAAGGTCAGCATGCAAGTTTGGTCAGTGGCAGCATGCGCAGTGCAAGCACGCATAAGCGCATAAAGAACGAATCACAGAGACCCACTACATGCTGTGATAAATAGGTGCATTTTTATTTTTTTTTAAACGCGGTAAAGTCAGGGGAGCTCGTGACGCCAGTCGGGTGCAAGTTAATAATACTGTAGCGCCTTGCTAACCTTGGCTTAATTGTAGTGCGAACAAGAGCTGTTCGGCGGCGGGCAAGAACTCCTTTGTCCTGGAGCAGTGATCCAGAGAGGAGCGCCAGTGCGGTTAGAGAGCAAGGGCTTATGAGCAAGCTGGGAAGCTCTGAGACCAGCGGTAGCGATTCGGCCTTTTGAATTGGTCCGTTATCCGCGGGAGTTGCTGATTGATGTTGGCTGGCCTGTCAACCTCCGCCATCGCTCGGTCCAAAAAGAATCGTCTGGAACCCATTCGGCATTCAAGCTGGACAGGGGTGCCCTTCCAGTGGCCTAGTGGCGGTATTAATTCCTTACCGTAATGAGCCACGGTGTTGGGCCCAATACCACTAAGCTCTTGCCCCATTGTCTCAGCTACGTATTTAAGAGGCGAGCGACGTTCATTCTTGGTCTTCTTTCGTTCGGCACCTCGCTTCAACGCCGTCGGACTCGTTTGTCTGAAAGTAAGGGAGTAGGGCGGGCTGTTCGCCGGCGATTAACGGTACAGAACGAGACAGTGCTAGGAGGATTCGGCGTACTCCACCGAATACGGTCGTATCGCACCCGAGCTAGCATTTTGTGTGTCTTCTGTGTTGCGTGTGTGCACGCTCGCACGTGGTTTCGGCATAGGGATTTTCCGGTGCGAGCTAAGCGTAGTTGGTATGGTGTGAGATATTCCGTTGGTTCGGGCTTCTTTGTCTATTTGGGCCGTTCCCGCTAGAGACGCAGGGAGCCTTAGTGTGGAGACGTGTTTCCTCTGCAAGAGTGCTTGAGGTGGCGTGTGTGGGGTATTCGTGCCGCAAGGTGGAAGCGGAGTCCTAGTTCTCCGGTCAGGGTTTAGGCTCCGGTTCGGGCTCCGTTTATTTAGGTCGTTTCCAACTATAGACTTAGGTAGCCTACGTGTGGAGACGTTTTTCTCCCGCAAGAGTGCTTTCGCTGTCGAGAGCGTGTGACGAGTGTGGAGATAAAACTGAGTTAGACGCGCAGCGACTTTGTGCGCTTGCGAATAAAGCTCAGTAAAATCCCCATTTTGCGTGTCTTGCTTTCCGATTCACGCCGTGGACTCATGACCCCCTTTAGTAATGATAAGTAGGTCAGCGCCAGAAACGCTCGTTTCGTGGCAGCCTGCGTATTGCGCGTAGACGCGCACCGAACGGCATCAGGCGGTAGGTTACGCCGCTAGGTAAGCGGTGGGTTAAGCCTACTCCGCCGAGCCTTCGGCGTTACAATATTACTAATGGTAATAAAAATGATACATTTGTATAGCGCCATCAGAGAGCTTAATCTCTTTCTAGGCACTTTGCATTTGCTGCTTAGGAAGCATGGTCGAATGGTTAGTGGCATGCTCAATGATAAGTAGTCTAAGGTGGTATCATTTCAGACGTTCAGCACGATAATACGTGTGTGTATCTCCTTCAGTAACTCCACAAAGTCATAAAGACCATGTGGGTGTTACGCAGGAGAGTTTTGTATAGCGCACTCACAGCCTAAGCGGCTTTCGGTACGCATTCGGTAGCCAACAGACTTCGTCTCACGCAACAAAGAGAAAGTGGGAAGCATAGCAGAGTCAGGAGAGCAGTTGAGGTAGTGAGTAGCATAGAATTAGCAGTTCAGGACCGCTGAAAAATATGTGCCATAGTCGGCAGTTGGAGAGTAGATGTCGTTGCGTATGCAGTAAATATGAATATAAGCACGTGAAATCACTAGTCTAGCATGTGCATTGTGGTCGGCAAATAACTGAGTTGGTTCAAGAGACAGTAAGCAATAATCGTGAATAGGAGAGTCCAATGAATGATGTAGAAAATTTAGCAAGTTGACCAAACTTAAGGTAGCACTGCAGCAGTTCTCGGGGTATGGAAATATGAGTACCGGGCTTAAAAAGAAACTACGTGTACAGCACGTCGGTAGAAATAATACATGACTCGATTCTTGGCCACACCTTTATCCTATTTGCAGTGACAGGCTGAAATCGAGAAATTGACAACTATAACCGAGGCTATCCAGAGAGTCTTCTCTTACTTCCACGACACTAGGTCAAGAAAAAACTAGCGGTTGAATATGCGGAATGACTAGTGATTTACACTTTCTCTCTATGGTCTATATAATTGCCAACCTCAATCTAGGTCCTCCTAGTTGGTACCTATGCTTAGATCCCAATGCAGCACATCGAACCATCTCAACTCCCGTGCAGCAAGTATTGCTGGCATTCCCAATGAGATGGCAGCTAAATTCGTAGCCGAGTTCCAGGGGTCAGAGGCTATTTCCCGGCAAGCCCCGCCACACTCCAACCACGCTGACGCTCGACGTGCCGCTGAGCTAGGGAAAGACGAGCGGCCGTCAGGTTAGACCTCTTTATAATATCGCATGCGTCAACACCAACAGGGGAACTAAACAAGTCTACAGGAGAAGGTCCTATACAAAGTGCACTACAGGGGCGAAAGACAACGCAGCAAGCACGAACAAACGAGTTAGTTGGTCAGTCGGCTTCCGTAGCCCCACCATTGTACCGACTCCGAATCCAAAAGTACGAGTGTATGCCGTAAAAGATCCAGCTAGCTGAGTAACTGATTGGCTTGTCGGAGTCAACAACGAGCGTGCTATCCAGCTCAGCTCGGGGCTTGGTCACTCGTTGCCGTGCGTGCGTGGCCGCATCGCCGGAGCACGCCTGCAACCATCCAGGTGCATAACTCGGCGAGACCTAGAGCCTCCAACACCACGACCTACTCGGCCAACTTCTCCTACCCAAGAGCATCGGTGACCTCATGTCACCACACATACCAGGCCGTGCCGTAGGTCCGACCGGCCAAGCCGGTGACCCTTACCCTCATTATAGCCGTCCGGTCCCAGCCAACCGAACCTATCCTCGGTACAACTTCTCAAATTAATTTCTTGGATGCTTGGAGAGCATACGAAGTAAAGGTACGGTCTCCAAAGAATTTGAGGTACGAACGAGATGCAGGTACATGATTCGATTCAGACAAGCAGGTGGTACGATGCTTAGCCTGATGGGGGAGTAGATCTGATAGGTAAGATGGAGCCAAAGAATGGAGGGGTCTAAAAGTGAGTGACTAAACTTGAAGTTGATGCAATGCTTGGCTGGGAGCCTGTGCAGGTCGGTGAGAAGTAGTGTGATGTGGCAACTGAGAAGCTCACGACAGACAAACCTGGCTGCATCGCTTTGCACCAACTGCAAGCACTTGATTTCGCAGGTCAGTAGACCAGCTAGCAGTGAATTACAGAAGTCGAGACGGGTGTCATAAATGCATGGACCAATTTATATGTAGTATCACTGTCTAAGCAAGCCAGAATTTGAGCAATATTGTGTATCTGAAAGTTCTCAGACGAGTGGAGCTGATGTGGTCGTCTAAGGAAAGGTCAATTTAAAGCATAACTCATATGCTTTGTAACAGAAGATCCTGGCAGAGCCAATTTTGACCATAAGGGTTCTTTAATTTCCGAATCACAATTGGTTTGCCTATAATTAGAAAGTTTTTTTTTATTATCAATTTAAGAAAGTGTGCTACCAACCATGTGTATTTATCATCAATACATGCAGCAAGGGAGTTGAGAGAATCCGATGTGCTGGAGGGCTGGTAGGGATCAAAGCAAAGGTACAATTGATTGCTATCTACATAGAACTGAAAGCCTAGGTTTATGTTTGGCATTCACACTGGTAAGAGGGAGTGTATAAACCGTAATGAGAACGGGACCAAGCACAGATCTCTGAGGTACCCCATATTTCAGAGGTTCATCGGATAATCTCCATCTCTTCACATTAACAATACTCTGGAGTCTTCTATTGAGATAGGACCTGGACCATTGCAATGCAGTGCCAGTTTCCAGGTGATAAGAGAGGCGCCAGGTGAAGGACTTGGCAATCGATAGTATCAAAAGCTGCCCGAAAATTTGAGCTGAACAAGCAAAGAGACCCTGCATTCCTAAGAAGGTCGTTATGCACTCGAAGCAATGCGGACTCTGTGGAGTGATTAGCTCTAAAACCAGACTGAAACTTACTAGCTAGGTGTGAAGTTTAAATATACGAGGTTAGCTGGTCTGTCACGACTCGTTTCATTGTCCTTGATAGGAACGATTAATTCGCACGCTCCTAAAGCCTGGAACTCACTCTCGACTTGCGTAACGTCATCTTCTGACTTGTCCTTATTTAAAAAGAAACTAAAAATGTATCTATTTATCACAGCATTTAGTGGATCCCTGTGATTCGACGATTATGTGCTTATGCATGCTGACACGGTACATGGTACCACTAACCAAACTTGCATGCTGACCCTGTGCATGTCGCCCCTAACCCTGTTGCTCCTGTTGTTTTTGTTTATTTTATGCTACCGCTAATCATTCAATCGTGCTTCCTATGTAGCAAATGTAAAGTGCCTAGAAAGATATTGAATTCTCTGAGGGTGCTATAACAAATGCATTATTGTTATTATTATTATAAACAGTAGAGAGGAGACCGGACGTAAATTGCTCTTCAAGCTCTCTTGGTCTAGTCTTGCTTTCTTAAGTAGCTTCCTGGCTATACAGCCTTTTTAAAAGTTACTTGGACATGACCTGAGACTAATGACATTTCTACTAGCGAGATAGTCAGTCACGCTGCAAGATGGTGCACTTGCGTCACGTGGCAAGATGGTGCACCTCCGTTAAGAGGCAAGGTGGCCAAGCTGCTGTCTTCGGTGATGGAACTACTATGACTCAGCGAAGCGAGTCCACGGGCAGTGAGCTGCCTGTATTTATGACTTTAGTTATGCATGGCAGCAGCATATCTATGTATTGCAGAAGCAGGACAGTGGGAATAGGGTCAAGAGGACTAGTTGCCTTTTTTTTACTTTGATACGAACTTCAGGATAATATGATAATAATATAATTCATTTGTATAGCACCCAAAGAGAACTTAATCTCTATTCAGGCGCTCCACATATGCCATGGGGGTCGAGCCTACGACCTCGGCCAGATCTTGGTCAGGGCGAGCACCTTAACCATTGGGCCAAACCAGCACGGCGACCAGTTAACTAGGACACGGGTGAGATGTGTCCCCTTATGTCAGCAATGTGTGACTTCGTATTTAATAAGGCACTACCCAAAACCAAACTTAGCTTGGCCGAAGGCTAATACATGCATGCCGTCCTCGCCCCAACAGGTGAGTGGCTGTCACTTGCAGGTATATCTTAATCTGCACTTAGCCACAGTGTAGCGTGTAACGCTATAACGGATCAGCTTCCGGACCAAACAGCCAACCCAAACACACTGACCGAAGAGGGAGAGGGGCATATCCTGTTTACCGATGTTCTTCCTACAGATGGCTGACAAGCTGAAAGGTCATAGGTCTCGGAAGGCTGACTACAGCCTATAGAACTCTGTTAATATTGCCCAGTTTCTCTCTAAATCAATGGTGCACCGGGCATCAGACAGCTCTTCTCCCATCGTTAACCCATAGTGCTGTACTGCTAAGGAGCTTACATCCGGGTACGCTTGGCTTCCCCCAGGTCTCAGCATAAGGGAATGTGCTCAAAGTTCACAGCCCAGGTCGAGGGTTCAAGTCCTACAGCCGACATCTTTTTGATTGCCTTCTGCAAGCCAGCCAATAGACGCAAAGTCTCCTCGGCAGTTAAATGAAGCTGTTGAATCAGCTAACCTTAATGCTTATTTTTTTTTATTCCAACTGCCCACTGGCCTACCATTACTAGGTTGATGACGAACCCTTCACCGGCTGCTAATAAGATCCTAGTACCTTTACCGGCTGCTAGTAAGATCTATGACCTGTCCTTGTACCAAATTAGGATAGAAATACCAACTCTGGCCTAAAGAAATCAAAATCTTGAAAGAAAAACCACAAATATATTTGTGGATTATCTCCTAATGCTTGTCAAGCCTAGACTTGTATGCTACAAAAAGCCTATTTATGTTACTGGTTTTCTTAAAGGAGTGGCAGGTAATAAAAAAGAAATAATGCATATTCACAAAGGTTCACCAGGTTCTGCATAGATTTGAAACAGCCGGCACACTCAGGATGCAAACCAGGACATGATGACCAACGCAAGAGAAAAACTGGATCGAAAAAGAGAACGACTTGCTATCTTGACCGGATTGTCACCCCATAAGTCCCAAAATCCCGTACACTGCCATTCTGTATGACTTTAAATTCACCAGAATAGAATATGCTATGCACGAATAGGCTGCTATCCAGCTTATAAATTTTCAACAACATGAAGGAAACAAAACTGGTCTCGCATGCGACTATTTTCTTTGCACCCATGAACTCGGTCGTCATGCATTTCTGCAATGAATAATGGAGAATTACAATGATCTAGTTTTCAAAGAAGTGGTATTTAAAGTATCTAATTATCAAAAAGTTTCCCCAACTGCTTATGGGAATAGCTGAGCAGACCAACTATTAGGAACTGCTCATGCTGCCTCATGCCAGGGCCACACAAGGGCTTTTGCATGCCAACAGTTATAGCCCACGGTTATCTTGCATACACTATACATGAACAAGAAACCATCTTGATTATGGAATGAACACACTGCACGAGTAATGCATAAACAGTACAGAAAATCTAAGTCAGAGCAGCCCACTCTTCGGTGATCAATTGTCGTAGAATCGTGACTCTTGACGCGAGTAATGACATCTCATGGTCTGCATGACTAACTACAGCTGGTCTTGTTTTGTCGGTCTCCACCGTAATTCCCTCCATATCTCGCCATTTCTATCTCTCCCTGTCTCTGTCTTTCTATCTCTGTCTGTCTGTCTGTCTGTCTGTCTGTCTGTCTGTCTGTCTCTCTCTCTCTCTCTCTCTCTCTCTCTCTCTCTCTCTCTCTCTCTCTCTCTCTCTCTCTCTCTCTCTCTCTCTCTCTCTGTGTCTCTCCTCTCTCTCCACCTGTCTCTGTTTGTCTGTCTGTCTTAGTCTCTCTCTCTCTGTCTCTCTCTCTGTCTCTCTCTCGCTCTCTCTGTCTCTGCTCTCTCTATCTCTTCTCGCAGTTTGCCTCTGTCTGGCTATGTCTCTCCTCTCTCCCCGGCTCTGTCTGTCTCTCTGTCACCGTCTTTCTGTCTCTCTCTCCCCTTCTCTCTCTCTCTCTCTCTCTCGAGCTGGTTTGGTCCAGCGGTTAAGGTGCTCGCCCCGACCAAGGTCTGTCTGAGGTAGCAGGCTCGAGCCCCGAGGCATATGTGAAGCACCTGAATAGAGATTAAGTTCTCTTCGGGTGCTATACAAATGAATTAAATATATATATATATATATATATCTATCTCTTTCTCTCTCTCTCTCTCTCTCTCTCTCTCTCTCTCTCTCTCTCTCTCTCTCTCTCTCTCTCTCTCTCTCTCTCTCTCTTTCTCTCTCTCTCTGGGCAGTAAAGCAAAGCCTAGAGCTAGCAGTTTTCCTCTACTCACCGGCAGGCCGTAGATTGAGACTTTCACCAGTCGCTTAATTCTAAACTCCATCTTCCTCTAGCACCTCGTGGTTCAGCTGCTGAGGTCACTCGTCACTCCCTTGAATGTAGACACTGAGGTGCTGCACGGAATTGAGCGAAATGATTCCAAATGGGTCGCTGCTACCCTAGGGATGGGCCCACATCTTGTATATCTTGTTGACAAAGAAGCTAAAGAAGCGACCGTCGCGTGAATCCTAGCTGATTAAACAGCCTTTTTGTATAGCGACAGAAGAGCCTTTACGGCTACCACCGCCGCTTGCAGTGGCGATAAGGAATCGCCCACCGCAGGAATCGAACCCACGACCTCGGGACCGATGTCGTGAAAGCAACCGCCTTACCTAGTGTGCCATCACGGCTCACCAATCACTAGCTAAGGAGCTAACCCTGGAGAGGTTAAGGATATGGTGGATCGTAGACATCATTTTTGGATTGTGCATCTCTGATTCTACAATGTTTCTATGGAAGCTAGACTTGGCCTTTGCTAGGCTTGATCGGTACGATATACAGTAGTGGTCATATGACTGTCGATGAACAGTCAGTCCTGATGTTTTGTATGCTTTTTCAAGCTTTCGCTTAGTAGACCTACCTCATTAAATTACTTCGGTAAACCATAGGCCGTCTGGGCGAGAGTGCACAGTTCGGGTTGTCAGAGGTGCAAACTCGTCAAGCATGAGTGCTAGTATTGTGTTGTAGCATTCTACTAATGACAGGTCAGAAGGGAGATTGAGCATCAGGAGCAAAGAAGATATTCTCGCTCATACAGCATCGATATCGCGGATTTTAAGGTTTCGTGATTAACGGGTGACTTTAGATGCAGATGACACACATTGATGACCGAGTGCTATCTGCTTGTGGTCAGATGAGCAAAATTTGGTAATAATAGGTGATGAGTGTCCAGTTGTAGGCGATATTTGGTTGAGTGTGACCCTTGATGTGAGCAGGGTAGTGCACATGAGACAAGTCAGTCACAACACGAAATTTGGTGTTGAAAGCATCAGATTTCCAGATTAGGTTCTCATAAAGCGCCATATAACCAACCTTATTGTTGTTCTACATACTAAAACTATGACAATGCATTGTAAGTTTTACAGGAAGCTTGACCGACTTTGGTGATTTTAAGGCTGCACATTGCATATCATTTAAGGTTCTATGCATAATATATTGGTGGAGATGGTTTATTAATTTCCACATCAAGCAACATGCACTAGATAACTTGAATGTGTATTCAAAACATATTTCAATATGAATACAAAACTTGACTACACTTTTGAACTTGACTATTTTCTATTATTAGATTTTGCAAAATTACATAAGCAAGTCTGAGGACCGCTACCGGTTCTAGGCCTCGAAGGCCACAATGGCTCATCAACTCACCTCAAATTCATAGCCTTTACAGGACCACAAAGCAAAAACATTCCACCGGTAATGCACATATGCCGGCAATGAGCCTTCGCTGTTGAGCTCAAACGCAGGCAATAGTGATCAGTAATATTTATTGATACTTGCAAGCCACTAGGAGACGTGCAGTCAATAAGCGCTGCCGTTGCACTACGCCTGTCTCTATACTACAATACCGCAGGTTTTTCTGCAACACCACGTATTCAAGCGATCGCTCACCAATGGCAACACCTCATATTTGCTATTATTCTCAGCCTACTGGTAGTACTATATATCACTAGCTGACAGCTGGACTTATCCTGGCGATCCTACCAACGATATACACACAATGGGTAGTGCGAGCCTTGCCAAGATGACGACTGCACAAGCAGCATATGCATAACGAAAGAGCAAAAGAATGACAGTACTTATGACTTCACAGGTGGCTGGCTGGGGGAAGGGAGCAAGAACAAGCATACTACCGAAGCTCAGTGCTGTGAATAAATAGCATACAAAAATAAGCAGAGCCACGGAGCGACAACTATATGGCCACCATGGCCAAGCGGTATAAACCACAGCCGAAGCGCACAGGCAAATATGGGTGTAAAACAAACTGCGTTGTAAATGATTCACAATATCAAGCCACAGCCGGCCACCACTTTGCTGCCGGGGACGGCCACAGCTAGCAGCTTAAGCAGTGTGCTGGTCAGCTGACTACGCACAGGTGCTGAGTGCTGATGCGAAATGCAAGAAAGTGGCACACGCAAAATCAAAAGCGCGCCACCATCGGTGCCGCCCTGACACACTCGCTCAGAAGCAGCAGCATGGCCATGCACCGGCAACCACTCTTGCTTTCGAGCACGGCGGCATTGGGTGGTCAAAGCCACCGAAAATGGACTGCACAGCGCTAGCACGACAAGCCAGTGAGCAAATGGCCATTCGCACGCGACCTCCCACCCCCACTTCTGCCACGGGCCAGCTGCTGCGTCTTGACCACGGTCGACGGTTTAGCTCCATCCTATGCCGGGTTCCATCCGGCGTCCACACGCTGTCGCTTGGTTGCAATGTCATAGTCACCGGTGCCGAGAGGCCCGGGCGGTGGGTCGCTGTGATGCCTTCTCGGAGACAAGTGAGCGCCGTGGACAGGCTGGGGCTGGCGAAGCTGATGCCCAGAGGTGCCAGCCTGCACCGTGAGGCCGCCTGCTGCTCCTGCAGCCCTCGATGTTCCGCCACCGCTGGGGGACAGCGGCTCGCTCTTCACTCCGCTGCCAGCCCCGATCGCCGAAGGGGGCGCGCCAGTTGACATGCTCAGCGAGCTCGAAGGCGAGCTGCAAGTATAATATGCCAATCGTGGACGTATCGCTGATCGGGATGAGCCAGTCGTAAAAATGTCAGGGCACCACACGACGGCTGCAGGAAAATTCAGAACAGAGAAGTTAGCAAGCAGCATGTAATGCAGGTAGTCCTGAGACAATTTCCTGTAAAAGACGACACTCTCTGGCTGGCAAGCCAGTGCATTTCAGAGTGCCCCATTGTGATCAGTGACACGTGTTACTAATCACGGCATTCACATTGAAAACGGCCTGACATTAAGCTCAATTGTGAAGACTGCTTCGACATCTGCTAACAGCGCTACCTAGCTCCAGGAATCACGCAAGGCTAGACACCTCTGTAACCCTGTAATGGCAAGGCCGCCAAAAAAGGGGCAATCAGGCCTTATATAAAAAAATATGGCCGCTAGGTTGGTCGGAATCCACGAAACTCTCATTACAGGTCCTCTCGGCGCCGGGGTCTTAGGCGAGGAGTAAGATGATTGTGTTCACGACCCAGGTAGTGGGGTTGAACACATCAGCATGCAATCTGTTATTGCACACTGCAAGTGCTATGATAGCCAATAAGCTTGTTCTGCTTAATGAGGCTGTTGAATAAGCAAACCGGGACTTGTACTTTACCAATCAGCTGCTGTGGTTGCACTAACTCGATTGGAAGGTTATGATGCCTCAAATGAAAGCTTCTCCTCACCCGGTTGAACTGCTGAAGCACGAGCCTCCTTACCCAAGCTCCTCTCAGGATAGTAGGCAGCTGTCCAGTTTTCTCACTGAAAAATTTGGGCAACAAAAACTAAGATGCACCAAGTCAGTGGAGCTGGCTTTACAAATCCTGAACGACGACTCTAATCTTCTTGGATTCTTCTGGAATTTCCTTTTGACCGTCATTATAAGCCGTCACTTCTGGCTTAGCCCAGTGTGGTTAAGGTGCTTGCGTCGATTAAGGTGAATGTATTTGATGATCGATACCGTGGACTCCATCCTCGTGGCACACGTGAAGCGCCTGAATAGAGGTTACATTCTCATAGGACGCAATACAAATGAATTTTATCTATATTTTTACTTTTAGGCTACCTGCTTCATGTTCAGGCCGCACGACTCAGTTGCTCATCCAAATTTTCCTTGCTACGTGCGATTAAGACCGTTGCTTGGCTACCGAATGCCTAATGAAGGCCGAAAAGGCATGTTTGAACACACGTAAGAACGCTCTATGCGGCCATGTCAATTTAAGTCGCTTCTCATTCAGCTGACACATGCGCGCGAACGCGCGCACAAACACACGCATACATGGAGAGATACAATCTTGAGCTCTAGCCATATCCCACTCTCCCCCGGCTCCTGCCTGTTAGAACTAAGCATCTGTTTATCAGAAATGGTTCCTTTGATGTGTACTGAAATCAGAATACTTTATTTGAACGCTAACCCCAAACGACTGCTCCTTTACCGGATGGGACATCATCTGACTCACAAAGACAGCAAATTGTTTGACCTCACAACATACACAGGAATTTAAGGGCTTTATTTAATAATTTCTATTTGGAGTTGATGGCCAGGTCTTTAGCCCCTTGGTAGAACCAGCACACGACATGTAGGACGGGGAAGTGGACGTCACGGCTGCAGTTTGGGTGCCACGATTTCTAGAGCAGAGTGACTCATCTAAACGATAATCAAATTCGACGAGACTTCATGGCACGTACTTTTGAGGCAAACGAGTGATGTAGTTGACTCTACCTGAGGGGTTGGGGTGCCTTGTTCAATTGAGAGCTGAAAATTCTGAGCCCCCTGCGGAGGTACACTGGCTTGTCAGTACATGACGTGCAGGCCCGCCTGCCACGTGACCTGTTAAACGTGAAGTCACGCTCGAGCTGTTCCCTCACCCAACGCATAGCAGGCAACAGAACCATGCACGGCAGAGCTGGCCGGTATGCTGCAGCTATTGGTGGGAAGGAGTTCTCTAAAGGGAGCTCTTTTCAGGCATGTATAGCATCTGCTCTAAACCTTGGCAGCTCGGCTCTCACGACAAACTGTCATCAGCAATCAGAGACCCAATAATTTTTCAGAGCGGTAAACCGGTTGAAGACTTTAACATAGTTACTGCCAAGTATCACAACACCTAGCACTTCATGCCGATCAGGAATGCTGCGCAGTAACCGTCTTGATTAGTTTCCCATAAGTATGATTAGCAACTTCTCTTCTCCTTGCCCATTCTCCTCCCCTCCTCCCCAAGCCTATACGATGGGTAGAATTAATGATCTCTTGTAGTTAAGACCCTAATTGCAGCTCAAGTGTACCCTTACACTTTTTACATGTAATCTACATTATCTTAATAATGCTAAAAAACTCTCCTAACATTTTGAATACATTATTCCTACAAAACTTCTCTACCAGTACATAAGGGAAGGAGGTACGTATGGGGCATACCCGTGCTTCAATTATGATATCGTTAAATGGCCCTGGGTAATTAGCATGGGTCAGTAGACGACAGGCATCCTCTTTTTTTTTTACCATCACAGTATTGCTGAAACAGTTAATGCATGCAAAGACAAAAGAGCAGCAACGAATTGACCACCAAGCTCACCCGAGTGGAGAATGAGTCCGTATGCCAGCTGCCTGCACGGCAGCGGACAGGGGACCCTGGCTGCTCCATCCATTTGGCACGAGACCACTAGTGATACAACCAACAGCCATGCCTTGCAGATCTGCCGAGCTGAGCGCGAAGTCTCCTAGAATGGATGGCAAAAATGATGCATGCACGAGTCACGTTTTTTATCTCCAGAAATTTGCCAGCAAGCATGTAAACACAGAATGATAAACATGAGTGAACAATTACCCACAGCTAAACAAGTACTCACAGCTCGATAAAAAAGGTCTTGCTATGTATGCCCTGCATTTATGAAGTGATGCACAGGGTTAGAAAAAGAAATATCTTGAGAGCTCGTGTGCTTATCTGCATTAATTGGCAGAAGCTTGACACGTATCTCAGAAATCCCAAGACTTATGCAGACTCTCCTTGTGTGCTATATACTCACACATGAGGCAGCAAGCACAGAATACATTATTATGGTCTAGTAGCGAGCGAACTTCAATTGAACAAAGAGTGAGAGTTCCAGCTGTCCAGCCACAAGTGCCAGCAACCATCCAAGGTATATCCTATGGCAATGATAAAGGGATGGGGAGGGGGTGGAAGACTGACAGAGCCAGGCAGTCGCTCCCCTCTTCGAGAGGCAGGGCTGGTACAAGAAACACATTTGCTTACCCACTGCAAGGCCACAGGAGACTGGCAGGCTACAGTCTACAGCCAGGCATAGCACAGGCTCAGGCTTAGGTGGGGGGAGGGAGAGCAGAAGCCAGTCACTTGCACAGCTACTCGACCTGCCAGCAGACCCCACGTGCACACTCAGAGGGACCAACTAGCGATAATTACCGTTGGCAGCCGGATCACCTAATTGGGCAGTTTCTTAAGGGTCCACGAGGGCTCACACAATCTATCGCCAGTGTTTGCTATTTTAATGGCAGGGCAAGGGGATTCAGCAATTTGCTGGAAATTTGGCACGGCTGCAGTGCTCTGCCTGGAAGAGCACCTCGGAGATGCCAACGCCAACCCAAGGTGTGGTCACAAGCCAACGGTTTGCTGCACACCCAACTGCCAGCTTTGCTCTCCACGTGTCATGCACTCATAGCAATCATGCATCGAAGAAGTGTTATCTAGTCTAGTGCACTAGTTTGACCACTAACCGAAAAAGAGGTTTTTCCTGCTTGACTCAACACCTGGCATAAATTAGCCCAACCTAAGCCCACCCTTAACATAAAGTCTATTTTTAACACAGCACAAGAGGTAGGCTTATAGCAACACTCAATAAACGCACAATAAATGAAGGCATCTATCTAATTAATACCCATAACCTGAAAAACCTACTATGGACGTGTTAAGTGGCACCCTTTAGGGTGGCAAGCCAGTGCAGCAGGCTAGGCGCGCAGTTGGAGGCTGTGCCAGTGGCAGATCAGTGCCAGGAGACCTTGCTACTGACGACCGCCTGGTTGTCATATCTATTGAGCAGAATGCATTCGATGCCAGTTTCCATATTCACACCATCATCGACGTCGGAGGTACTAGCTCTATAGGAGCTCCAGACCATCCCTTAAGGGCCATCGTGCTTGGTCTGATGGAATTCGTCGTACCAAACAAATCTTCGAATAACCGTTTCAAGATTTTCACAAATACCATGTAACACGGCGCCGACAAGCCGATCACATGACCAGCACCACGAGAGCCGACATACTCAAAAAAGCAACACTAGACCAAGAGCAACGTCGGGCCCAGTCTCCCTTCTACCGTCCCTAAGAACGGACACTAGAACGAGTCGTGGCAGACCAGCTGAACTCATATTGAAACTTCAAACCTTGCTAGCAAGTTCCAGTCTGGTTTTAGAGCATATCACTCACAAGAGTCAACATTGCTTCGGGTGTATAACGACCTACTAAGGAATGCAGACTTAAGTAGAGTCTGGTGCATCCACATTCAGCAGGTACAGTGTTAGCAGGTACATGCACACGAAGGACGAATCACAAAGTATGATTTAGAAATTGAAAAACCTAATGGTCAAAATCGGCTCAGCCAGCATATCTCCTGTTGAATCTGCAGGAAATCTAGGTGTCTCATTTCTAATTGACCTTTCATTAGACGAACATTTCAGCTCCAGAGTCGGCCGAAGAAGTAAGGTGCTCGCACTTCCCGACCGAGGTCGCGGGTTCGAATCCAGCATAAGGCAACCATTTATTGCCAACTTCAAGTAGTGGCAATAGCCGTTTACGCTCTCATACTGCTATACAAGTGAGGTTGCTAATTCAGCTAATATTTATTCATTTATTCAAGTCTGCCTACTTTCAGCTACATAACACTGCTAAAATTCAAGCTCCAATCCATAGGGATACTACATGTAAATTAGTCCGTGCATTTGTGACATACCGTCTCGGCTACTGTAACTCACTGCTTGCTGGACTACCGGCCTGTGCAATCAGGCATTTACAGCTGGTGCACAACTCTGCAGCTAGGCTTGTCTGTCGCGAGTTACAGTTACCACAGCACACCACATCTAGCCGACCTGCATTGGATCCCAGTCAAGCAACACATCGACTTTAAGGTTCTGTCACTCATTTTTAGGGCCATCCATTCTTTGGCTCCAGTCTGGCTATCTCAGTGGGAGACTCCACTATGTAAAAATAGGCATAGATCATCAGAGGAATCACTAAAGTACCTCAGTACTCTGTGCTCGGTCTGCGCTTTCCTTCAAAATCTATTGTCACCCTCTTACCAATGTTATTTCGAAGCATTACTTAGGCTTGCCCTTTCAAGCACATGACACAACTGTACATATGCTTTCATCCATATCTCTCTTCCAGAATGTCAAACTCTCAGCTCTTTACTGCTTGCATTGCTGACATCTAAACTTAGACGACAGCCAACCTTCTCGAATTGAATGACGATACTACCAACTTAAAATTTATTTACAAACCTAGTAGGAATCAGCAATTGGAAAACTTAAAACTCCAAATCAGCTCAGCCAGCATATGAGCCCGATGGCGGTAACCTGGGTTACATGGTGTGCTCGGACTGCGATAACTACCTGAATATTGATCCAAACTATATGCAAATAGACTAAAGAAATGTCGGGCTTGCAGAGTTCTATTCGTCAGCAGAAAAACAGCGATTTCAAAAACGATGAATTTTATTGTGCAAGTGCGCAGCGACTGACCAGATCCAGGGCTCGATAACAAAAATCGAGCCTATTTTTCGAGAAAAAGCTCAAGATTGATGGCTGATTTGGCAACTGCTGGTGCTTTCTTCAGGCGCTCCATAGAGCATATCTGCACGCCTGGAGCAGTCTTCTTCTGCTCTTTTTTCTGCCACGAGTCTGCACCATATCGGATGCCCGCCAACGGCGCGCCAATATTGTCAGGATCTCCGTCCTCACTATCAGCGATACTCATACCACCTGCATATCTTTTCAGACCAGCAGGTGGCAATAAAGTTCCCAGTAAATATGAACTTGCACACTAGTTATTTTGCATTGTTCAGAACATCATTGCTAACACCTTTTATATCATCATTATAACCAACCATAGCGTGCATCCTTGCATTAAGCTTTTGCACACACAATTCTTCAGATTGCTTCGACATGATTCTGACAGTGCAGCTCCTGAATAAGGTCAACGGCATTTTCAACTTCGAAACGCTTCATTGTTTAGAGCAGCTATCCGAAAAATAAATAATTAATCGCGATTCTACTTGCGGAAATTCGGTAACCCGCTATAATGCCATCGGGCTCATATCATCTGCACAAAATTAATACAGTGATCACAAGTGACCTCTCACTAGGATGACCATATAAGCTCCAGTCAGTATACTTTCAGCTATGTTATAATCTCAAATCAGGACTGCTTAAACAGGGATACTACATCAAAATGAATTTGTGACATCAGTCTCGACTTGTGTAACTCACTGCTTGCTAGTCTACTGATGTATGCTATTAAAGGCTTACAGCTGGTGCAAAATTCTGCAGCTATGCTTGTCTGTCGTGAGCGCCCCGATTGCCACATCACACCACTTGTAGCCGACCTGCACTGGCTGCCAGTCAAGCAACGAATTGACTTCAAGATTTTGTCACTCACTTTTAGGTCTCTTCATTCTCTAGCTCCAGCCTACCTATCAGAACTCTACAACCAGACTAGGCATCATGCCACAAGCTCTTATGACTCAACATCTATGTCTCGAACGAGCACAAAATCCTTTGGAGACCACACCTCCAGTTGGTGAGCTCCTAAAGTCTAGAACTCTCTCCCGACTGACATCACATCTCCTGACTAGACGACATTTAAAAAGAAGCTAAAAACGCACCTGTTCCTCGAAGCAGTTGTGCAGTCCTTGGGTGCTGACACTATGCATGCTACCACTAACCATTTGATCATGCTTCCTTTACAGCACATGTAAAGTGCCTAGAAAAAGATTAAGTTCTCTGAGGGTACTATGCAAATGTATTCTTAATTATTACTAATGCCAAGCAAATCACGATATTTTTCCTTGAATATGCAAGTACAAATAAAAATAAGCTGCTGTGATGGAGGCCTTAGAAGAGCAACATTTAGCAAAAGGGTAATGCAGCGAATGACAGCACTAGTGGCCGACTTACCGGGTGCCAGAAATGAATTTGCAAGTGCAGTTGGTGGGTACGACATCGACGCCCCCGACGGTGTTGACAGAGAGACGACAGGAGTAGCCAGGTTGGCGTTCAGCCGAGAAAGACCCTAAAAACAATAGCGATGGGCACCGTAAGGCAACAGAAGGAACATTTTCGAACAGGGCTCTGCAAGGGTGGCCATGCTGGCTTCCGGTGCACCATATTGGCAAGGTTTAAAGTCAGAGGCTCACGGAATGCAGCACCAGGCATACACGTGACCCCTGCCAGCACAGACTAGGTCCAGCATGCAGCTAATTCAGCGCCCAAGCCCCTCGCGAGTGCTTCGACGTGAGCAGCAGTGGCTACGGCAGTGGGTGGCCCAGGGCCCATAGTCGTAGGCTGGTCGCCAACTTGAGCTCATGGGCATCAGCCACAAATGGCTGAAACTAAAAAACAAAATAAAGTAATAAACTAAAGCAAATTCTCACGGCCTAATTCGAAGGCAAGCATGCCACCGCCACTGCTTTCGGACTTGGTGATGTGTTGCCGGCAGCTCAGCTGCTCGGGACAACCTCTCGAGTTGCTCCCACTTTCTCTTTCCCTCCAAGTGCACACCCTGCCGGTCACAGGTCTGTCAACTGACCACCGGGAAAGGCTACGCTATTCAGATGTCACGTTCCACAGTGACATACAGTCTCGGCTCTGACCTGCTATCCCCACCTTGTCACAAGCCAAGGGCCACTGGAGTTTCAATACATAGCATGAGTATGCTTAACCCTATTGCCAAAAGCCAGCAACTTCGGAAGGGGTAGGAGGAAAAGGAGGGTCTAATTGCAATGCCTCGACGATGGCACTCGGTCACGCAGTTGACTACCTGGTCGGCATTCGGTGGCAAGTCGCCACGAGAAGTCGGTATGACGACACGCAGATTAGGATGGCCACTGGCCGATGCACGCTGCTGCTGGACGAGCGCTGAAGCTGCTGCAGCGCTGGAAGGCAGAGGTTGAGGGGATCGAGGCGGCGGCAGCTGCCGGTGCCCTCCTGGTGACAGTGAACCGGGAGACGGTCCTCGGTGGAACTCGCCTGGCGACACAGCGCGGTGATACTCTGTGCCCACGTCAAGCATGGATGCTGAAACGCACAGCAATAGGTATTAGGAAAAGCACAGCTGCCGATGCACGGCGGTCAGCAAAAGCTGACATGGCAGCAGCAATCGGCCTTCCAAATCCCTTTCCAAGAACACACGAGAACTCCACAGGATGCACACTAACTTCACAGAAGCAGCCAGCTGGATGCCAGTGTAACATTCAGAAACTCATTTAGACTGCTGCAGATGCATATCGAAGCAACACATGGAAAATCTTCCGGGTTTAGGGGTAGCATTCAGTGAACACAGACGAAAATTCAGCTGGCACTCCTTGCAAGGCTGCTGAAGGGATGGCTGCATCGAGCACTACAGCCCTGCTTATAAACTGACATACAAAGTTGTGGAAGGAGCAAGCTACGAAGAAACAAACAAACAAATCAAGGACCGCTCTCAAACAATGCACATCAGGCAAAACTTGCTTCGCTTTTGGTTGGTGAAAGCAATTACAAGGTCCACACTTAGATTATTACAACATTTAGTTAGCCGGTGGTTTGATATCATAGCAGAAAAGCTACCATGGTCCGATTTGTGAGAGTCGCACTGTTTGTACACAAGCATGGCATGAGGCATACTTGCAACCCCACCAGTGTCAACATATTATCATTATAACAGTAATAATAATACTAATAATAGTGCATTTGTATAGCCCTCAGAGAACTTAAATCTCTTACTAGGCGCTTTACATATGAATACTTTGTCTCCATTTAGGAAGGCACTAGCTTTTCACACACCCGAGAACGACAAGTGACAGGACACACTCCTGCTATTCTCTCGTACCACTACTGTGACACTAGTAGAGTAGCTTGGCCCCACATGAATCCGATCCTCAGACAACAGGCTTACCTAACCAGGCTGTGCCTGGTGCCACTGTATGTCCAAAGCCTCGAGCAGGCCTAGGGCAGTGTCATGTCATGCATGCCCCAAAACTTACAGGCTCCGCCCAAGCACACGACAAAAGATATTTTCCAACTGCCAAGACCAAGTACAATGCAACAAGATACAAGCTACTGCGAATCTCAATTTAATAGTGTACAATACAATACCAATGGAATCATCTGCTTTATAAATGTCTATTTCGTTTCACTTCTGTCTGCAAAACCGTGATCACCACACTGTACACACCAAACAGTGCCACTGTTTGAGACATATTGCAAAACTGCATATTCAATCGGCTACCGACATGCTAGGTTTTAAAACTAACAACAAAAATAACAATGGGGAGCTATCAGTCAGTACGGGACATAAGTTAGTGCTTCCAATCCACCAAGCCAGAAACAGAAACAGCAAACAAATGCTTGCCACTGGCTTCCTAGGCTTTAGCCGGGTCTTAATCGTTTGAGGCACATTCACTGTGATTCTGCTAACAATCCGAAATGAAGTGCAAATAATAAATGCTCACGAGCACAAGTCCACAGCACCTGCCGGCACTGGAACTATGTCAAACATGCTGGCCATGGCATGTTCACTGGCTGAAGGCTGCCGTAAGTGAAATACTTCTGGTTAGACAAACGGAAGCAACAAACCCGGTGGCACAAGCACTCACGAGAAGGATTCTGCCGAGGACTGTGGCCTTGACTGGCTGCTGAAAGCTGATGGCCAGGACTTCGAGGATGAGGAGGAGCAGCATGGCCACCGGCGTTGCTGGCAGCACCGAAAGGTACGGGACTGTGCGACGGCACGGCGACAGGCATCGTGCTCTGATACGGCGATAGCTGCAAGAGCAGAGGTACTGGCACCTTAAAAAATGAACAGCCATCTTGCAGCACTCTATTGCAAGCCGCTTAACTTTTCAGAATAATGTCAGCTGCCTATGATACAGGAGGAGCCATCGAGCAGGATTGGCAAGTGAGCTGCCGGACCAAGCCACCAGCAGAGGTGCAGCAAATAGTTGCAATTTATAGAATGGTTGGGCTCCTTGAAAATGGTGGTATACCTAGCGACATTTACTTCTGTTGTGCATTCGTAGTGCACAATTGTTCAACTAATAATGATAATAATAATGTTGTATTTGTATAATGCCCTCCAAGAACTTTACCTCTTTCTAGGCCAGTGGTTCTCAATCTTCCTAATGCCGCGACCCTTTAATGCAGTTCCTCATGTAGTGGCGACCCCAAACCATAAAATTATTATGTGCAAAATGTGGAAATGCATGTTTTCTGATGGTATTAGGTGACCCATGTGAACTCGTCGTTCGACCGCCAAAGGGGTCGCAAACCAAAGGTTGACAACCGCTGTTCTAGGCATTTCACATGTGCTATAAAGGAAGCATGACCATATACAGATGTGATGATGGGAATGTCACTACCGTATGGTAAGACAACAAATGTGGCACGATTTGCTGAAAGCTCATACAAATAAATGGAAAGAGATTTAGATCTCTAAGGGTGCTATATAATTATTAACCCTACCTAACGACTACCAAGAACAGTCTCTTGTTCAGCAAGCTTAGATGGTGCCTAAAAACTAGTTATAAGGGGCACATGACATCGAAAAGTTGAATATTATTCATATTCTTCATGTTCATCAGCGTATGCTGATGCCTGTTTGCAACAAACTGTGAAGTTCAGGTCTGGATCAGTATTTGAATCTGGATGATGTAGGGAGGCTTCGAAGCAGGTGATATATGGGTCCTTCAATTAAGGGCTGCATCACAAGTGGTGGCGATAGCCATTAACGCTCTCCAGCCATTATAAAAATGGTGCTGTTAAATTATCTAACATTTGACAGCATTGAGGGCATAATGAATAAATATAGCAAGTTACCTTCGAATTCTTTACAACTTTGCTGTGCCCAGTACATCATGACTTCTAGGCACTAATTTTATCTACAAACAGAAGGGACGACCCAAAAAATACTGCTAGCACTGTGCTGCTGTTTCGAGTTAGGTCCCCTCATTTCACGAAGCTACAGTGGCCGAGTGGTGCCTGCCCGATCTTCACAACCCAGAACGTGGCCCTGCTGTGGGCGATCCTCAAGTGCCCACGTGCCCGCTGCTCATCTGCTGCTATATAAATGACGCTGTTGAATCAGCTAACTTTTAACTTGAATAATAATAAAAAATCAACCACAAAAATGAGACCAATTGCAATCGGCTTGGCATGCTATGCCTTCCTATGTAACTCTTGAGACTTGCTGAGTCCACACCAGCCCCAGTAGTAATAAAGGAGGGGTCACATTTTGGCATCAATTTCACTAATTCCAAAATCCCGGTAGATTTTTAAACTGCCTATGGCAACAGTCGATCAGACGGCCATAGCTGGGGGGGGGGGGCTGGCAAATGATACAGCTACTAGTGTAGCTAGACTTATATTAATGGTAGTCATAATATAATAAAACCATACCCAAACAGGTTATTTCTGATGGACTTCACTAAACTATGAGCAAATATGCTAAAGTATATGAGTGTGGATATGGAGAATCTTGACTTGCAGTACATGTTAGCCTGCTACTTTTCGTTTGCTCTGTCATGCCTAGCAGGCAGCACAGACCATCAGGTGGGAGAAGAGGGTTTCGCCTCACCAGTATGTAACTTGAGGCATGCATTTTACCTGTAGGACACGCATTTAACCAGCATAGCCATATGCACTCACGTGTGCACACACTCCCTCTCTCTAATACAAATGTCCCGACTTGCGCATTCATAAAAATGAATTTGTAATTTATCATTTGCAGGTGGCGTGTGAGTTAGTATGCCAGCTTACCCTGGGACCAGCTACAGGAGCACCGTGCTGCTTGCTTGGCTGCATCAACTTCTCATACTCTTGGTTTATCTGCTCATATCGCATCTGAGTCCTTGGTGTCAGCGCGAAGTCCTCTGGGTTCGAGTCCTCCAGACTGTCAGCTTCTTTGCCCTGTGATTCTTTCTTGTTCAAAGCCTAGAATTTACAAGAATAAACTGAAAATCCACTATCAATGCACGCTCAATCAATGCAATCGTCTGAGAATTAAGAGCAAGGGTGGCCAAGTCCTACCCTCCGGAGATACACATACGCATCAACTTGTGACAGAGTAGCGTCTACTTTGGAGGAACAATCGAGAATATGCATGAAGGGCTGTGGCCAATGCTGACATAACCTGTTCAGCAGCAGACAAGAGTAGCGTTTCTTTCACAGCACCAACGAGCGACAAACGAGACCCTATTGCCACTGCCTCACCGTGCTTCTCACTGCAGCTAAGATATGCACATTGCTCAGCAGCACACTATCGAGACAAACCGGATGATAACGATAAGCCGAGCGGTTTGATGTGAACAGCCGGTTGCTGCATTGCTACTAATACCTGAAAGTGCATCATTAGCAATGAATTTGCACTTCCAGATAAGAGCCAACCCAACTCGCGAAAAATCTTGAACTTGCTATGCGATAGATTTAGGCTGCCAGTACTGCCACACAAACCAAGCAATTGCTATCACTTTTCGTATTCTTCTCGACAGGAAATAGCATGCTTACTATGGGGCACAGCAGAGCACCAATCTTCAGTAGTGCATAGCACACCGAGGACAGCAGCAGCGGCACCGAGGATGCAGCTTCAGGCAGGGCGTTGCAGAGGCAGGCTCAGTGATCGCCTATACGAACAAGTGGCCAAAATACTGACCTAGCAAAAGTGCACGAGGCCAATGCTGAAGGCAAACTCAGCAAACGAGCAAGGCTGCTGACAGACTTGACCTTTATCAATTGCTTTCACCTAGCATACTAATAGTCTTCACCTCGAGCAGTTAAAAAAAACAGCTGCCTTCACCTCACACAGTGCCTTCAGCAGATTATGCCACGTTTCTGATCAGCCAGGGACCTCGAGAGGCTGGCATAGTCAGCCAGCAGACTCTTCCCGGCAGTTAGACAGGAGCTAGCTGAGCTGCCGACCAGGGCAGGCACGACGAACAATCCAGCAACGCACTATGGGCTACGAGGAATAAGGCAGGTTAGAACGATAGGGACTTCTGAACAGCCTCAAGGCAGCATAATTCTTATTTATACCCAAAATACACACTGGCAGTTCACATTTCTCGGCAAAGCAGTGCTGATTCAAGTTAATCAGTGTCAAGTCCTCATAGCCACATTAAGACCAGGTAAGCCAGCAGAGGAGCTGCAACTATAAAACACTTTCAATACTTGCAAGCCACTGAAAAAAGCCCTCACACTCGTCGAGCTACACACGCCCTCCAAAAATGGCCAGCTTCGGCACAAGGCACACACAAACAGCTGGACTCAGGCTGGCTACTTGGGGCGCGCAGAAGTGGGGGTTCGCGCATGTCTATACATTACAGACAGCTGCCCTTGTCCTGGTATGTACTAAGCAGGAGTGCTAAACACCAAAGCGGACGACCAGCACACGTGTACAAATAGAAATGTGGGACTCAGTTACAACCCATACGAGAATAATCACCGGAGCAACCGAGATCAATAAATTCCGAATGCCTGACTGTGTGTCCTCTGTAACATTCCGGGAAAGCACACCCGACAATCCAAATATACAGCAGATTAAACAACTGAGTACAACAATCAGTTATAGTCTTTGAAAGCCCTGCCACTACTAAGTTTCACGACTCGAACCCACGACCTGGGTCAGCGAGCAGTGAAAGCAAACTGCCCAGTGAGCGCCAAGGAGCAGGTGCAACCTAAAGCTAGCTACTGCATATAAGCCCATAATTCCTGGACAGGGGTCGAACACGATGGATGACTGGCTGGTCAGGTGATCATTGGAGTAAAGCTATATATTAATTTATTCGCTATTTATTTATATATTTAAACTGCAGGCATCTGTCAAAGTGGATGCAGAGTATTCAAGATAGTTATCTCATCAATTGCTTGATGGGAGAATTGATAATTCCTCCAATGACTTGTCAGAAAACCCATTTTTGTTCAGGGTACCCTTCAAAAAGAAACGTTTTTAGAAATGCCATCTTAAGCTTTGGTGCTTGGCATACGACCTGACCAAAGAATAAAAATAAATTTGCAAGAGAGGCTTATACCAAAAATAGTTATCTTGCCTAGCTAACAAATTATTTTAAAAATACTGTCGAAAAAACCTTACACCCCTTAATTCTCAGTGCTAGGGTTTGCCGGAGTGCAAAACCGAAGCCATATAGCATCCGAGGACTCCGGCCGGGAGTAATCCAATCGCATCCCCGAGAGTGGCAATAGTAGTCTTACACACAGGCCTACTAAAACAAAGTTAAAATCAGAATCTAGCAGGCAGATTTACCATTTTTTAAAGGCAATGCCATCTTTCGGGTAGCCCAATATGCACTGCTATGCAATCCAAGGATAACACACATATTAGCCCAGTCTCCTTATTTCCGGATTGGCCATGCACACACACATTTGCACACGTCGCAAATGCATGCACACACACAAAAAGGCTGTTTAATCAGCTAGGATATATATATATACATATATATCCTAGCTGATTAAACAGCATTTTTTGTATAGCGACCGAGGAGCCCTTACGGCTATCACCACCGTTTGCAATGGCGATAAAGAATCGCCCACTGCAGGAATCGAACCCACGACCTCGGGACCGATGTCGTGAAAGCAACCACCTTACCTAGAGTGCCATCACGGCTCACCATAGCTGCGAAATGCCGGTTGCAAAACTCGGCTGGAACTTTGTTATGGGGATAATGGCCTGATCAATACTGAATCCCGAGAAGGATCTACATCGATGGTGTCAAAATACAAACTTAAGTGGCCAGCTTAACCACCGGATGCAATAGTAAGTTTTCAACCATATGAACATCTCATATGATCAAAATAAAAAAACAGGAAATTTCAAGGTCAGCACCATGAGTTCTGATATGGGTAATCAGCAGCACAAGGCTCCAATAGAACAAAATAATAAGACATTTCTATAGCACTTAAAGAGCAACTAAATCATTGTCGGCACTTTATAGCAATCGGGACTACCCTGATCAGGATAGTGCCTCTCTGCTAGCACTCATAGATCTATTAGCAGCACCCGACACTAATGACCGCAAGATCCTTCTGGAGCCTCTGCACAATATAGGTTTCACTGGCACTGTCATAAACAGGGCTATGTCCCACCTCAGCAAGATACTCAATTGTAGATGTGATTGGCTGTCGGTCATCTAAGGAGCCCTTAAAGTATCTGGTACCTTGGGGTTTGCTCTCAGGCTCTCTTCTTTTCGGTATCTACTCTCCTAGTAGCATGCCAAACACAATCTTGGCTTTTATTTCTATACCGATGACAACACAGCTCTATCTATCCTTCGACCTTACTCCTTATCGGACTCAATTTTCCTTACAAACTGCACCTACGAAATTCGTGTTTGGATGGCTACTAACTTCTTAACGATAAGACCAACCTATTAGTTATGGGAAAACTTAGTCTCACCTAAATGTTTGAAGACATCACCCTCGAGATTGCTTCAGCTAGGTCATTCCCAAAACTTGGGCCAATAATCTAGCGGTAATAGTCTAAAACAACATGTAAGTAGATAAGTATATATCTTCCACAACAGAGTCGGCCTACTTTCAGCCAAGGAGGAGAATAGAAAACCAGGGCCTGCTTAGATAAGAGTACATCAACCAAACTTGGTGTTGCATCAGTGACATCACATCTAGATTAACATAACTGCCTTAACTAAGAACTCCTGGCCTTAATCGTCTACAACTGGTGCAAAACACCGAGGCTCGTCTGACCTGGCATTACCGGCATAGCTGCCAAATCATACCACTTCCATCTCATCTTCACTGGTTCCCTATCATACTTAAAAGGTTCGGTGCTTCATCAGCCACATTTATAGAGCAACAGAAGAGCCTGAACGGCTATCACCATCGCTTGGAGAAAGTAACGAAGGATCACCTGCTTCAGGATTCGACCCCACGACGTAAGTCATGCAGAGCGAGCACCTTACCCCTGGGGGAAGATACAGTGGCAAGCATCGATTTGATTTCAACATCCTCGCCTAGCTTATGCATCACTTCATTAGCTTTCACCTGCCTACCAATCCGACATCGTTGCTCCTTCAATATGGTCTAGGACCACTCGCTCCTCAGCATTACATCTCGCTGTACTTCACACTAAAATTGAAAACTTAAGGCGGTCGAGCTATTAGTTCGTACGCCCCAACAGTTGTGGAACTTCCAGCTATGGCCACTTATAAGAAAATAGTCGGCCGGCAAATGGACATTTTTACAGGGGGGTATACCCATATGCGAAGTGAAACTATAGCTAGAGTAAATCTGGGAAGTGGAATAGCTATTCTTATTAGCTAAGTATTCCTATATACGACATTCTCATATGCAGAGTCGACGTTACCTTGCATTTTTAATGTCTCAGTTAAAAGTGCAAATGTTCTGGCCAGCTTTGCCCATTCTTCCATTTCTTTTTTTTGGTTCCCGTGTGCTATTCTGTACATGATTCAGTAAATATTACTTGCTAGAGGTCTTATTAAGTAGTAGCCATCAGTGGCTTCACGCTTGCTTTTAACATACCGGCCATAGCATGTGTTATGCTATGTATCTAAGTCTGTACCTCCACAAAGCCACAAAGACTATGTGGGTGTTACGAAGGAGTTTTGTAAAGAGCACCCACAGCTTGACCGGCTTTCGGTACACATTCGCTAGCCAACAAATAACAATAATATAATAATGCACTTGATAAAGCGCCCTCAGAGAACCCAATCTCTCTCTAGGCACTTAACATTTGCTGCAAAGGGAAATGCAATTGAATGGTGAGTAATATCATGCTTGATAAACAAACTTCATCTCACTCAACAAAAAGAAAGCGAGAAGCATAGCTGAGTCAGGAAAACAGTTGAGGTGGTGAATAGCATTAAAGTAAATCTGCCGGAAAACGTGCCATAGTCGGCAGCAGGAGAATAGTTGCCGTCGTGTAAAGAATTGTGAAAGCGAGTTCCACAGTCAAGGACCTGCAGAGCAAAAGCTTTTGTCGCCAAAGGTCTTTAAGCAGACGAATGGAACAGCTAATTTATTGTCCATACTGGACCTGAGGGCATGAGGAGGCTGAAGCTGGTGCAGCAGTTCGGCTTGGTATGAAGGAGCCGATCAGTGGTGGGCTTTGCAGGTCAGCATAAAAACTTATTGCCCTGTAGCCATTGATTAACCGGCAGCCATTTAAGCTCTTTCAGCAAAAGAGATAGTCAAACCTCTGAAATTTGCAAACTAGCCTTGCAGCCAAATTCATTGCCAGCTGCAGTTGTCTAGCAGCTTTTTGGTAGCCCGGACAAAAGGAAATTATAATAATCTAGCCGGTACACAACCAAGGGACCAGTTAAATTCTTTGCAATCCACCGTGGATGACAGTTCCTAATCTTAGATAAGGATCAGTTGTGCTGGCAAGCTGTGGAAGCAGTCTTCTTGTCATGTAATGTATCTCCGTCAGTAACTCCACAAAGTCATAAAGACCATGTGGATGTTACGCAGGAGAGTTTTGTATAGCGCACTCACAGCCTAAGTGGCTTTCGGTACGCATTCGGTAGCCAACAGACTTCGTCTCACGCAACAAAGAGAAAGTGGGAAGCAGCAGAGTCAGGAGAGCAGTTGAGGTAGTGAGTAGCATAGAAGTAGCAGTTCAGGACCGCTGAAAAAGATGTGCCATAGTCGGCAGTTGGAGAGTAGTTGTCGTTGCGTAAGAAACTTTAACGAAGCTTTCAAAATCTAGGCAGCTGTCAAAGACGACACCTAAATTCCGAGCACACGGTGATTGTCACACAACAGCATCACCTAATAGAGGAGCAAAGCCTTCTAGCCCAGTCACAGGCTTGGGGTGTCCTATGAGCAGCAGTTCTGTTTTATCGTGTTTGCCGACACCCAGGATCGAATGTGTGCAAGGCAAGCATTAAGTTTATCACCAGCTTCAGCAGATTCCAACGTTTTAAATGACAAATACAGCTGAGTATCGTCAGCATAATAGTAATAGTCGATTCCTGGACCCGAATCGCTTTCTTTTTCTTCTTCTTCAAAGGTTCAATATAGCCGGAGAACAGTGAAGGACCGAGGACAGACCGTCGTGGAACTCCACAGGTGACTGTTCTGCTGGATGAGACCTGACCCTCACACGAAATGGATTGAATGCAACCGAACCAAGTACGATTTTAACCATGCCAGTGCTTCATCTGCCAGACCGATGGTTGTTTTCAATCGTATAAGTAAGATATCGTAAAATGGTGTCGAAGGCAGCTGACAGATCTAGCAGTGCTAGGACAGTGACATTGCCATCATCGTTGCTTCATAGGATGTCATTGGTTGCACAGAGGAGAGCAGTTCCAGTGGTGGTGGTGCTTGAACCCCGATTGAAACTTTTCTGAAATGAAATTATTTTCAACGTGTGCTACCAGCTGCTTAGCGACAATTTTTTCAAGAACCTTTGACAAAAAAGGAAGAAGGGAAACTGGGCAGTAGTTTGCAAGGACCTCTATATCTAATCCAGGCTTTTTAAGTATCGGTCCAACGATGGCCGATTTGAAGGACTTGAATACAACACCCTTTCCAGAGAAGCATTAGATCATAGCACTTGTTTGCTTTTGCATGCTGGATACCATGCATGTCAATTAACCCTAATGTATTGTTTTTTTTGCAGTGACTTGTAAAGCTCCTGGATAGAAACTAAGCTCACTTAAGGCATTATATAAACGATCTATGATTACCATCATCATTATCATAACCATACATGCTGCAAAGAAAGCATGTCGATTGGTTAGTTATGATAAGACATAGTGTCAGCAAGCAGAAGCACACAAATGACAATGCATAGGAACTAGGGAACTGCCGTAAAAAGCAGACTTGTTTATAGATTCCTTCGAAATGGTACCTAGTCCGTGGATGTCCTAAGGTCAGGCGAGAGTGATTTCACGGCTTTATTTAGCAGCATACAAACTAAAGGCCCGGTCTCCAAAGGATTCGAGTCACATTTAAATGGCTCGAGTCAGAAGAGTGGGTGGTGTGCCTGATTGGGAAGTAGTTTGGATAGGTAGGCCAGAGAACGAGCAAGGGAAGAACTGAAAGTGAGTGACAACACCCTAAACTCAATGCACTGCTCGACGGAGAGCCAGCGAAGATCTGTGAGAAGTAGCAATGTGCAGCTGAATTTTGCACCAGCTGCAAGGACCGTATTTGCACAAGCCGGAAGCCATGCTCATGGCCCGATTGTGGCTAACTTGGCTGAACTTGTGGCTATTATAGGCAGTCTGGAACCAGGAGCATGCCTAGCCGATATGATAGCCTAGCCGATGCTACTACGATACTAAATGCCAGAATGGCAATGTTCATGTGTAGCTATTACATAATGGGTAGAAAGTAGCAGTCGAAGCAGCTCCATATACTAATTTCATGGATTTCATTCATATATTAATTTCATAACCGATAGTACAAAATCGTAGGGCGACCCAACGGAAACAAGTGGAAGCGGCTAGATGACTGTATCAGTAGAGTACAAGGCCTAGATGAGACTCGGAAATGTGTTCATATATCAAAATGTAGAGGTCCAGGTCAAATATCAATGAGCCCTAATGCATGTGCTCCACCCCATGTCTGCTAAACAACACACATAAAACTGCCACAACTGCTACTAAAAGTTATCGCCAGGGGTCTAAACTGGCCACAGGATTTGACACAATCGCTACACGAAAAATGTATACCAAGGATTAAGCCAAAGTGGCCAGACCTGGACTCAGACAGCAACCTTAAGAAAGACGAAGCACACATCAGACTGCAAGCCAGCAGTGTGCCCCTTTGGGTCGGTCCAGAGGACACGAGTTCACAGACTCACTGTGCCCCCCCTGCCAGCCTATTACCCCAAAACCCTGCATTGAGTAAAATGACAGAATCTCCATCTTCCCCCACTTATCTATCTGCCACTTAGAGCAACCAGCTAAGCAACAGCACTCATTAGTGCTGCCACGTGTTGTCAAAATTGGTGAGTCAATAGAACTCCTTCTGCAGTGTCAAAGGACAATGCATTGCACAAGGCAGCTCAAACTAGATTTACACAGCTGATTTACAGACTCTAAGAATCTGTATCTCTCTTGGCACACACACACACACACACACACACACACACACACACACACACACACACACACACACACACACACACACACACACACACACACACACACACACACACACACACACACACACACACACACACACACACACACACACACACACACACACACACACACACACACTCACTATCGGTGCCTTTTTGTCTGTCTCTTTCTTTAGGTGTCCCAACCTTTGTTTTGATTAACTGCACGTCAGACTAGCACCTTCAACCACTAGCTCATCCAAGCTGAGGGGCAACGTGCAATTCACAGCACAGCTGGAGACACAGCATGGTGACATGTCAGTACCAGGCAGGATATATATTTTGCCCAGCTATCGAACACATTCCCCTTCCATTATTTGGTTGGTGGGCAGAGCACCAAAGTAAACTACCTATGCAAACAATAGGCTGCATGTACCGAGACATGTTTGTAAAGGCAATAGCAGGTGTCAGCTTAACAGTCCTGACGGTTTGCCGGTGGGTGCTGAGGTGGTAGGTTAGTGCCATGCCACCGAGATGAGCCGGCAAATCCACAACTCATCAATCAAAGTGACACGAATCTACCCAAGCATAACCAGATCCTCCACAATCAAGCACAGTCATGTGGTATAACTAGTGGGTAGCCTAAATACTTATGCAGTGGTCTCGTGGATAGCCTATTTCCCACTGCCAGCAACAAGCAACTCAAATCACCACGGGGACAGCTGCCTTCACGAGGACACGGCTAGTACCCGAACACCGAACTTAAATTCTGCTGCTGCCCTCGCCCAGCTCTCCAATATCCACAATCTCTTCAAGATACTCAACTACAATCGTAGCACACCACTCTGCTCAGGCAGGCACCGACAAGGGCTCCAAATATACTTGGAGGTTTTATAATCTACAGTACAATCCTAAAGCCACGCCAGGACGTGCCATTACCTACTCACGGCTGCTTTCCTGATCCTACAAGCTCAGGACACTACACCTAACACCACGACCAGCACAAGTCACCACTGCTCCGCTATTGAGACTTCACAGCTGGAGCCATGGCACTGCATATGCACATTTGCTGAAATGCAGGCATCTAAAGCAGAGACCTCAACTGGGTACCGATAGCCATGGGTACTGGGTGGGCGTCAGTGATCTTTACCATTGGCCTGCCTTATACAAAATCGGCCGTCAGGGTGCCTTTCGGAGTTCAAACGCCCTAAGTTTGCCTGCAGCTCTTGCAGAGTCAAAGGTTTTTCAAATGTTCAAAGAGTTTTCGGCCGAGTTTCGGCCGGGTCTGCCAGATTTTGTATTTTGGAATCAGGATCTGACCAGATGGGTTGCCACATACCTCCGAATTACGATGAACGACGACACCACAACGACCGAGCACGAGCTGAAGAAGCCAGCTGATGGCGAGACACCTATGTATGTGACCCAAGACAAAGTTTCTGGCAAGAACAAGGTGATTTGTGTACGGGTGGTCCAACGACCGAACTTCTGGGCAATAGGTGGGCAGGGCCGGTGGCTTCAGCAATGGTTGCGCATGGGTACTGGCCAATGAGGGCTCTGATTTAAATGCAGAAGACGACGGATTCCAAGAAGGTACACACCTTTTTGCCACGAAACGTGTCCAAAAAAGTACATGCCAGTGATGTCAGCATGCACGGTGTCCTAGCTGAGCAAACAGCAGTGGTAGCCTCGGGAGAAGCTGGCACTCGATAACTACTTCGAGCAGCCACTTGAGCTGAGGCAACAAATGTAAAGAGGGCTGATGCAGATCTCTCTAAAGCTCTCATCTTGCTGATCGCTGCACATTAGGCACTGCCAGGTCCACTACCTTTGGATCTCACCTATATAATTGAAAGTGGCGTTGGCAAGCGATGCCTTACCGGCAGGTGAGGAGCTCATCAAGCCGAGCTTTCGACTTGTCAGCTCGAGCTGCTAGAAACAGCAGTGGGTGCTGGGGGGGGGGAGAGGTTGGCAGCAGCTTTGAGAGTTCAGCAGCAGCTGCTGCTTGCTGTTCAGAGCAGATTGGATCGCCTATCCCCTTCGCCGGCTGCTGGCAGTGGCAGCAGAAGCGACAACAGCAGCAGTCGCCGGCTCCTGATCCTGATTACACAGGCACAAAAGCAGCCAGCAGTGGTGAGTGGAAGGAGGGGCACGTGAACCGACAGCTGGTACCTCAACGATTTCCTTGTTCGTTCGGCTTTCGTGGGGCTCGTTGTACTCCGTGTACTTCAAGAGCACCTTGTCCATGTCTGTGCTCGCATATTGGAACAGCCGGTTGGCGCTGTTGAATATTATTAAAGCGATCTCACAATCGCACAGTACACTCAGCTCATAGGCTTTCTTCATCAGGCCAAACTTCCGTTTAGTGAACGTCACCTTAAAGAAAAGACATAAGCTATGTATGCGTAGAGTGCCGCACAAGCAGACAGGCACGTTCGAAGACGATTGATTGCAGGCCAGCTCAGCAGCACGGGCACGGGAAGATGTGCAAAACCTGCTGGCGTTCAACCACGTGCCATACCTGCCGGTTTCTCTCGTCACATATGCGTGATATCTGGATCTTCTTACGGCCCATGGTCACAGTGGCAGAGGATCACTTGAAATATGTGCAGTAACCTGAGTCATGGGAGAAGAAATTGTATGCAAATCACCCGCATAATTTGCCCTACGACCTAGATAACAAAGCCAAGTTTTAGACAAACTCAAGAGTACACACAAGCTGAAAATCCGGGACTGAGTGCATGGGGGTATACCCCAGCAGCAGTCAGCAGGACATGACCATGATCTGTGGTCATGGGGTAGTCAATGACCACACAATGATCAGCAACAGCATTTAATGTTTACTTTCGATACATTCAGTGCACAAATGCTGCTTAGGTCTACAGTTGCATCGAGCATAGCCATCACCGACTTTAAGAATCGTTGGTCATAAACATTCCTAAAGTTCATTCAGAAGCCAGCAGTCTTGCATGGGGAAATGCTATTCTTTTACCACGTGGCATTGCAACGAACGACAACAAGCAACACATTTCAAGCAAGGCTGGATCAATGTGCTGCTGCAGCTGGCACCAGTAATGCGCATCGCTACAGCCAAGTGACTAGATTAGAGAAGTGCTAACTAATGATAATGCATTAGTGCAAGTAGATGTAATCATTAGGCAACGTTTATCAACGTGTATCCCACCATCTATTGATGCACACCTTTGCCGACTAGGGTGACTGAAGGTGATGCACCGGGTGGTCAAGAAGCTCACCAAGTGAAAAAAAATGTCTGCTCTACATTCAGCCAACCGCCTGCCGAGGACCCGTGGAAAGTTGCTAACCAACGAAGCCTCAAGCGGCCTGAGAAGAACAAACACCAGGTTGGTTGGTTTAAGGGAGAAACACATGGTACGATTTTCAGTGGCAAAATACTTCGTTTTTTTTTAGCCTATGATAATTTCATGTAAAGAGATCTATCTAGTTCTCCCACGGTTCTAAAGAAGTTCACTAAATTAACTCTTGCTGTTAGCAGTTGTAAGTTGAGAACTTGCCAGTTGTAATTGAAGCCAATGCTGACATCTGCTTCCAAAAACGTCCGACTATCGAGCAATTTCTGAGCAAGCACAGCCATATGGCACTGCATGCATGGGCCCAGCAATAACGAGTCACAGACAAACAGGCACTTGCACATGCACAAGTATGTGTACAGGCACTGACAACCAGCATGACTAGCTACATTACACCAACTGGCGGGTGAGTGCAAAAATACAGCCAGTGCCTTGTGACCACATGGCTTCAACTGGGAGGTGCTCTTTCATGAAATTTTTGTTGCTTTTGCTTGGCTACGCTCACTGGCTGACCCCTGGCAGTATTGCAGCAGCCCACCAGGGTGACTGTAATACTCTACTGGCCTCGCCTTAAGCATCTAATCAATAATTGCTGCCAAAGCACAGCACTAGACAGGCTGTGCTAATACTGACTCACAAACGCTTCTGCACTGCTACTCTGCAGGCACGACCATGCAACTCGAAACGTTACTCACTGTCACAAACATATTTATCTCCATCTGCAATTGCAAATGTGGCATACTCTGAATGTCATATACAGTTCAATAAGGACAGTTTTTCAAGGCACCGGGACGATATACTGCTATCGGCAAGGCTGCAGTACACACCACATCAACATATCGTCCAACGATGTCACAGATGCACTTAATATCTGCAGGCGCATGCAACTGGCTTGCAATTTCAACACTAAAAGTAGCCCCCCTCTAGGGACATTCAGGTAAGCAGAGAATAAGCCGAGCAAATAACAATGACAACGATAAAAAGCAGGCTTATAATCATTTTTAAAGCAGCATTTATATATATATATATATATATATATATATATATATATATCATTCATTATTTGTATATAGCCTCATTTTAGCAGCAGAAGAGCCTCAGCAGCCATCAATCATGCTTGCAAAGGACAAATACGAATCACCCACTACAAGACTGGAGCCCACGAACCATGTTGTGAAAACGAGCACCGAATCGATGAGCTAAGACCTAGCAGGGCGATTGGGCAATGAAGATCACCGGTGCGAAGCAAAGTAGGGACTAATCGCTAAGGGTCAGCCGTAGAACACTGATGTTTGAACTAGCTATAACCTGCCTAGGTGACAGGGCATCTCACCAACTTGCACGACTTGCCATGGGTACAGGCTATACTGCCAATTATCAAACTCAATTTTAATAAAAATAAAAAACAAGAGGCCATCGAACGTTTGCTTCAAAAGCTATCCTTACAGGAAATACAACAATGAGGTGACAGGAGAGTAAGTCTTCGATGAGGCGTGATGCGACCAGGCAGGTATGCAGCACAACAGGTCCATAACCTATATCCTGCCACAAGCACTTGGATGTGCTTATGTGCTTGGATATGCTTATGTGTGCTGACACTGTGCATGCTGCCACTAACCACATTTGCATGCTGACCCTGTGCATGTCACCCCTAACCATATTATTCATTTTGTTTGTTTTTCAAGCATGATATTACTTACCATTCAATTGCATTTCACTTTGCAGCAAAAGTAAAGCCCCTATAGAGAGATTAAGTTCTCTGAGGGTGCTTTATCAAGTGTATTATCATTATTATTGGATCGAGCAGATGTCCCTCGAGATTCCTTGCAATGCCGTTTTAGGTTGACCTTGTTTTCTGCTTCAGCAAGGTTAAGAGCTTAAGTTTCGCGGCAGTCGTCCATGGTGAAGCAGCTTGCTACCTTTGAACAGCTGCCATCAGCCAACGCCTCGCCATTTCTTGCACATGCTACCACCCAGTTGGCTACACGCTGCAGCCTACGGACTTCTTATAGCCTACAGCTTTGCAGAATTTATTTTTCTCTTCATAACCGTGCTTGTTGGCACAATCACAGGCAGTTCAGTTGGTGTGCCAATTTGGCTGTCGAGCGACTCGGCTGTGTTTCGACAGCCATACCATGGCACTCAGCTGCCTGAGGGACAAAAAGACACCACGCCCCACATTCGAGTTGCAAGACGACGGCAGGATTGACGTTGGCGGATGAGAGGGACGCTAATAAAGGTAGCTGGATGGGAGGCATCAGGCATCGACAGGAAACTTCGGAGTACAGGAAGAGAAAAGTGAATAGCGTCTGCACACGCCACTTCGAACCGGCACACTAAATTGCCGAAACGAATACGCGACAAAAATGCTGCTTGCGGCGGCGAGCAAGCAAGCCGTGGCAGCGAGGGCGGGATGGCGAGCACCGGCGAACGAGCTCAGCCTGGGCAACGGGCATCAAAATGTGGCTGCAGGAAAAACGTGTTCATCAATTAATTCAAAGTGCTGCTAAAACCCGACCCACCCGGGCCACGTTCGAGATGCTTGTTTCGTTATACATCTCGCTGGCCAGGGGCGCGAAGGTCGGCACAGCACCGGGCTATCGGCGGCGGCCGAGAATTATCAGAGGACGACGATGCATTCCTGCGCAATGGTGCCGCGGCAATCGAAAGACTGCTTGTCAGGATAAGTCGTTAGCGAGTTTAAAGACTGGGCCACCTCGCCGCGCCAAACAAATACATTCGGAACACAAAAGATTAAAATCGAGCAGGCACCGCTATTCTATTTTTACTGGCCAGTAGCGGCTATACCCGATACGCCCAACCACGCTATTTTTGGCCCAGCATGCGAGTGAGAGGACGGTCAGGCGGGAGGCCGTTTCCGTTCGTCGATGGACGGCGGAACGAAACCGACGGCGCTTACCTGACTCGAAGTCGGGCCTCTTGCAGCACCAAGTTAGACGCTGACTGACGAGTGTATTCGCCGTGCGTCTCGCACTGGACACTAGTAAAAAATCAGGCCGCGCCGAGTCGCAACCGTACCGCCTCACCCACGCAGGGACCTACACGGGACGTACGCCTGGGCGGAAGAATACACGCATCCGGGTGGTTCGGCTATTCGCTTCCGTTGCGGCTGACTAACTCTTTTTTGCCTGCCTGCGGTGCCGCCCCATTACCTATTCGAGGTGACGCTGGTTTTACTCAGCGTCTGGCCAGAGTGCCCCGATTGGACGTCGCCGCGATTCATTAAAGTAACCGCTCGATTTCCACCGCGGCGTCGCCTATCTGGTTGGCCTCGGTACTGTATCGGACTCCCATGCTTTGGGGCGTGTTGCGGTGTTGATGAAGCAGAGCCTACGACGTAGGTATTCATTTTATCGAACATTCTTTGACTCGTACACCCTTACGCTTGCAGAATGCGACGCAGCCGTTAAGCAGCGACATTTTTTGCCTGCTCTCTCGCCAGGGCGATGACCGTTAGCTGGGCGGAGCTCGGATTTTCAGCCTATCGTTTGACCTAATGCTGATCCCAACCTGGGCAGCTCCAGCGGCCCCAAATGTACTTGGCTCTTCGGCCACGTGAAATAGTACTTCGACTAAAGTCCACATCGGAATGAGGCTGTCAAAAGACCTTTTGCTCAGCGAGATAAAGAGAGAGAGAGAGAGAGAGAGAAAGGGAGAGAGAGAGAGAGAGAGAGAGAGAGAGAGAGAGAGAGAGAGAGAGAGAGAGAGAGAGAGAGAGAGAGAGAGAGAGAGAGAGAGAGAGAAAACAAGGTATAGAGGAGTGTGTGTGTGTGTGTGTGTGTGTGTGTGTGTGTGTGTGTGTGTGTGTGTGTGTGTGTGTGTGTGTGTGTGTGCATGAGCCGCTAAGTATAGGCGATCCCCGAGTGTGTAAGTCAGAAGGATAGTACGCACTCCAGCCTAGTATGGAAGACAAGTCAAGATCAACCGATTTAAGTCATATGATAGGCGATTTAGCGACAATCATCTTCCCTCTGGTGCACTCAGCAGGCAGTGTGGCATTGCCTGCTGCCGGACTCGAAACCACAACCAGTGTAACCTCTTGACTAGGACCTTGCGGCAAATCTATGACAAGAATCCCGGTGCACGCAGTGAAGCCTGAATCGTATACTCTTGGGAATTGCGTAATAGCAGTGTCCCAGGCTTCAATTATATGAACGAAACCTTTTATGAATACGAATTTATAGACAGGCAAAATAAGAAAGGGAAATATTATTAGTATTATTGGAGTATTTTTGAATATTTTTGTTATAGTTCTAGAGAGCATCTTATGTATACCCTTCAGAGGAGCCGACTTTGGCAGTGGATAGGTACTGTGACCAATCGGTCAAATGTCTCATGGTTCGGTCGAATTCCACATTATCGGTTTAGTTTACATGGACTGGTTTCAAGTAACGTGCTGAAAGATGAAGCAGTTGGTGTGAAATTGATACAGCAGGACATTGGGGCAACTGTTTTCTACCTGCTGTTTCCATCCCTCAATCATTTTCTCCTTTCTTCCATTCTTCCCTCGAGTTTCAGAGTGCAGAGTCAATTCATTTTCTTTCTTGTGGGATATGCACTCCCCTCCCCCTGATAGAGCGATTTTCGCGGTGGCTGCACCTCTGTTCTTGCTTGATCCCAGGTGCAGCTGTGATAATTCGATCTTATGATATTAAGCAGAAGGGCATAGCTGATGCTGCAAGCCCTTTGAACTTGTAGGCATGCGTTAGGACTGCATGGATATTGTGCGGCGGTTCTCCAAGCATGACAGCATCTTGTTCGATGCCGGTGAGTGCTTCCTGCATGATATTGTGGTGACATGTCACTGACTGCAGCTGCCTTGCCAGCAACTCTTGCTGAGTTGGCTAAGAAGGTTTCTATCCCTTAAAGGGGGGTGATACGGCATCCTATGTTTAGCATTCTTGACATCCTGTCTCGGCTTCTGTAGCTCACTGCTCGAAGGTCATCCGGCCTGCACTTCACAGTGCTTTTAGTTGGGGAAGAGCTCCTCGGCCAGGCTTGTCTGTCGTGAACGTTACAATTGCCACATTGGACTACTTCTCTCCGACCTGAACTGACTAATCATCAAACAGCATATCGACTTCAACCTTAAATCCTTTGGAGACCGTGCATTTAGCTCGTATGCTCCCACAGCCTGGAACTCCCTCCCGACCTGCATCAGAACATCCCCTGACCTGACCACATTTAAAAGAAACTTAAAAACATACCTATTTAGGACAGCATTTAGTGGGTCCTTGTGATTCGTCCTCGATGTGCTTATGCGTGCTGACACTGTTCATGCTGCCACTAACCACATTTGCATGCTGACCCAGTGCATGTAACCCCTAACCATGTTATTCATTTTGTTTGTTTTTCAAGCATGATTTTACTTACTATTCTATTGCGTATCACTTTGCAGCAAATGTAAAGCGCCTAGAAAGAGATTAAGTTCTCTGAGGGCGCTTTATCAAGTGCAATATTATTATTATTATTATTATTATGGGTTCGTCTCTCACTTTTCGGTCCCTTGCCATTAAGACTGCTTTGTAAGCTTGCTAGGCAACATACCAATGCTGTTCTGATTCGAGTCGTGTCGCTCTGTCTCTAAGCAACCTCTAATCCTTCGGAGACCATGCCTTTAGTTCGTATGCTTCAAATCCTGGAACTCGCGACTGATGTCACGACATCCCATGACTTGAAATTTAAAAAGAAGCCAAATATGGAACCCTATACTTAGAGCATTAGTTCAGGCCTTGTAAATTGTCTTTGTTGTCTATTCTGAAATCTTATTTGCTATGACTTGCCAATGTACATGCTTCTTTTTCAAGGCATATAAAGTGCAGAGAAAGAGATTATGTTTGCGTGGCTTGCCATAAACACATTTTGTTACTAGGTCTCAGCCCGGCAAGTATGACAGAAAAATGTGACTCGTCATGCTTTGTCGTGCTTCTGCTTCTTCCTCAGTTTCTCTGGACTTTCATGTCTGCTAAGAATGCCTTTTCCTTTCAGCTTCTGCTTATGTTGGATCTTGATTGGTTTCCATTCTACAAATGTAGTGGATGTGAATTTAAAGTCTACCATAAATTTGCAGCCATTAAAAAAAACTTAAGCTCATGCTATATTTTAATCGGGGCAGCTTTTCAATACGTCAACTCAGCTATGCCAAGAAGAAGCTGTGGAGCACTTAGAAGCACCGGTGGTGACTGCGGTCATAGTTAAGAAAACTCAAGATACTGGAATGCCAATGCCTTTGAAAAACCTTTTAAATCCATCCAGGTGTTTTAATTTCTAGCATTTTAGCATTTAATGTCAACTATGAATGTGAACGTTGCAGCTGCATATGGAAATTAGTAAGTTGTATCCCCCCTTGTTGAGGCTCATTGTTCCACCCTCATTGTACGACTTACACAGTCACAGAAAAGGACTTCTGTGACGTCAGAGCCTGACTTATGAACTCACTAAATGACCTAGCTTATTATAGGGGTTGATTATTATTAGTTGCCCTTGCAAAGTATGCTTAATTATTCTCTTTTTTCTTTTAGACAAAGCTAGTCTGCTTTCGAATCTTCGCCAAATCAAAGAGGTAAAAGCCATACTCAGAAGCCAGAGCCTGCATGGATGTACACAATACGCTATTCGCTCGGCTCACTTCAGTATGCACCATTCGCTAGTCTTTGTGTGCATTATGCTGGTGGTGGTCAAGGAAGGGGCTTGGAAAGTCTGTGTTCGATCACTTTGAAACAAAAGCCGATCGTACCTGCGTGTGCTCGCAGGGGCAGGGAGCATAAAGATAAAATGATAGCCAACACTCTGCTGCTGGCATGGGGGGGGGGACTCTTCTGCATTGGTATTATTGAGAAAGAAGACGGCATAGCAGATCACGAGGATCTATGACAGCACGATGTTAGAACATCGGTCCATCGTTAGGCTTTGTATCTTTCGGGCTAACTGGTAGGTGCTCGGCTGTTTCCGACCTCCACAAAGGCTCCAGTTCGAGCTGGCAATTTTCATCGTGCACTGGCTATGCCTACGTCGGCATCCTAGTTGGACATCTTCGCCTGGCTGCTGTAGCTCATTTACGTGCTAATTTACCAGCGAACCGATTGCCCGAGTGGGAAGCTTTTTGTCGGCCTGCTTACAAGATCAGGCAGCCATCAGCTCTATAAAGGCAAGGGGAGGGAGCCCGCCCCAATGCCTGGGGAAGACAGCTTATTGGCTGGAAAACTGCTGAGCAAAGCTTCAGAGTTGGCTCATAGCTGTGACATGGCATGCATGGCTTGCGGCCCAGTCAGATGGCCAGCGTCTGGCCATCGAATCAGGCTTCTGCTGGGCTTGGCGAGTAGGTCTCAGCAAAGAGGAAGCGGAGCATGCAACTGGTCAGCCGGTGGTGTGTGAATGCTCAGAGGCCCAGTAGGGCACGGCTCATGCTCGGGAAACGATTGCTGCCACCCTTCATCCAGAGAGCTTTAGGTCAGTGCTGCTCCGGTCCTTCCCCCTCGAACTCCCTCCATCTTGTTTTGCCACACCCCATAGCACTGCCATCCGGTACCGCGGCTGCTAGCGTGCAAAGACTGCACGCGGCTGGTTTTATTGTGATTTCAAATAAGATCACAGACCTTCAAGTTTGCCAAACTTAATAACAGTGCCCAAGCACGAATATGCATGGTGATTTTAGGACCCTCAGGGTCGAACCAGCATTCATGGTACCTTTCACATTAGGGATGCCTAGTGTCCACTGCAAAGTAGTGTAATGTATTTCTGTCTGTAGCTACTGAAAGCCACAAATACTAGGCATATGTTATGCAGGATAATTTTCTATAGTGGACCCAGAGCCTAAGTGACTTTCGGTAGCCAACATACTTCATCTCACACAAAAGAAGTAAGAAGTAGAGCTGAGTCGGGAGAGCAGTTGAGGGAGTGGGTAGCAAAGAAGTAGCAGCTCAGGACGGCTGGAAAGCAAGTGCAACAGTCATCAGCAGGAGAGCTGTCGTTGCTTAGGGATTGTGGAAGTGAGTTCCATAGTCTAGCACCTGCAAGGCAAAAGGTTTTGTCCCAACAGCAGGGGAATGGAACAACTAATTTATCGTCCATGCAGGACCTGAGGGCAGGCGGAGGCTGAACCTGGTGCAGCAGTTCAGCAAGATACTAAAGTGGGTCAGCAGAAAAACTTTACTCTGTATCCGTTGATCAACCTGAAGCCATCATTCAGTAAAGGAGACACATGGCTGAACTTCTGGGATTTGTTAACTGGCCTCGAAACCATATTCATTGCCAACAGCTGAGGCCCAATGACTTTTTTTGGTAATCCAGCCAAAATGGAATTGCAATAATCCAGCCTGGACAGAACTAGAGAACTAGTTAAATGTTTTGCAGGCCACCTTGGTAGACAGCCCTTAATCTAAGATAGCGATTGGACGTGATGGCTACCTGTGGATGCAGTCTTTCTAATGAAACTTTCCAAATTTAGGTAGTTGTCAAAGACTTATTCTAAATTCTGAGCACCTGGGTGAGAGTCGCACAGCAGCATCACTTATCAGAAGAGCCGAGTCTTCTAGTCACACCAGCCACATGCTTCGTGGGCCGGCATTTAGTTTAAAGAAATTTGCCAACATCCAGGATCGAACGTCGGCAAGGCAAGCATTAAATTTACCAGTCGCCGCAGGAGACTCAGAGGGTTTAAACCAAATTTACAGCTAATTATAGTCAGCACAGAAGTGATAGCCGATCCCATGGGTCTGAATCAGTCTTCCCAGAAGTTGAGTATAAATGGAGACTAGCAAAAGACCGAGCGAGAACTAGGGTGTCTGAAAGTCTTTTTTGTTGAAAAACAGCTGTTTACTATTTTTAATTTTCAAAAAACAGCTGGTAACACCTATTTTACTGTTTGTTCCTATTTTATCTCTAATTCTACAGTCAATAGCTTACTTTTGTGATAAACACATTTTTATAATATATCTTTCATGATAAGTTCTAAATCATTACCTTTGTACTTCTTATAATAATATTTCAAGAATACAAGTGCATTAAGCGAATTGTCAGAGAGACGTGATCGTAATTTTGTACAGAAATTCGTACAGACAGAAACAACTCTTTCAAGGTCTGTTGATGTTGGTTTAGTAGTAGAGTTGTGTTGTACGATTTCTGGAAAATTTCGGTGCCCTGGCCAGACTTTCTGAAGAGCTTGTATTCGGACTAAGTCCGAATTCAAGCTCTTCAGGACTGCAATTGATGATCCATCTTTTTCAAGCAACAAATTCAGTTCATCTTTAAGAGACGAGTTCACACTTTCAGCATCATTTGACGACTGTTTGATGACAGCATCTACATAGTTGACTCCTAATAGATGATAAGCATAATTTCCTGAAAAATTTAGCAGTTTTTGACGAAGCGACAGATGGATCTGTGAAATGGCGTAAGAGGCTCATGACATCCTTGTTCGATTGCCCTTCAACGCAATGCTTCAAATTTTCCATGAGCTAAGTAGTAATTTCATTATTCAGCTTAGGGAGGTAGTGGAACGTGAATTCTTAAATTGTGTCAGCACACTCATCAACGTCTTGTCGACTTAGATTAGAACAACAAGTTTCACAGGTTTCATTACCTTCACAAGAGTTTTGAGAGCTTCAAAATCCAATGTTACAATCATTTCCAGTGCCTTTAATTCGGTTAATATCTCTGGTGGATGGTGACCACGGTCTTTACTAGTGGCTCTAACATTGCGGGGTGGAGTTTTAACATGCTTTCACGTCAAGATGCAATTCAATCTCTTCTCCGAACTCAGCTTTTACTTTAGATTGAAAAGCATTTTGAATATTCCATTTGTCGATGAATTTGACAAGCTTGATGATTTCATGAGCAGTTCATAATCGACATCTTCTAATATATCATCGCTGATCACTTCTAAGTCTCTACCTGCTTTAAAATTGACCATTTCATCAATATCGTCACTATCCAGGTTTAAATCGTCCTCCTTAGTACTCTTATTATACAATGTGTCGTATACTCCATGGTGCAGACCATGGTTAAAGTAGAGCTGTGTGATGACATCGATGTGGCTAATGCATTTATTATTAAATGCAGCGCTGTCCTGAGTAGATCCCACTAAATCCTTCTCCATTGTTATTGCAAAATTGCTCAAATACAATTGATTCGAACATATCGAGAGCTGTGCACAAACCAAACATGCGAATAAGGCATGTCTTGATTGTTGTTTTATTGCCGCTGCTATGAATGTTGACTTTAAAGAATTTACGTCATCTCTTGGTTGCGTATTCATCCACAGTCATGCTAACTTGACTCCTCTATCGAGTTTTCCCTTGATATTGACAATCATTTTGTTTTTCTCTTCTTTGTCATCATCATGCAACAGCTTAATCACACCTCTTTCGTTTGCTGGAAGTTTGAATCTATCCCGTGAGATTGATTGCCGTATATACTTGTTTCTTGTGATAGCTCAAATCGATATTCCACCAGTGGCCAGATCGGTAGCAATCTCATTCAGACTCTCTCGCCCCAGAAAATGTGCAACCGTTTTTGTTCTCTTATTGTTCACGGGCTCTTCCTTGGATGTACACCCTCTAGCAGGTTTATCAAAATCAATTGCAAGTATGCAAGTATTTCCCGATGATTCTTCAATGTTGTCATGGAGTTTCCAGAACATTTGATGATTTTGTTGCATATTCCACATCGACCTTCTAATAATTTCTAGGTCTTCTATAATTGGATTTTTTTGTTATTTTTCGGAGGATTCCTAAACTGAAGCATTTCTAAAAAGAGCATCAATATTTGTTGATACGATAAGATCACTTTAATAACATCTGACTTAATTGTTTGCAAAATTGCACTTTAATTGATTTTTTGGCCAGTTTAATAAAACCATCATAACAAATCCGTAATACATTAAAAGAAATTTGTTTTCTGTTACATATTTTATATCCATAATGAACGACAGAGCTTCAGTTGTAGTATATTTGTTAAAAAAATTCCATAAGAAACTGTAAAACAGCAAACAGCTGTTTACTAGTTTTTTATTTTAGGCGAAAAACAGCAATTTTATTGTTTAACAGTTACCAGAATCCTTACCGAGAGTGGTTCCTTATGGGACTCCACAGGTGACTGGTCTGATGGATGAGGTCTGACCCCTCACACGACAGAGATTGAACACGATCGGATTGCCACGGCTTAGCTCCTTTGCATGTAGCTGAACTACTGCGAATAGGTTTAACTTGCCCTTAACCGAACTATCCTTTCACTTATAGACTCGGTGGCAGATGCTTTGGTACTCCTGGCCCTAGACCGTGGAATTCTCAAGTGACGTCTCTCCTGCTGCCGATTCTGGCATAGCCTGTCCTGCACGGCTGCTTCTATCCTACTCACTTCATTGACTGCCCCATGACTTAACATTGCCTCCCACTTTCTCTTTGTGCATGAGATGAAGTTTTACAGCTTCCGAATCTGCTGGAAGCTGTTTAAGCTAGCAGGTCTTCAGCATGGCAGCACCTGCTTAGTTTTTGTGGCTTTTTCGGAGCTGCAGACAGAGAAATACTGTATGCCCGTGGTTAGATGGGCACTGTACGTGAAAGTATGCATTTCAGCTAAATAAGTGTCGGAGATGGACTGTCTTGATGCTAGCAGGCCATCCTTAATTATTCGACATCAGTCGTGCCATCAATGCGCATCGCTTCTCGGATTTCTGTCCTCCTGAGTTCTGAGATGGTATCCATACCTTTCAAGTGGGCACAGAGTGATTCGTTCCATGGACAGCAGTCTGCCTTTCGTGACCTCTATGCAAGGCCTCTTTTGTAGGCTATTTACAGGGGTCCACGAGACAGTCCAATTAGCTCACAACAACAGGTTCCATCTGTATAGAGAGAGCGCCTTCTCTACGGCCGCTGCTGTGATCTGCATGAGTCGGCCTCAGTAACTGGTAGATTAGGAAGCCTTAACCAGCCGATACAGTAGATAAGTCTGCAGGGATCGCAAGTTCAGCTTTTAAGTCAGGGAGTTGTGCAAATCTTGATGCATGTTTTCATTAACTGCCTGAATTACAATTAGAATGTCGAAAAGTCTGCCTGGTCAGCTTTATTTCACATCCACAGCATCAGTACAAAGGAGAAGTATATCTCCAGGAATTGTAAGACAGAATATGTCAATTTCTTAAGTCAATAGGGTATGATTAATGCGACTCACTGTAATGAGTATGCATGGGAAACTTGCATATCCATGCAATAAGCAACCAACTTGGCAGCTCGACTACAAATGTGCTGCCAGTCCTCGAATTTAATAATTCCTGGACGCAGTACTTAGACTTAAAAATTCTTTTAACTTGTCTGTTAATAAATCTCAATCTGGCCTGACTCCAGACTATTTTCTGAGCTGTAGAAGCCAAACAAACTTGCTGGGAACCTTAGTCCACCAGTCCACCGCTTTGCCTCAATCATGTCTCGAGACTGTTGGGCTAACAAGAAAGGCTGGACTAATTTAGAGATTGGCCCTCGGAGGCATAGCTTGTATACTCACCACCGTCAACCATCATTTTTACTGCTCCCCGGTTAGCTGTATGCCAAGCGATACTCGCAGCAATCTAGCAGATCGTTTTACCCAATTCTTTGTAAGCAAAAATCAGATACACTACCTTCTGTATAATATCCCAATTGGACTCGGCACCACTCTGCTTCCCCGCTTTTTCTCACTGCTCTCCATGCTCTTCCCCCTTTCATGCCTCAGCTAAGTTCTCTCTTATCTGTCTGCTTCATACTCTCCTTCCTCATCTACCCTCAGTCCTGCCCCTGTTAACCTCATGTCGACGTTAGTCCTCCAGACTAAGATTACTAGCTCTCTTGAGCTCTCACCTATTGTTCTGTTTATGAGATGTCTAGACTTTCTGTTTCCTTCTATAACCAACATAATAGATACATACCTGTAACCCTATGTTTTTTTACCCCCCAGAGAAATCCCTGTAAAATCACCCAGTCCTCATCCTTTTGTCAGTCGTAGAAACGACTCTCGAACGAGTATTGGCAGAGCAGCTACATTATATGCTCACGTAAATCGCACAAGCCTATGAAGTAAATGCCAGTCAGGTTTTAGAATGGGTCCACAGAGATTGGGTTAGTGCGAGGGTCCTGTGTGTGCCGTGTGTGTTGTGTGTGTGCCGTGTGTGTGCGCGTGCGCACACATGCATGTAGCAACCTTCTCAGGAATGCTGACGTAAGCAGGGTCTCCCTGCTAGTTGTGCTGGATACCTTGGTGGCAATTGATATCCAGTGACCACCAAGTCATTCATCATCTTGCCTGAGCATCACTGGTACCTTCAGTCGTTTAGGACCCAACTTACTGGAGATTTCAGCAGAACATGGACATAGCCAGCCTTCTATTGTGGAGTGCATCAGGGATTTACTTTTATGTCCTTTATTTGACAATATATCTATGTCATAGCCCAGTTTTAAGGTGCTACAACTCCGCTACCCAGGTCTTCGTTCCTTCAGCAAATAATCCGTCAGTGCATGCTGCAAGCAGGGTGATAGCTGCTAAGGCTATTTTGTTTTAGTCTAGAGTTATGTCTTATTGTAGACATGCCGATGAGGGAAGCTAAGTTTGGCCAGTTGTTTCTATGCAGATGGCAGTTGGTTATGTTTTCCTTCCCGGCTTTGCAGTACCACTCACTCTCAACTTCCGTTATATAGCTTGCAGTGCCAACATTCACACACTGGTAGCTGCTAACTTTCCTAAGTAGAATGACAACAAGACCTGCCTAATTGGTATGGGAAGCTCTAGTGTCGCTCAGTAACGGGAGAGGCTCCCGCTCAAAATTAACTCAGACGTCATCTCACATGTAATCTCTGCACCGACTCTAGGTGTCCTGTTATAAAATGAACTTTTGCTGGATTACCACTTCGACCACTTTAGTCAAGTCTCCTTAGTTTTGGCTACATAGCATCGAAGCAATTCCGGTGTGCTTAAATTAAGTACCAAGTCTAAGATAGTCTAAGCATTTATGAATTACCACCACAGTTATGTAACTCTCACTCCTCTCTCCCTGCCAGGTATTCTGTCGAGTGCAACAAGATACTTGCAAGGGGTACGAAGCTCTGCAGCTAGGCTTGTCTGTCGTGAACGTAGCAACTACATGATACTACGACTTTCTGACCTGTGATGACTCCCCATCAAGCACCACATCGGCCTCAGTATTGTCACTTACTTTTAGGTCCCTTCATTCTCTTGCTCCTTCCTAAATATCTGAATTACTTGGTTTTCCCTCGGAACCACCGACTCGTCTGACTCATCAGTTAGTTGTACCTCTTACCAACCTTACATCACTGGAGGTCGTGCCTTCAGTTCATATGCACCCAGTGCCCTGGAGCTCTGCCACGTGACATAGCATCGTACTCCTTCTAGATTAATTTAAAACAAATTAAAAGCAATCTGTTTCTTGCTGCATACACATTTCCCATATGAATGACACCCTACATACTTGTGTAGGCTAAAGTGATGCTTTTTAATGTAACTTACCTATTAGCAAGCTTTTTTCCTGCCCATGTGAAGTACCCAGAAAGATATTTACTTGAAAGTTCTCCATAGCATGTTTTGATAGTAATAATAGCATTATTACGACCAGTAAAATATGTAAAATTTTATACAAATATTAGCCAAATGTATCAAACCGAAATCAAAATACTAGGGTCGAAAAAGCAGAGCTGAACTCGCTTTTCAAATTTCATTCCGATACGTGAAATATCAGTTGAGTTATTTAATTTACAAGGCACCAACCAACCGTGGAAAAGAAGCTGTATAAAAGTCACAAGTATGAACCTCAACAAGCTTCAACCTATAGCGATCTACCAAGGTTTGACAAGTTGGGATACAAGTCGCATATGATGCGGAGATCAATACATTTTTTATTCGTAGATTTGTTGCTTCCGGTTTACATCCGGGTTAGACGTGGTTGGCATAACTGATTTTTCTTTAGTGTGGAAGTCGTCAGAACTTCCGATCTCAGTTCTAATATATTTGTCTTTCGAAAGGTATCAAAAACACATATTTGATTGTCGGACAAATTGTGTAGGTATTTTCTTGACATTCCCCCTTTTAAGGTGCTCGCCCCTCCGACCAAGGTCTGGCTGAGGTCATGGGCTTGATCCCCGTGACGTATGTTAATAGAGATTAAGTTCTCTTAGGGTGCTATACAAATGAATCGTATTTATATGTAACCTGGAAGACGACTTTCATCTGAAGATGCTGGCTCTTCGGTGATGAAGGACATTACTCCGGGAGCTGTCTCAGTCGCTGGTGACCACTACAGGTACAGTCGTCAGCATAGAGACTGTGTGCCAGATGTTTTCCAGGCATGGCATATTGAGAAGGGTGCCAAGGTCAAGCCATTGCTCACAAAGCTACCTAGAAGAGATCTTAGATGGACCCCGGAGCCACGCCCACCACACGGCAGACGACTAGAGTCTAGTTTTATGAACTGGCGAGTCAAAAGTTCTTGCTTTTTGCTAACTGCAACTGTAGAATATCCATGAGTGATTGAACATGTCAGATTAACCACACTGACTGACTCCAGGCAGTAGTGAAATTTGCAAGTGGGAGTATCATAGTTTTGTGGTAGTTAATGCTCATTTGGTGTCTCAATTCTGCACCGTATTGATGGACTTATGGACCAGCATTGCACATCGATCTGGTAAAAAAACTGGGATTCCAAGTGCTTGAGTTCCTCTGGTATACGGCTACGTTTGGCAGCAGGAAAATTACCTCAGCTGTATGAGTCGTGAGTTGGCCGATTCATTCGCCTGACCTAAATCCACAGAGCATCTTTGGGATAGGTTAGAGCCCGGTCTGAAGTTCGATTCTGTGCCTCACGACTCCGGAAGAGCTATTTAGCTAGGTATTACTACTGGAATAATATTACCTCCGGGACTTTTAAGAGGTTGACAGACTCAATGCTGCTGTGTACAAGAGATGTTATTAAAATCCCTTGGGGCCGACTTCCTATTAAATTATTTTTGCTGTACATGCTATTTTTCTTATGCAAGACGTTAAGTTTGCACTTAGGGTCCAGCGAAGAAGTTCACTATGCATTTTTATGTCTGCAAAGTCAAAGGCCATCAGTCGGCACCAGTTGGGGGTCACCATTCCTGGTGGAACAAGACTTTCGAGAAGGGATATATAAGGAGAGAAGCTGGTACAAGTAGCTCTCTTGGGAGATACGGTCTGCCGGTTGGTGAGTCATAGCGTTGGACGATCCACTACTTAGCCCAATGGGGGCATGTCACATTACACACGACTTATTAAACATTGTTATTGTAAACACTATTATGAACAAATCCCAAATCCTAAACCTGCACGAATCACGGTTATGCAGGCATAATATAGGGCCACCTGTCACATCAGATCCAATGGGCTGTCCTGAGCTGCTGTCTACTGTCAGCTGCCAGACATACAACGTTGGTGGTCAGAGACGTCGGTGATGCTAGGAATAAAAAAAATGTTCCAGTTTACAATGGCAATTATATGGCTTCTATGTGACGCTGACCAATTGTTTCATATTAAGTGTATATTTTCTGTATATTTATGTTAAATGGTATACTTTTATTATCTTTCTATCATTAAGTCAATCTGGACACGACTAGTATTTGCCATTATAAAGGAGAGAATAGATGTTTTAGCGGCCTCATTTATGTGGTTACTGATGAGTCTTTGTGAGTTCTGTCATGCAGGCTGTAGGTAATTAAGGATTGGCTGCTTAAGGACTCGAACAAGTATGAGCAGCATGTGAAGCAATGTCATTTTCATTTTAAATGGGGTTAAAGCGTTTGCGAATTTTTAAGAGAAACAATGGCCATGTTCCCCAAGAAAAATTGCTGTGGATATTGCATAACTGTTATGGATAGCAGTTTATGCCTAACGAAGGTTGGTTGGTAATGGGCACCCTGGTTTTTGTTATATGATCGCTGACACTTATCGACCAGACTCAGGTGCACTGAGCCACCCTTTGGAGCAGCCTACTTAGTAAGCTGTATAGCTCCGAGGTCAGAATCTGACGCAGCTAGTTGCAGCTTACAGTCACGGTCACTGTCACTGTTTGCTCAAAGGAGTAAATGGGATTGGGCAGGCCAGTGCTTTTGCGCAGTGGGTGCCGGCAGGGATTATTAAAAGTTCATGCTGCTCGGAAAGTCCGTAGTGTCGTCAGTAGCGGCAATTTGGTAATGGTAATAATTGTCATAATAATAAGATAAGATGTTAAGAGAACAAATGTCTCTCGAGGCTCTTTAGATTTAGGCTCGAAAGGAAGTGTGTCAATTGTTTAGTGATAACAGGAACAGCCAGCACACATAAGCACACTACGACAATCCACTGCAAGGACGACCCACATGTGAAGAACAGGTGCCTTTTTAGCTTCTTTTTAAATGCTTTCAAGACAAAGGGTGTCGCCATGTGAGTCAGAGTGATTTTTAGGCTTAGGGAGCAAATGGACTCATGGCACGGTCTCCAGAGGATATGAAGTTGTTAGAGGCATTGGTTAATGACTTAAGAATAGCTAGCAGTGAAATGATAGCCTGATTGGAAACTAGTTCGGATATGTAGGCCGTAGCAAGAGAATGTAGAGACCTAAAAAGGTTAGTTGATTTTACAGCCTTATTTCTATAGCGACAGATGATCCGTAACGACTATCACCACTGCTTGCAGTGAGCAATAAAGAATCTCACACTGAAGGAAGACTGAGCACATAACCCCAGGGCCAAGACCATATGGCAGACATTTTTATCTAAATGTAAGTTAAGAAAAAGTTAGTGCATCTTGACTGGGAGCCAATGCAGGCACTTGTGGCCATAGGGGCGTTCATGGCAGACAAGCATAGATATATAATTCATTTAGTCATTTATATAGCGCCCCAAGAGAACTAGATGCAGTGTTGCAGCTTTCGTTAGCATCTGATTGCACTGGCCAGAAGACCTGTGAGTAGTGAGTTACGGTTAAATTGGAGTGCCACTAGTGCATGGGCCAGATTGGCTGCAGTATCCTTATTTATGCAGTTCAAAATTCTGCAATAATTTCAATTGAAAATAGTTCTACTTTACTGTGGGCCCATCTGGTCATCAAGTGAAAGGTCACTTTGGAACAGCATGCCCCGAGTTTGTGCAGTTACTACAGGAGAGATGTCATACTCATTTTAAGGGTTGGGCTTTCCTCTGTCAGAACAACACTAGGATTACCCATGACTAGTAGGATGTTTTTATCGTCTTTTAATTTGATGTTTGCTGCCATAAACGTGCTATTGTAAGCAATACAAACCACAACGGAATGGAGAAAGTTTGAGCGGCTGGATGGCAGTAGATAATCAAAGCACACTTAGAGCTTCGTGTCATTTGCATAAAATTAAAGCCTAGATTACATTTGCTCTCGGAGATCTACCACTTACATGTGACCTTAGCCATTGTCGTACGGTCCCTGTGATGCCTAGGTGAGACGGCAGGTGCTCAAGAAGTACTTGGTGGTCAGTGATGTCAAAAGCAGCCGAAAGATCTAGCAGAACTAGCAGAGATTACTTATGGCAGCATCCCAGATAAGGTCGTTTTACATTCGCAGCAGTGCTCACTCTGTAGATTGATTAGTTCTAAACTAGAGCTTGCTAGGGTTGAAGTTTTGCTGTAAGAATTTAGCTGATCGGTCATTTATTTGTTCCAAGATCTTTGATATGAACAGTAGCAAAAATTCTGGGTAGAAGTTGCTGAAGTTCTCCAGGTCTAGTGTTACCTTCTTTAAAGAGAGGGCTAACTGCAGCTATTTTTAAGGCTTTTGGGATAATTCCTGATGCTAGGGATATATTTACTTTGTTAGTTTTGCAGGGCAGCAGAACGTATGCATCTCAGATAGAGAACAGTTGGTAGAGGTTCCAGAGGGCCCAGAGTCTTGTTGGACATTGAAATGAACTTCGAGATGAGGTCGTTAGTGGCAGGCTGTAATGTGGACATTGGGGTAATGCAAGGCACTGAGGGCAGGGAGTAAGGGGAGATCTTACGTAAGGGTGCTAACCGGAGCTAGCCCTCAAAAGGTCTATCATGCAGCCTCCCTGTTTCTGATTGTTTTAAGGTTTCGGCAGGTAAAAGCACTCACAGACACGGGTTTCCGGTGATAGCAAATGTTTTCTCTTCCATAAAGATTTGCTGGCATTACTGTGAAAATTCTCAATTTTTAAATTAATTGTTATTTTTTGATCCATAAGCAATAATGCTACATTAAGGCAGAAACAAGAGTTTAATCAGCCAGCCACGAAGTTCCAAGTAAGTCGGCCATAGGTGGCAGGAAGTAGATTGGCTCTTGGCTAGTAAGTTATTGCTCAAGGACTTATAGTCGGTGCACTCAGCTCATCCATCGGCATGCTGCTGCAGCGACCTTGGCATCCGTGATCGCATATGCCAAAGAGCTGCACCGGTGTCTGTGCACAGTGTCATAGCCGTGCTGTTCAATATTTAGTACAGCTGTCTAAGCTTCAGTGCACTTCTTACAGTGCTGCTACTACTGGGGACCTTTGGATGGCCCATCAGCCGAAGCTGCTCTGGAAGGTCAGCCAGATGGCTCGTTCCTGTTGCGAGACAGCTCAGACGATCGTCATTTCTTCACCATGAGCTTTCAGGCCCAGCTGAGGACTCGGCATGCACGTATCGCCTATGCTGATGGTGGGTCTCTGCTGCTGCAGCTAGGCCACTACTGTTGCTGCCTGCTTGTTGCTGCTGCCTGGCTGCCTCATGCCTGCTCTGTTACCTTTGCTGTCTGCTTGGAGTTGCTACATATGGCTGCCATGCAGCCGTCTCACCTGCTGCTTCCTACCACTCCATGGTGCTACATTATCAAGATATGCCATTCCGGCTGTGCCTCCCATGCAATTGACCGTGGACGTGAATCATTGATTTACATGTCGTGTGCGTGCATCTGTTTTTCGTCTTTATTTTAGAGTTTTCATATAAATTGAACTGAATTTACTGATGCCCAGGCAAGACATTAAACCCTGTTGTGGTATCTAGGAACAGCGCGGTCCATCTGCATGGGTAGTGGAGGCAAACACCACCGTGGGACAAGCTGGATGGTCGCGTGTACAAAAGCCAGCCTTCATTGCTTACTAGGCGGAGTTGCATGTCTGGCTGCTTTTCACATGCAGAAATCATTATTCATGTTGTCTCACCACCCGTGACCTTCAGTAACTGTACATCTGTCAGCGGATACAGCTTTGAACGTTTTCTTTGTTTAAGCATTAGCTAGTGCATGTGCTGGTGCACTCATGCGTGCCTATGCACATGTATGGTTGTGTGAGTGCTTGGGTGTGTGTCGCTTGTGCATACATATGCCCCCCATGCAGGTTTGTGTGTGTGTGTGTGTGTGTGTGTGTGTGTGTGTGTGTGTGTGTGTGTGTGTGTGTGTGTGTGTGTGTGTGTGTGTGTGTGTGTGTGTGTGTGTGTGTGTGTGTGTGTGTACATCAATTATTATTATTGATGGTACAGTCGTCCATCTCCACTTAGCGCTTTGACATTCATGGCTTCACGTTATCGCGGTTTTTCAAATACTCATTAAAAGTTGATCGTGATTGTGAAAATGATACAGCCCGCTGGGTTGTATGAGTCAATTAATCACCCCTATATTACAATTAAAATTAAAATTACTGGACGTATGGGCTGCAGGCCTATATATTCGAGCAACCTGCCCCAAATCCTTCAACCCCGGGTGCAGCCGCTCAACCACTCCTTTAGTGTGGGAAAGAACTTTTAACTATGCATGCTTTTAACAAACGAGTTGCACTATTTTCATAGGTTCGTGGTTGTGTGTAAGAACTGTGTGTGTGTGCATGTGCATAATTAAATGTACAATAGTAATATGGTATTTGTACTGTCTAATGTCTTATTTTGTATAACAAATTGGGTAGTACGAGTGTAATTGAGACCAAAGGGGTGTTATGTTTCAATGCCCACACGAATCTAATAATGTTAAAAATCCTACTTGGTCGTGAATAGGTTTTCTGTGCTCCAACTGCGAATGTATTCGATTTATAAATAAAAATCCTACTTTATGGAAATTCACTTAAGAGTTGGAACTGACTAACCGCTATAAACGAGGGACGACTGTAGTGTACTCCTCCAACAGTTGAAGTATGCCTTCGGACGAATGTTACCACAAGTTGTTTCGAGAGATACAGTCATACAGATAAAGGCTATCTCTATAGCAATCTGGTTTCATTGCTAGCATGTCTCTGAGTCTGAGCATGATTTTTGTGTTAAATATAGTGCTAGTGCTTCCTGCCGGGAACGGCAGGAAGCACATGGGAGCCCCTGCCTCTTTATCCTTACCAGTTCGTACCACTGCCGGGTCATGTTAGCGTGTAGTTGCATTATACCTTTGGCACATGCATGCTAGCTAAGTGGTATAGGCCAACCGATACAGATTGATCAAATTTACAGTACAAGCTATGCATGGGTAGTACATGTTTCATGACTTTCCTTCATGTGCTTTGTCAGACCCCGGCTGTGACCCTGTGAGACCTTTTTTCGAAGGGCCCCCCTTTCACTGGCCTGGCGGTAGGCCGAATGAGAGAGATCAGTTTTGTAAACTTAAAGAATTGCCTGGTTCAAAGATTGTCAGTAGAGGAAATGTTAAGTGAACTTTGAGACCCCTGCATACAGCTAGTAAGCTGCTTTTGAAGCGAGCAGGTGAGCTTACCTGAGAGCGAGCAGCTGCCGACAGTCGGCATCCATTTTAGTGTGCAGCTGTCCTCCAGAGGGGAAGCCAGGCGGTGGCAGGGGAGGCAGCTGCCACCGCCTGGCCCGGTAGGTGGGAGCCGAGTCTGACATGCAGTCGGGCAGCCAGCGGCCGGCTGGCCCCTTGGTGCTTGGCCAGGCTGCATTCTACAGCTGACGAAATATTGCGAAATGGCCCATCTGCCTGGCAATTCCGGCGTCATTTCGGCCAGTTTTTGCTTGCCGTAGGCGCCCCAGACCCCCGTGCCACCACCCCCGTGCTCCAATCCTGGCCTGGCCTTTGTCCACATCCGCACAGACAGTACGAAGTGCATGCGGTGCTCATAGCATGAGCCGACTAGCCGATCACTTTTAGGTCCCTTCATTCAATGGCTCCAGCCTATCTGTCAGATATACTACCCCATCAGGCTAAGCATCGTACCACCTGCTTTTTGGAATCCAACAGTCTAGAAATACCTCATACAAACCTTAAATCCTTTGGAGACCGTGCATTTAGTTCATATGCTCCCAAAGCCTGGAACTCCCTCCCGACCTGCGTCAGAACATCCCCTGACCTGACCACATTTAAAAGGAACCTAAAAACACACCTATTTAGGACAGCATTTAGTGGGTCCCTGTGATTCGTCCTTGATGTGCTTATGCGTGCTGACACTGTGCATGCTGCCACTAACCACATTTGCATGCTGACCCTGTGCATGTCACCCCTAACCATATTATTCATTTCGTTTGTTTTTTTCAAGCATGATTTTACTTACCATTCAATGGCATTTCACTCTACAGCAAATGTAAAGCGCCTAGAGAGAGATTAAGTTCTCTGAGGGCGCTTTATCAAGTGAATTATTATTATTATTATTATTATTATTATATTTGCTTCATTGCTTGACCAGCTTGCTGTACAGACAAGAAACACGTTGCTTACAAAGGGCATTTAATAACTTACTCCTAACCAGTCGGACAACTTGCAGTACTTGCTGCTTGGCTACTGGCCTAGGCCGTCTGGTCTACTTGTGGTTAGGGGCGAAGCACCATGCATCAGGTTTGGTTTGGACATTGTCGGCTCTCGCTTGAAGATAATGGCTCAGATCTGTATACATTGCTGCCAGCCAGAAGTTCACCTACTGTTGGTGTGTGCGCACACATATGTGTGCGTGTGTGCGCACTTGCGCACCGCTTATGTGTAGGGAACCATTAAATGTGTGTGTTATACCAGACATTTGTCAGTCGCATAGCTCACAGCGTGGATGCACTGTAGGCAGCACTGCTCTGCACTGACTCGGCCATGCATTTCGTGAACTCGCAGGTATGCAGTATGTGTGAAGGTGTGTATCTATCGCTGCTGCTAGAGTGAAGCACCTCCCAGGTAGTTTGAATGGGCTGTGTCGACATGTGTACAACAATCACTGTGTAGGCATTAGTAGTCTCTTTTTTCATGGCCTTATACTCTCACCTATATTGTCACCCCGACAGGAATGTTAACAAAGTTAGTAAAAGTAAAGGAGGAATTTCAATGTGTCGCTTGAACTGCGATGCAATTTTTGGCACAGCCAGCAATTCATTATTTGTTGGTTACCTACCGATAAATTTAGGAAATTGTGGGATTTCAGTAAAAAGGCAATGCTTAATTTAAAATGAAACATAAGATGTTGGCAATAATCAGGATCGACGGATGTATTTTGTGCATGCTAATATTTTGCGAGGATATTCCAGCAACGTAGAGATTTAGTGTTTCTATGGTGCCAAAGCACTGTTTTGTTATTAATATCATTCCCCTTGGTTTTTAGCTGGTTTTAAGGCAGGGAGAGTTCATTGGCCATGTGAGTGCTGGTCTAAACTTTGCTGGCTGGGACGTATTGTTGTATAGCATGTAAGTATAATATCTCCAGCTGTAACTCCACAAAGACCTAGTGGGTGTTCGGCAGGAGATTTTTGTATGCAGTTACTCAGGGCCAGAGTGGCTCTCGGTTCACATGCAATAGCCAGCAAACTATCTCACATTGCAAAGAGAAAGTGAGAAGTCAAAAGGGCAGTCGAGGCATAAAGTAGCATGGAAGTAGCAGCTCTGGATGGCTGGGAGGGAGGTGCTGCAGTCGACAGCAGGAGAGAATATGTGCCTAAGAATTGTGGAAGTGAGTTCCACAGTCTAGGACCTGCAGAACAAAGGGTTTTTGCCAAAAATCTGTAGGCAAAGATTATAACGCCTAATTTATTTTCAATAGAACTTATGGCACAATTCGGCTGAGACTGGTGCCGAAGTTCAGGTAATTATGGAGCCAGGCCTTGAGGGTAAGCTTAAGAATTATGCTCAATGTCCGGTGATTGACTGGAAGCCATCAGCTCTTGCAGCAAAGGAGACAGAGGGCTAAATTTTCTGGATTTAGTATCCAATATTGCAGCCATATTCGTCAGCATGGGTAGCATGCTGACTGAAATGGACATGGTTTCGCATGTTCAACTCGTTCCAGCAAAGCAACTGAAAGTTGCAATGTTTTTGATTGTGAGCAAACCCTGCATGATCGGTATATGTAGTTTCGATGTTCACAACCCAGCCAGCAGCCTCTGTCATCCTACTAGTATCGTAGCTGCTCCCATTTCAGATTGCCCTGACTCTTACAAGTCACCCGGATCATGTATTGTACCTCAGTTTCGACCCAAATCATTTGGTTGTAAGGTGCCAACATAGCCAGACCTGCTAGAGCTTTTGCTCTTTTAGGCTTGTTCGGCTCGAATAGCAGTCAAATTCCTAATCGACTCTTGTTGAGCATTGGTAGGCACTGTACTCAACCATTGGCTGACATTTTGCTTACAGGTTTGTTTAGTTTTGGTGGTGACCACGCTGCTCTGTGTGGCCACTCGTCCATAATCGATCTCATAGAAGACACGATGCACCAGTCAAAGGCCGGTCACTACCGCTACTTCCTCAGGTCGAGGCTGCCAGGTGAACAGCCTGTGCCTGTACGAGTGCTCTACCCGTTACGACGTGACCGGCACGTGTCCACCCTGAGGCACCTTAGCCGATTTGCGATCGTGACACGGGTGAGACGAGACCACATCGACAGCTTGCCGCTGCCTCGAGACCTTCTCCTCTATCTGAAGGACGGCCAGTACTATTACGAGCAGCATCATTCAGCCCAACGTCCAGTGCATCGGCCGTCATCCTCTGCTGGCTCTTAGCAGTGGTCTTTGACCTCAGATCTTTGTTTACCCACAGGCTGCCGAGTAGCCAGCATTCTTGTTCTCTACCGAGTGAGATGCAGCTTGTGCTAGCATTGGCAACAGCTTACTCCGAACACGATGGCACGACAGTTCGGTAGATGTGCACAGCCTATCGATTGGGTCGACGACTGCTACTGGTGCTCTTCATGACCGGTGCCCAGCGGTGCTCCCGTGGCCGGCCCCCTTCCATGCTTGATGCCTTCCATATGTGCATGCAGCAACTCCTTCCCTGTGCCTGACCTGCACTCGTTCGAAGCACTGCACTGGTTTAATGCCCCTGATATTTTATTGACATTTTTAAAAAGAGGCTATGCACGACTTAGAGGTTGTCGTTATAGGTACATGAATTAAATGTATCTGTGATCATCCGTGTTTGGTGTTGTTTGATCCTTTAGATGTGCATGAACAGTGCCTGGTTCACTACTAATTTATGTTTTTATGGTTGTTTGCTGTACCGACATTTTGTTTGGACTAGCATTACAGGCTATAAAACATGACTATACAATTTTCATGACCAAGTGTAACAACAACCACTTGCCAGTGCGCCAGTTGGTGACAAATTGCTGCACCATATAATGGTGATGTTGCAATCAGTCCCATTGGAGAGCTGAGATAAGAATAGCATGCCGGCAAGCCTACTTTCCTACTAACAAGCCTACTTTCTAGCACATCGCTGCAGTAGTTCACTTCTGATTTTGCTTCGATAACTTTTGCAACGCATGTTATCAGACGTCCTCGAACTTCATATTCTGTGATAATGGACATATATAGCAAAAGTTATCATACCGAAATCAGAAATAAACTACTGCAGTGCCGTACAAGCAAAGCTGAACTACTTGTGCACTCTTCACAAATCGGGGGTTTGAGTCCTTTAGTGGGCAATCTTTATTGCCAACTGCAAGCCGTGGTGACTGTGGTTAAGGCTGTTCTGCCACCACACAGATGAGGCTGTTGAATCAGCTAACATTTTTTTACTTGAAATTCCATGCTGATGCGTCAAGTATTGGCCGAGTTATGGAATGTACTAGTCACAGCGCTACACCGTAAATGGAGCTGCTTAAGTCACAAGCATGCACATCAACAAGCTCCAAGCATTTACTTCGATGTACTAATGTTCATTAAGTTAGGGCACCGGTCGTCTACGATGCAGAGATCACTCAATTTTTTATTTGTAGATATTGCTTCCGGTTTACATCCGGGTTAGACATAGATTGCTTAAGAAGTTTTCTTTTAGTGAAGTCGTCAGAACCTCCAATCCCATTTCCAACATGTCTTTTGTTATTCAATATACAGAAATATATGGGAAAAACTTACTTTACGGTTGTGCCCAAATTCGTCCCAATAAACTTGAATGACAAATCAGTCGACAACAGGACATCATGATTGCTGACACCACTAAGGGGTTTTCCAATTTAGTGAAACTAATACTGCTTAACTTAAATTAATAAGGGACGACTTTCTCAGGTTAACGTAACCGCAAGCTGCAGTTTAGTAATAAAAAAAGTAAATAATTAGTTTGTATAGCACCTTAAGAGAACGTAGCTCTAGCCAGGCTATTTTCACAATAGCAGCAGGGCTGGAGCCCACAACATTTGCCGTTAAAAGCGAGCACCTTACCCCTGGGTCAAGCAAATCACTGTGACTTGCTATGATTAGGTCAATCCTATTTAGCAGGTCCTTCAGCTAGTTGTATATGGTGAATATAATGGTAATTCTGTAGTGCAGAGGGGCCTCCAGAAAGGCTTTAGCTCTCTCCAGGGACCGATGCACCATCTGCTCCGATCTAATGCTCCTTTTGGGTCTGCCTGTGGTGTGGATAGGCAGCCCGGCAGATATCTTCAGTCCGAGCCCAGTGAGATATGACTGCCTTTTCCGGAAGCAGCCTGAAAATGTGCACTGCCCAGCAGAGCCCTACAGACTCTCTCCGAAACCATTCGAATAACCCATTGTTTTCGGGAAACTGAAAGTATGCACAAGGCTAAACAACAATTAGCAGGCCGAAGCAGCATGGGCATCTTTACAACAACAGACAGACAACGAGCCAGCCCGGCAACGGTTTGGCTGTCTAGAAGCCAGTAGAGCAGGTCTGAGGGAGCATCTACCTCTAATTGCAGGGGGAGCAACCCGAGTTTCCTTTTGGTTTCACTTTCTTATGGGAAGCTAGCTGTTGCGATGTAATCAACTGTTTCTGATTACTTGAGTAGAGTTAGTGACTGAAGCTTTTGCTCTGTAGATGGCAACTTTCTGCCGCTAATCCGCTAATGTACAAAGTGAGATCTTTTCCAGCCGTTATGCATCGCCAAATTCTTCATACCTCCTCAGCTGTTCTCACAAATAAAATAGGCTCTCTAGAATTTCTCCTTTTGCCTGCAATGATGGCTGTTGACGGTCTCATGTTAACTTATAGCTGCCCGTGTGTCTTGGTGAAAAAACTCAGCCCTCTACGTAATGTGAGGTTGAAGAATGTGCAGGTTTACACGAATACCACGGACTTTCACTAGTCAGTTTACGTGCAGTGGTAAGTAGTCCAGCCTAAAATTTTCAGGCACCCGGTCCAACAGGACCACCACTATGATGAAAATGGACAAAGAAAGCATACCCGAATTGCATCTTTAAATAAATACCAGCTGATTTGACAGCTTTTTGTATAGCGACAGAAGAGCCTTTACGGCTATCACCACCGCTTGCAGTGGCGATAAAGGATCGCCCACCACAGGATTCGAACCCACGACCTCGGGGCCGAGGTCGTGAAAAGCAACTACCTTACCTATTGAGCCATCACGGCTCAAGAGAAAGAGCAATATGAGCTGAACACAATAATATTAATAACACATTTGTATAGCACCAGCACGGAACTTGATCTCTTTCTAGGCACTTCACATTTGCTACAAAGGAACACAGTAGGCATCCAAACCTCATTCCTGCTGTAGGCAACACTAACAGAAAGATTTTATGCCGAGCAGCTTAAAGAGGTCTCAGTATAAGGTGCAATAAATAGATTAGGTGATGCCTGACTGCATACTATCAATGCAGGCTAAATAAAGTGCAAGCATCGAAACTGGTTTTGCTGAGGCAAGCAATGTCTATGCTAAAGGTTGATCATTACAACCATTCGAATTTTATTTCGGCTAGTCTAGGATACTTAATGACCGGCTGAGCGACAATAATGACTTAGTCCAGGATGATTTGTTGTTGGTTCAACAATTCCTGCATGCACTCCCTTTGAATACTGCAGTCTCGAATGCATGCATTCAAACACAACATTTGTAAACAGTAACATAAAACGAGACAGTGTGACATAATGCTATATAATTATTGTTTTACATTAGGTTAGTTAAAATAAATTTGGAATTATTACGCTATATATATATTAAATTATTCGAAGCACGATGGCATTCACGTGCTCGCCCGAACATTCTGTTCACCCCTCCCCAAGGAATCAGATTAGATGGATAAGGTTCACCCTTCAGAAGGCCGATTTGTAGTCATTTTTCAGACTGCTGGTGCACCTGCACTGTCCAGCTAAACGAATTTTGTTGGCAGTGATCAGGTGGCAGGCAACGACAAAACTCGAGCAGTATGACGTGTCAGCTGCTTTATATGTTCAACACAGCAATAGCTTACGTCGCTATACAAGTCAAATCAAAGAGCCGATCTGCACTGCCACTCTGACAAATTTTCAAGCAACTGCTGTAAGATGCAGCTACTCATTCTTGCATGCGTTCGTTGTCTAAGTCCTCTGGAGCCGGACGACAAAGCTGTGTACGATAAGGACATTTGGCCTGTTAAGATCACTTTCTGTACCACATTTGAGCTCTTTTCATTCTCTTGATCTTTTTCTGAAGCTGCAGTACACCATAAAGCAGAGCTTCTGCGGTCGGTGGGCAACCTGAAAGAACGTCAAAAAATATGTTTCGATTCGATTCAAAACAAGAACAGGCAAAGGCAAACTTTACTGGAGCATTCTCAATGAGTGCATAAGGGAGTGCACTCCTTGAAAAGGCAACGTTGGAGCAGAGAGTCGTGCGTGCTGGCAGCAGCAGAGACCAACACATAACGCAGGCCTACCCGGCACGTAGATGTCAACAGGTACGATTCTGTCGCACCCACGCACCACCGAGTATGAGTAGTGATAATAGCCTCCTCCGTTAGCACAGCTGCCCATGCTGATAACCCACCGTGGCTCAGGCATTTGGTCGTATACCTGGAGCATTGAATGCCAACAGCTACAGACAAGGACCAGGCTTGAAAAAAATCAATTTCTTGTTTATTGCTGAGGGTACTCACTTTTCGCAGGGCAGGAGCCATTTTATTTGTTAATGTTCCAGCGACGATAATGCAATCTGCCTGCCGAGGACTTGCCCTGAACACGACTCCGAAGCGATCCATGTCATATCGAGGAGCAGCCATGTGCATCATTTCAACTGCACAGCAGGCTAGGCCAAAGGTCAAAGGCCACAGAGATCCCTTAATATTAAATTTATTCAGTCTGGTAAGGCGATATTGGTCAGGAATACAATAGCAGCTAGCACACGTGGTCGAAATGTCAAATTGTTAGCAAACGAGTACAGCACAAAAATACTCAAGTACAAAACACGAGGTAGCAAAAACGGCTATCGTGCTGCGCTCCCAGCTACCGAACTCTCAAGGGCTAACGGACGATCGAACTAGCCTGCATCATTCGAAGGTGAGCCTACCTTTCTTGCCCAGTTGAGCAGGTCGTCAACACGAGCCAAAGCGTACTCAGCCTTGTTACTTAACCCGACCTGAAATGGTGAATACGGCTGAGGCTTCTCGCTGGCTTGCGCCTTAGCGACCTCTGTCGATGCTTCTCGGCCCCACGCTCCCAGCGCAGGGCCGAGTCGAGTGCAGGCCAGACATGAGGCATTCTGAGGGCGACTGAAGTTTCTCAGCTGGCTGGTGAAGCATCTCCCCACATAATGCCCTAAAGCAAGTCGAACGAATGGCAAATCCCTCGATGGCACGCTCAACACTCCGCTGGGAGCGCACACTGACGGCGGCCTACTTCAGCTTCACAATCGACATTGACCGGAAGCGAGTGGTGCAATCGCTCTCACTGCGCCCAAATGCAGCACAGTCAGTCTTGAGAGGCATAAAGGATAAATTGAGTGATGGAGCACATGCGGTTCGTCCGTAGAAGTGCACGAAGCCAGCACGTACGCAAGCAGGCACGCCAGCGATTGGTGCCAGTCCTGGATGCTGTTTACTGGTAGTCCTTCACAAACGTGGCGTGGTTGGCTTGGTTAGGGAGCAAGCATGCAGAGCAACCGGTTTGGAGGTAATCACGGCTCGGTTTGTAAAGGTTGGGCTTTCCCACACATAGGCTGGTTTCCTCCCGGGTAGAATCAGTCTGGAGTGATGTCAGGCAGGTGTGACTGACCATGGGCTGGCTCAAGCATCTGAGTTGCTTCGATGCAACTACAAATGCACCCCTCAGTGGCCGAGCCACACAGCCACAAACAGCGCAGAGAACAACGCCTCATTGGCTTCACACGCCTGGCAGCGATCAACCTTCACACGCCTTGCAGCAATCTTTTTAACATAGAAAGTCTAGCACTAGAAACTAGTTTTGCAGCAACTGTGTGTCTTATCGAGCAGGCAGGAAAACCTGGCAGTAGCAGTTACAGAAGCCTGGATGAGCTGTCATGAATGCATAGACTAGCTTGGCTGTTCACTACTGCATTTTTAACAAGATAGCCTAGATGACCATAGAGCTAAAATTCCTATCCAAAATCACCAAACACTAGTGAGCAGTGAAGCCTGTAATTATGCACCAGTTGCTTCAACGTGGGAATCAAATCTCTGCACAATAGAGCCATGATCACCAAAGTTAATAGAGACAGATGTTTGCAGTAAAATCACATTATACATATTACGTGTAACCGTGTTAAAAACAGTTAATAGTTCAACCAAAAGCTAAAACGGAAACTCCTAGTAAGCTGGTGAAGCCTGATGATATGTGGGTAGCACCTACTTCTTTCAAGGCCACATACCACATCGGATTAGCAGAGGACCTCATTTAGCAAGCTGCTTTGACCAATCGGTAAAGGCCTTGTGACTGACAGTACATGCATATACAGTGTCGGTCCTAAAAGTCTATTCAGCCCCCCTGAAAATCCATGTGAAACCTCCAATCATTTCAGTATATTATGAGCTCCTGAAAGACAAAAACCTTTAATGGATATTTTGTTGTTGCTTTAAAAAAATACTAGTAAAGTATGTCACTTTTTTAAGACAAAACACCAGTAAGTGAAGCTAAAACTTAACAATAACTGGCAACGGTTTGAAGCAAGCAGCTTGACTTATATCCAGCTACAGGCCACATATTCATGGTAGGGCAAAAGGGACACTACATCACTGTAGTTGACAACATTGTATGCACATAGCATAGCATGACCTGATGTCTCTAACCTTGGCCATTCAGAAGAAATGGCAGATAGCGATAGAGAAGCAGTTTTCGAGAGGGGGATACATGGTGCATGAAGTATTTCTCCTTTACAGTGCTCTTATGGGGCTTAGCCAAAATCAACAGGAAACCACAACTGTCTAAGAAGCAGCCCAGACCACCACAACGTCATTTTGCAAGTATGTTTGCATCCAGAATGTATATCAAAGTGGCAGAATGCACCATTTGGCACAAGCAAGGCTGCCTCACACAAATCCTGTTTCTTGCTATTTTGTAGTCTTGCTTTCCTAAAACCCGGCCAAGCTTGAGGCGATGTCTTGCTCCACAGGGAGCAAGAATTTTTCAGCGAGAGACAGAATCAACAACGCCGATATGGTGATCGATGGCAGGGAGTGGCTGTGATCACGAACAAGACCGAGAAGTATGCAGCCATTGCCTGGTCTTTGCTGACCATTGGCTACCGGTAGGCAGTGGTGAGGCTCTCTGTAGTTGGGGCTGTCGGCAGCTGATGGCCAAACGATGAAGCTTGCTTGGACCTTGGCAGCATTCCAAGCAGAGTGAAAGGTATTACCGGCTTGGAAGCCGTGTGGCCAGTTCCTGAACCAGAAGGCACCGGTAGCACCAGCGACCAAGGCAGGGCAGGACACTGCCGGCTAATGCACTAATGTAATGTATACATATGCGTGTTAAATATTTTATTAAATCTATATATATATATATATATATATATATGAGGCAAAAAATCCTTGCAGTATGACTGCTGCTGCTGTGGCAGTAAACCCGGTCGGTAATAAGAGGGTTGTCTATTATGCCAGGCTACTGAAGTCGTGCAGAGCATGTTAAAATATTTTTTGACAACTCTAAAAAGCAAGCATGCTGTTGGTGACCTTTAGTGTGACATCGCCCCACTATGGTTCTTTATAACCTACTGTGTCTTGCCAGGAATAAAGACTGCCAGCTGCTGTTTTGCCTCTCCTGCTGTAGCACATTACAAAGAGCATAACTTACTGAAAAGAGCTGCTACTGAACACAAGGTCTCATCGCTCAATAGCTGTTCTACATCAGAGGTTCAAATTAGGCTACTTGTTGAGCCACTGCACCAACACCAAACAAGGATTCTTCAAAAAGTATTTTAATCAAGTGACTGTTGGCCAAGAAAGTTAGATTTCAAGGCTAAAACACTCCGTTTGGGGGTCATTACATTTGGCAGCAAGAGAACGGCCACATGCAAACTGCCTGGCAGAGGAAGTACTTTTGACGAATCCTTATTTGGTACCGGTATAGAAGCTCAGCCAGTCCCTTATTTAAAGCTATAAAACAATTATGGAGCAATGTTGACAGACGGCAGAGGCCAACTGTTCAGCCTACACCAGTAGCCGACCTGTTCAGTAAAACACAGGCTCTTTAGAAAGTACTAACGCAGACGAGATGTCACAAAAGCTGGCAGCCTCTATTCCTGGGAAGAATTTAATTTCTTTGCAAATAAATCTTCCAAGTTTCAGATTTTTGTTGGGGTGACCGAATTTTTCGGGCCAACACTGCCAATATAATGTAATGTATCTTTGTAAATCCTCAAAGCCACAAGGACAAAGTGGGTGCTCAAAGCCACAAGGATAAAGTGTGTGAGAAGCATAGCTGAGTGAGGCGGTAGGGATAGTGAGTAGTATCGAAGTAGCAGCTCAGGACGGCTGGAAAGGATTTGCATAAGTTGGCAACAGGAGAGCATATGTTGTATATGAGTTGTGGAACTGAGTTCCACAGTCTAGGACCTTCAGAGCAAAGCTTCTGTTGCCAACGGTCCTGAGGCAGAGGAATGGACCCGACAACTTATTGTCCATGGAGGGCCCAAGATTACGAGAAGCTGAAACAGGTGCAGCAGTTCAGCTAGGTATGCGGAAGCCATGCCATAGAGGGCACTGTGAGTCAGTGTATGAACTTTGCTCTTTATCTGTTGATCAGTATGAAGCCATCGAAGCAAATTCAGCCAAAGGGACACACGGTCAAACCTCTGGAATTTGTTAACTTGCCTTGTCACCATATATTTATCACAGGCTGCAGTTGCCTAGTGACTTTTTCGGTGGGCAGCCAAAGTAGAATTGTAACAATCTAGCCGAGACAGAATCAGGGAGCTAGCTAATTTTTTTGCAAGCCACCGTGGTAGACAGTCCCTAATTTTAGATCAGGACCAGGCATGATGGCTAGTTGTGGAGGCAGTCTTCTTAATCAAACTTTCACAATTTAGGCAGCTGTTAAAGACGACACCTTAATTCCGAGCACACGGTGACAGTCACAACAACATAACTATTAGAAGAGCAAAGCCTTCTAGTTCAGCCATATGCTTCGGGTGTCCTATGAGTAGCAGTTCCGTTTTATCGTCATGAAGTTTTAAGGAAATTTGCTGACATCTAGGATCGAATGTTTGCAAGGCAAGCATTAAGTTCGTCAGTCCAATCCATCGATTTCTCGTTTGGTTCAGACGGCTTGGCCAGACCTATTGCACATCCGCAGTGGGGACGGACAGAGCGACAACCTATGACTCGCGCGATGTGCATGAAATAAGGGGATTGTTGCAAAAGTCCAGCAAAACTTTAGCAATGTTTTGGGTAGTCATCCACTTGATATATGTCTTACTACCTACCAGTCGAAGCATACACAAATTGAAAAAATGCACAAGAATGCACAAAATGGCAAAGCAATGTTGACCGGGATTTGCACATTTATCCCTTATGCCCTCAATGTGATTAAGTGCCCCGACACCACCAGCTGCAAAGCCTCCCAACATCTCTGCTTCGGACCCAAGCTTCACAGTATATTTCAAGCAGGCATCAGCACATGCTTTGTCACCCAAGTATCAAACACACGATCGACGTTAGAAGCATCCATAACAGCACCATTACTTAAATCGGTATTGACTACCGACCTCAATTTTTGGCAGCCTCCCTCTGTCTGTCATAGCTGCTTGTACTGCGTGCATTAAGTCGACATTCGATCCTGAATGTCAAAAAACTTCTTGAAACTAAATGGTGATAAAACCGAACTGCTGCTCACAGGACACCCTAAGCATGTGGCTGGTTTAAAAGGCTTTGCTCTTCTAATAGGTGATGCTATTGTGCAGCCATCACCACGTGCTCGAAATTTAGCTGTCGTTTTCGACAACTGCCTAAATTTTAAAAGCTTCATTCAGAAGACTGTTTCTACAGCTAGCCATCAAGTCCAATCCCTATCTAATATTAGGAGCTGTCTTCCACAGTGGCTTGCAAAAAATTTAACTACCTCCTTAGTTCTGTCTCGGCTTGATTACTGTCATTCCCTTTTGGCTGGGGTACCAAAACAAGCCATTAGGCTAGGCCACTACAAATGGCTAAGAATATGGCTGCAAGGCTAGTTTTCAATTCCCAGAGGTTGGACCACGTGTCACACTTGCTAAAAGAGCTAGGATGGCTGCCGGTTGATCAACAGATACAGAGAAAAGTTCTTAGGCTGACCCACAAGGCCTGCCACGGCTTGGCTCCTCCATACCTAGCCGAACTGCTGCACCAGTTTCAACCTCATCGTGCCCTCAGGTCCTGCATGGACAACACATTAGCTGTTCCATTCGTGTGCTTAAAGACCGTTGGCAACAGAAACTTTAGCTCTGCAGGTCCTAGACTGTGTAACTTGCTTCCACAATTCTTATGCAACGACAACTACTCTCCTCCTGCTGACTATGGCTCATCCTTTTCAGCGGTCCTGAGCTGCTACTTCCATTCTACTCACTACCTCAACTGCTCTCCTGACTTTGCTATGCTGCCCACTTGCTCTTTGTTGCATGAGATGAAGTCTGTTGGCTACCGAATGCGTACCAAAAGCCACTCAGGCTGTGAGTGCGCTATACAAAACTCTCCGGCTTAACACTCAGTCTTTATGGCTTTGTGGAGTTACAGATGGCGATACATCATCGTCATCATCATCATCATCATCATCATCATCATCATCATAATAAGGTATCTTCAGCCAAGGTCAAAGTGTGCCTCCCCAATTTCCATAGTAGGCATCAAGAATATGCTGCCTTCTGTTAGACGAATAACGTCTACAAATGCAACACACAGGGCAGTGTCCTATTTGAAGGTATAAACACACTACAGATTTGCCCTGCTGGCAGATAGTTCATGCATTACTATCGAATAACGGTAGAGCTGAGCAATACCTTTCTCTTAGCCATCGAAATCCGAAACTTGTCATCGGTAACTGAGCTAACCGGTTACTAAGAGGTACAAACAAATTGGTCCTAATTTCAGGATGGTTTGAGTGCAGCACTCAAAAGTACTTGAGCAATAAATGACGGATCAAAACACTTACTCCCTGATAAACAACAAAGGACATATTCCTTAGTATTTACCATCAACTTACAGCAGCTCCAACAACTACCAGTTGAGATACATCCATCGACTGTCCTTGCAGGAGACCAAGCATGCCACAGCATATCAACATATGGCTGCTATTGTATGTACATTTATAGATGGGCATATGTAAAGATAGCAGACTTATAGTTAGCCTGAAAAATCTACAAAGCAACTGCTAGGGATTCAACAACATTCACAAACATTGCCGAGTTTCACAAAACCAGGCCAAAAACATACTACTACAAGGTAGGATTCATATGACAAAGCAATAGATGTTGCAAATTAGGCATGCTGACACCTTGTTACTCAGCTAGGAGTATAAAAGGTTGTTTGGCCGTTTCGAGTGGACTCATAAACAGTTGCGGCTTTCAAAGGATTGTTTTCTGATAGTATCCTCAAAACAACGTTAAGTAAGAGTTGTTTCGTGTGCTAAATAGCTTCCTTCTGGAAAAATGCATCTAAACGACTATGCCAGGCACTTCTCCAGAAATGGCAAAGGATTGAGACAGGTGGCATTGCAGACATGCAAATGTAGGTTTGACTTAGTTCGAAACCATGCAAGAAAGTGATAGCACAGTTAGACCAAGAAACCAGCCAACTTAGCTTTCTGAGTAGCCAAAAGCATGGCAATGTGCATTCAAAAAAAGTTTGCATTAAGCCTCTCAGAAAGCTCAATTTAGTACATGCCTTTGGCACATGAAGATAGTTTGGAGCTCAAAAATGTTCAGAAAGATTTTTTAATCCTACGTTGATCAGAGAAGTTGAGTGGATTTCCATTCTACTGCAACATTGACTAGTCGCATCAATTCGAATCTAGTCAGATCTTCGATAGTGCATCACATGCTTCACAGCCCTGATTCTTGCTGAGAAAATGTTTGATAAGGTGGTTGAGATACCTTTTTAAGGAGGGAGATATTAGGTTAATCTAGTAAATCATACTTCATAGCATTCAGACAGTGCTACAAATAGTACCCTTCGAAAACCTACTATGTCACAAACCAGGAACAGCCTAGTTCCTGCAAAACATGGTCGCATTGCAAGTTTTTACAGCTGGTAGGAAAATCAAGGTGGTAGCACGTACGGTTTCTAAAAATATAGCTAATTCATGTGAATCCAATGTTCTGGTGAAATTTTGCTAGCCAGCAGTCCATAGAATACTGAAATATTTCAGTTTTTTCTTGATTTTCGTGTCACGAGGATTTTTCTGGCTAGCACTGATACACTTGCGGTGTACATAAAATAAACAAATTACCACAGGTGCACGTGCATCCCATGCACACACATATACGCATTTGACAAATAAATTCAGGTATCCCGCAAATCTTCAAACAACATCGGGCATTGCTGATTTTGACATCTAGCCAGAAACAATGCAAACAGACGGACTGATATGAAGAAACAATATTTCTTGCTAACTATGCATACTGCCATCTTATTTTTTTCTACTGGCACGAACCCTGTTTTTTTATGCACTTTATGCAGCTAGGTAAGGAAACAGTCAATGGTTTCAATGGATATATTTTGTCAGCACTGCCAGAATATGGCAAAGGAATGTTTAGTGAGTGTGTTATGTAAAGTATTTCCATCTATAAGTCCAGAAAGACTATGGGGTATTACGCAAGAGTTTTGCATAGCGCACTCACAGCCTACAAGGCTTTCGGTACACGTTCGGTAGCCCACCGACTTCATCTCACGAAACAAAGAGAAAGTGGGAAGGATAGCAGCGGTAGGAGCAGTTGAGGTAGTGATTAGCATGGAAGTAGCAGCTCAGGACCGCTGAAAAGGACGAGCCATAGTCGGCAGGGGGAGAGTAGTTGTCATGCATAAGAATTGCGGAAGCAAGTTACACAGTCTAGGACCTGCAGGGCTAAAGTTTCTGTTGCCAACGGTCTTTAAGCACACGAATGGAACAGCTAATATGTTGTCCACGCAGGACCTGAGGGCACGAGGAGGTTGAAACTGGTGCAGCAGTTCGGCTAAGTTTGAAGAAGCCAAGCCAAAGCGGGCCTTGTGGGTCAGTGTGGCTAGTACAGACCTCTCAACAAGTGCATCGCTACGATTGTGTATGGCACTTCACAAGGAATTACAAAAGTGTGAGATCCTAATTCAGTTCATGCTCGACATTGTTCCAGACTATGATTGAAATCAAGAGTGTAGTTAGTATAAGCCAGCCAAATGTCGTTTTCGGCAACAATGGAGCATATAATAAATTTTAAGGAATGCTCAACAAGTGTCTCACTTAAAATCTTGCTTGCTGAATCTCTAGGTGGCAGTTGATATTATTGGTCACCAAGTTCCTCTTCAGTATTAATCATCTCGCCTGGCTATCACTAGCATTGAACTTCAGTGGTTTAGCTCTAACCCTAATGGAAGATTTCAAAGCCTAGGTGCCAACGATCACCTGTCAGTCCCACGAGAAACCTTTGGAGAATAGGGTGATCAGTTGTATGCACTCTATGCCCTCTACGCACAATGTATACTCTGCCTCATGCCAATTTCATCGCTATGCACAAGTTTGGCTTTCATTTCAACATATATGTCTTTCTGCTCTACCTGAGCAACGATCCTTTCTGTTATTCCAGTGTCTTATACTCAGTTAGCTTCCTTACAGCTTGAACTGCTGACATTGGCACTTTAGTAGTTAGTTAATTTTCTTAAGATAAATGGAGGTCAGAGCTCAATAACAATGGTCAAACATGAGTCATTTAAAAATCAGAAAGCTTCATCCTCTAATGGACTAAAAAAAATAATAAAAATACTAGCTAATTTAGCAGCCTCTTTTTGTATAGCAACAGAAGAGCTTTGCCGGCTATCGCCACCGCTTGCAGTGGCGATAAAGAATCGCCCACCGCAGGATTCGAAAAGCAATCGCCTTACCTAGTGAGCCATTACGGCTCACCAAGCTAGTATCTCTCCTGTAGCCTCTGTACAGAATCAGACATCCAACTTTCTGAAAACAAAATTCGTGATAAGCCATTCACTCCACCTGCTCCACCGACCCTGGTGGTTAAGCTATGCCTCTAGCCAACTTCAATCCTTTGGAAACCGCATCTGCAGCTCATATACACCCCAAGCCTGGTTCTCTCGACTGACTGACCAAACGACATCCTCTGACTTACAGCCATTAAAAGCAAGTCCCTCCTGTACGTCACAGCATATGCTTAATCCATGATTATCATATTTGATGCACTTTAAAGTAAGCTATAAACGCGTGGATTACAATTATTAATCAGGTGATATAATAATAATAAATAGTACAACATTAGTAAAACACCTCGCGAGCACTGAACCTCCTTAATCTCTAGGCACTTAACATATGCTGAAAAAGGAAACCTTTTAACCAGTTGTTCCTTAAATGCTTTCTTTCCAGCCCAAACGCGCCAAGAAAGAAATTGAGTCCTCGTAGGATACAATACAACTGCTAATTTGGGCCCGTAGGGGAAACGTTAAGTCGGTGGCCGGAGAGAAACGGCCTCGGCAGGTCATTTACTGTGCACGTGGTCGGCAAACAGGATACGACGCTTTCGAGGTAGAAACTGTCAACTCTCAACAGCTTACGGATACCAAATTTCGAGAAGCGCTTGACTTGAAACCCGGTTTAAGGTTTCTATACCAGAGAGCAACCAAGAGAAACTGGGATACTGAGGCTAGCTCAACATCAAGTAAATTGGCAGTCACCAGTAGGCGACGGATAGTGGGAGCCGCACTCTGCCGTCAAACGCGAGCTTCGAAAGTGACGTCACCAGTAGCACACTTAATAAGTGGAAGGTGCTACAAAGGGGCAGCATCCTGGCTGCAGTTGACATGCACACGTACAAGGGCTGCCAGTGGCAGCGGCACACAGCGCTGGAGCGCGCTGATAGCAATATTAAATAATTTTGCATTAGAGCAGCACAAATTTCGACTGCCTACTCCACTTACACGCCCATGCTAGCCTACTTACAGATACTAAACTGCGGCTTGTTTCCGTTGGGATTGGGACGGCCGAAAGCCCAGCTATACCGCTTATTACATGCAAAATGTTCATAAATGTGACATGCAGTTATAAACCTGCGTATATATATTGCACAAGGTCTTCCTCGGCGATACGATGACTAATTAGCAGGAGTAGCTAGGAAAGCCGATGCGAAATTCACGAGCTAGCAATAAGCACATATCCAACAAGATACGAAGCTAGCTCGCCGTCCATTACTAATGCACGGAACGTCAACATCTGGTACTAATATACACTATATCACCACTCGAACAAAAAAATGAGCACAAATAAACTGCAAACGCAAATGCTGCACCTTACCTAATCCCACCAGAGCCATCTTCCAGTTCTCGCCTAATCACGAATCACGTCGAGTACGACGGGGTGGTGGGGGGGGGGGGTAACAACAAAACGACATGGCGGATGCGGAGGAGTTGAAGGTATTGCTCTAGCCCTCTTCTGTCTGAACGCTCATTCAACCCCTGAATTACTTACTTGAAGTTCCCGTCTGAATTCAGTATGTAGGAAATTTGTGTTATTTGACGTCTTGCCAAATATCTCTGACCGGCTCCTCAGAAATCCGGCGTTTGCGAGCCTTTGTCGTCGTAATGCCTTGCTAGGCCGGCTGTTGGCTACCTCGCGAACTTAGGCCCTAGGCCGTTCTCACCGCCGACTGCGTTCAGGCAGTGTGAATTTTTTTTAGCGCATGATTAGCTCGTTTCGGGTGTCTGAGCTGCAATTGCTTTGCGGCTACGCGGGAAAGAGCCGCAGTGGTAGGAAAAGTGACCTTCTGGCTCGCGCTCTGCCCATCGCCGAGAAGCCGACGCAGCACCTTACCACGAAAGTGGTAGAATTGTACAGGTGAGTCGAGCTCTCAGTCAGTTGGAAAGCGGCCAGAATTACCAGTCTTTTACAATCGTGATTGGTGAGGCATTCTGCAATGATTGCTTCGACCTACGTTAGGCGCTGCAGAAAGGATTGCAAGTTTTTCGTAGAGTATAGTTAGTCAGTTAATGTCAGCTACTTTGGCTGGATTGTGTGGTTTAGCAAGCATTTATTTGAACTACTTCGGATGACGAACGCTTCACGGGTCGTTAACTCCGAGAGCTTGCTTATGAAAGAAACTGTAATCTGATTGGTATAGGGAAGGGAGAGGGACACCTTAATAAATTACACTCATTGAATACTCATGGCACAAGGAAGTGCTGTCAGTGAATTGGAATTTCAAGGTTGCGTAAGCTAAACAATATTCCACGATGCCTTGCTGTGTCCCGATAAGAATGCCGGTGCATGTGTGCTCAGAAATAGCATGCAGCTCGAGGAAGGTAAGCTTGGCACATTTTACATGGGCAGGCCTGCTGTGTGACCTTGGTCTGTCCTGCAGTCGTAGTGTGTACACTGCTTTTTTCAGCTCCACGACATTGCACATTGCATGGCGATCTGTGGGCCATGTGCTCGTATGAGCTGTACATTACCTTCGGGGTCTGAATTCTTTGTCTTTGCACGGTGGTGGTCTGACAGGAGTGTCCATTAATTAGATGTTCATGAACTTTCTATTAGCTTGCAGTTGCCATAGTGGCTGAGGGACTAGTGGTTGCCGGCTTTTCAGCAATTTCCGAGCCGAACCGCTGTCAGAGAGCACCCGAAATGTTGCTAGAAGGCGGCTGGGTTTATGGTAGTCACACACTAGGTAGGGGTTAAGCAGCCTAATGCTTTTGCAGCAGGTAAGTCGAAACTCGTGACTGGCCTACCGACCTGCCTTTGTGAGGCCAACCCTCAAATTTTGTTGTAGCTTGTACTAGGCATTAACATAATATCGCCAGGGTCTTAGTATAACGGACCCACTGGACTGGTATTTGTTTCTCCATGACAAACAATCAACAGTTTGATTGTGGCCTCAGACACCATCAATACCTGAACCGGTTTTGATCTCACTGCAATGTAAAGCACAAATCAGCTGACAAACTTATATGGCCTCTGCTTAAAGACCGTTGGTGACAGAAGCTTTAGCTTTGCAGGTCCTTGACTGTGGAGCTCACTTCCGAGATTCTTACGAAACAACTACTCTCCTGCTGCCGACTATGGCACATCCTTTCCAGCGGTCCTGAGCTGCTACTTCCATGCTAATTACTACCTCCACTGCTTTCATGACTCTGCTGTGCGGTCCACTTTCTTTGTTGCGTGAGATAGAGTCTTTCGGCTACCGAATGCGTACCGAAAGCCTTTTAGGCTGTGAGTGCTCTATACAAACTCTCCTGTGTAACACCCATATAGTCTGTGTGGCTTTGCAGTTACAGATGGAGATACATTTACATTACATTACAAAATGAAAATGCGTTTGGGCGAACATTGCCTGCTGTTTCAATGAAATGGATGCATCCTGCATGCGTGGGAAAAGGCTGGAGATAAGAAACGTTACGGTGCAGTGATATCCAATAAGGCTACTCTGCCTCAGTACCTCATGTTCAGTAGCTTCTTAGGAAAATCCGGCTTGATATTAATGCGTAGTCTGCTGCTTATGCTTGTTTCCTACCTATGCTTACGTTTGTGGTCTAAGATTAGTCCAACACATTCATTTAATTGACCAACACAAGTCATTTAATTATTCATGGTGAACTGATTCGATGTTGAAGGATCATTTACTTAGGTACCTTGTGATGATTAGTAACCTAGCCTGATGATAGCTAGTTCTGCCTGCAACCGCAGTGATGATTGGTAACCTAGCCTGATGATAGCTAGTTCTGCCTGCAACCGCAGTCAAGTTTGCTGCCAGGGCTTCTTTCGCCTAAATCTGGCATATATATGCTAAACTTGGGCTTGCATTATGCATTACTTGTGGCAACAGTTCTTCATTACCTACCGCTACGTTTTATCGTGTAAGAAGCTCACGTGTGATCATAACATATTTCCATGGGGTGGCTGCTTGTCTGGATAATGTGCTACGAGTTGCTACGTAAGCTTGCTTTCTGGTCATGGCAAGGGTTCAGTGGGCTGGTTAATTTGATCTCGTGGCTGCAAATTGTATTAGCCCCATATGTCCTCTAAGCATTCATTTTTTGTCGATTTTTAAAATATATTTTAGCTCTTGCCAATATCTTTATTCTAAAAGTGTTGCATCTAAATGGGTAGCCTTACAGTGAGTATACACATTCTTGTATACACATGCCTGTGGATGCGCTTTCCTCACTCTGCTCTCACTGCCGCTGCTCCGGTGACCTACCGATAAAAGCTGGCATCTGCTTTCAATATTTTCACGCTAAGAGATACACACGAAGACACAAATATTTGAGATTGTGCAAGCAGCATTTTGCTTGTTATAGCAGCACACCGACCACGGCACAATCTGGCTCGCCAGTGGCAGTGTCACAATTGGCTCCCATTCCCTCCTTTCAAAGCAGCCAAGACTCTTTATTTCTGTGCATGCTTATTTTTCAAAAGATTTCTGCACGGTGGGCAAATTCACCTAGTTCTTCTATCAGTTATAAAGTATTCATTAAAGCATTATTTCTGACATGTCATTCTCACAAACACGAAGTCAGCAAATTTAGAGACCTCTCGCCGGAAGCTCCTGTAAGTGGTTTCATTATTCTTTTAATTCACAGCGTTCCTATCTCTTGGGGTCAATGACATTTCATGAAGGTGAGATTTTCCTATCCCAAAATTCCGTGGGTATATGCCACTGCTCATGTGCCCATAACCGAATGTGGATAAGCATGTTAGTATCCTGCCTTTTTATGGTCAACTTGAATTCATATTTTGCTTTTGCTGCAGAAGCAATCATACCTATTTCAAAGCATAATGCCCTTCAGAGGACCAATTACTACTTGATCGTCAAATAATTTATAATCTGTGGTTTCAGTACTAAAGTCTTACCTTGTTTTATGTCTTTTTTTCTATACGTAGGAAATAGAAAAGTTGTTCACATAGCTGTTAGTTCTTTTGTGCTTCCTGGTGATTGTTTGCTAGTTATTGTGGCAGTAGTCAGCTGTGGGAAGGCGTACACACATGTTACTATATAGTTAGTTATGTGCATTATGTATAGTTAGGTGTTCAAGCAAGCTTATTGTTCGTGTCAAGATGCTGGTCTTTGGGCTAGGTGTTGGATTCTGTCGTGTGATGTTCATGCAATTGCATTTTTACTTTTTTTGGTTTATTCTTATCACTATACTCATTCGCCACATTCAGCTTGCATCGCCAACATGTGCTAACTTGTGTGTTGCTATGGTGGGTAGAATGGATGTTGCTGGCTCGGCCTGGGTCGAGTTACTCTGAGTGATGATCATGTATCGGGTTGTGTGCATCATCTAGTAGTTTCACTGTTGGACCTCATAGCTCGGGCAGTGAGTTTTGGGATTGTATATGCTCCTTCCCAACAGGAGCTAGCTCGGCTTGTTGTCGCCAGCTGAAGGTGTAGCTAACTTGGCGTCCATGTTTGTGTTTTAAACTAAGGCAATCGAGCGTGCATATCGATGCAAGGCTTGCATTACACTCTGGCTTATAGCTATATGGCTTTTAGCAGAATGCTGTTGAACGATTGCTTTTCAATCATCATGATCTGTTTTCCATAGGAAACGGATCACATGTGGCTTACAAACTCCAGCGCCACTGACAGCTCCAGTAAGCTTACAGCCACCCAGTCTTGTTGGTGTAGGTAAGCATATAACTTAGTAAGTAGTATATTAAGAGCCTGTCGGCAGGTTTATGCAATCATTTGCAGCTTCTTGCTTGTGGAACTACCCCCACTGGTTAGCTAGTGTACAACAAGTGTCTGCATACTTGAAGTAGAGCTACTGCAGTATACCAGTGTATACTAGTAAAAAAATCACGGAAATTAAATTTTTTGCTTAGGAAGTTAGGCTGGGACGGCTGCTGATCTATAAATGCATTTTGCCATTTGGAGTTACTGAAATGCATTTACTGCATATTTCGACAGGCTCTCTTCCCATTGGTCAGCATCGGCTAGCGATTTACACTTGTGACTTCCATTTACATGACAAAATATACGTCCTAAATTGTGTAGATTTTGTTCGGTCTGTGTTTACCTCTGATTTCTGAAAACTGTTGATGCATTGCAGGAATGAAAAGGTGTTATAGGGTGCTAGCTAACTCTGTGACTTTATTATGCATAATTGATATGTGATGATAATTTGATAGGCCTTATTTCATAAGCTGTGGGTCGAGGTCTCGATGACATCTCGATGCATTCGCTTGTTAATCTCCTCTTGTTTTAGCTTCTAGCGCCAATTATTAGATCGATGGCAAGTTACTACTACTTCTACTACTAATAAAAATAATGGTACATTTGATATAGCACCCTCAGAGAATTCAATCTCTTTCAAAGCAATTTATATTTGCTGCAAAATGTTAGTGGTAGCATGCTCGATAAACAACAAGAATAACAATGTTAGGGGTGACATGCAAAGGGTCAACATGCACACATAATGGCATTATGCAAAGTGTCAGCATGCATAATCACATAAAGGACGAAGCACATAGGCCTCCTAGATACTGTGATAAGTAGATGCATTTTTAGTTTCTTTTTAAGTGAGGTCAAGTGTTGACATGTCGTGACGCAAAGTCGAAAGTGAGCTCTATCCTCAGGGAGCATACCATTTAAAGGCACGATCTCCAAAAGATTTCAGGTACCTACGAGGTCATGGTAACTAACTAGATTCAAAAAGCGGATGGTACATTGCTTAGCCTTGTGTGGAAGTAGATCTGATAGGTAGGCTGGAGCATAAGAATGAAGCGACCTTAAAGTGAGTGACAAAACATTGAAGTCAATGCATTGCTTGACTGGGAGCCAATGAAGGTCGACGAGAAGGCGTGGATGTGGCAACTGGGAAGCTCACGACAGACAAGCATAGCTGCAGAGTTTTTCACAAGCTGTAAGTGCCTGATTGCTTATGCTAATAGACTAGCAAGCAGTGAGTTACAGAAGTCGAGACAGGATGTAAAAAATGCATGGACATATTTAGACGTGGTATTCCTGTCTAAACGAGCTTGAATTTTAGCAATGTTATGTAGCTGAAAGTAAGCAGAATTGACTGTGGAGCTGATGTGACCCTCTAATAGTTTCTTTCGCTAGGTTAGCACTTGTCAATCCCTTGGTCCTAAGCATTTATCTATAGCAATGGGTGCATGCTGTGACGTGACCCTGGTCGGTAGGATCTACTTCCACTCTACACTCAGGATTCATGTACAAGGTCCCTGTACACATAAGGCTACCGAGAACACGACTGGCATCGCTCGCATTTCAACATGCTTTCAACAGCTGCGTGTAAGGGTTCAGCTGCATTTGTTAGGCACTGACGTGTTCGATGCTCCAAACAAAGATTTTATTTTTACAGCTGCTGAGTGCATTAACAAGCTGCAATCGTGGGGAGGTGTTTCTAGATATGTTGTCTTTAATTTGTTTATGAAGTGATTAAGTTCATGAAGTGATGTTTATGAAGTGATTTGTTTATTGAGCTGATGAGGTCGTCCAATTGAAGGATGCAATTGGAACATTACACCTAGATTTCGTGCAGATTCAACAGGAGATATGCTAACAGAGCCCATTTTGAGCATTAGCATTTCCAATTACTGAATCACACTTGGTTTGCCCATAACAAATAAGTTAGTTTTATCATCATTTAATTTAAGAAAGTTTGCTGCCATCCATGGGTCTCGAAGGCTAGTAGTCTTCTTTGACTGGGAGAGGAATTTCTGGAGGTCACTCGTGGCCTCCTTGAATGTAGACATTGAGGTATTGCAGCGAATTAAGGGAGCCATGTGGGTTTGTTATTTAGGGACAGTAGTCTAGAGGGGTTGATGCTACCTCAGGGATGGACTCCATGATCTTGTCTGTCTTGCTGACAAAGAAACTAGAGAAGTTAAACCTTACCACAAGGATCGCTAGGTAAGCAGCTAGCCTGGGGGCGGTTAGGGAGATGTTGATGGTAGACACAATTTTTCGATCGTGCTACTGTGAATCAGCAATATTTTTTATAGAAGCTAGACCTGGCCATTGGTACGATCGATTGGTGTCAACTACATTAGTCTTCCTATGCCTGAGGAAGGACTGTCAGATATTACTGTCAGTCCTGATTAGTGTGCTTTCTAAAGCTTGAGCTTAGTAGACCTAGCAAGTTTAATGTCTCCGGTAAACCATAGGCAGTCTGGGTGAGAGCGAATAGTGGACTTAAGCATGCCAGCAAGTGTCATTGTAGCATTTACCAATGACGACGGGTCGGTTGGGAGAAGAATATATTTTCGATAAAATGGCATTGATGTCAAGGGTCTTGAACTTACGTGATTCACAGATGATTTTGGATGCTGAGGAGGGCGCACGCTGTAGACTGAATAAGATCTACATGTGATCAGATGGGCAGAATTTGGCAATAATACGGGATGACAGTATAAATTTGTGGGAGGATATTTTTTATCGAATTTGTGAATCTTGTTGTATGATCATGCGGATAAGCCGCAAGAGAAAACGAGTCAGTCTGTGCACAAGATTCGGCACTTCAGACATCAAGTTGTCACCGTTAATGTCAAAATCACACATTTTGAGGAAAGATCGATTTCTTGAACACAGAATCGAAATGGGATAAGAAAACTCGGTGATAACAGGGGACTTGTTACCTGTTGTTACTTGTTGGTGGGCAGTAGAATACTGCTACTATTGGCAGCTTCTTTTCGGAGGGTAAAGACTGCTTCGAAGGGTCTGCAAGTAGTTTGGAATTGAGGGAGGAACATTCTACTTTGGCAACGGGCAGCAAATGTTGTAGGTTTACTTTCTGCTATAAATAGCTATCCATTGTAACATCTGGTTAGCCTTTGTGATGCGATTGATATGCAAACCACATACATACGTAGTCGAGTGCTCTTGTAGATGGAGGATGTTAACTGTGCCAAGGCAGTGGTTTAATCTGTGTTCGGTTTAAAGGTATGCAGACTGATAGAGCTGAAACATTCTTTAACGTTTTCACATCTACAGCCATTAAGTACCATGACTTCTCAGGTTCCCTTGCCCAACCCCCACAGCATTTAGAGGTGCTGGCTTAATAGACAGGTTAAAGGTTTAAAAGCTTCCATGCACACCTCTAATCGTTGTGTTTGTTGTACCTGGACTCCTTACTAGGCCCAGGCATTGGTAATGGTGTGCATAACCATATTTAGCAATCCATGCTCTTGGACCTTAATTTTTTGCATTTATGTAATTTACCAGTTTTGATGTATGTCTGTTTGGCCCCATGACATATATATAAACAGCATGCTGAAAGCAGCTCTGACTTGATTTAGATAATTGACCTTGTGATTAAAAGACCGTCTATTGCCTTATATACAGCAGAAGTCGTTTAATGTTACAGGGCAGGTGCCAATGATTGTGCATTATATTGTGTATATTATGCTGATAGCACTCAGTGGCTGACCAAGAGTTTATTTCTGTTCCGATAAAATTATATTTGCTCGAAGAAGACAAGTTTATGTCCCTGGTGATGCATGACTGCTGTGATCCTCTAACCATAACCACAGTAATAACCGGGATGGTAGTGTCTTCGTGAGCAGCAGGGCAGTAGTTACTCAACTTTGTTTAAGTTGTTGTCTGAGTTACCCGATTCGTCTTTGCCTGTTGAACTCTTCATAGGAAGCTATGTGGTGCCATCGGCTCGTATGTAGGTGATTTTTAGGGGAAAATGTTTGATGTGACACTGCATGAAGCAGGCTAGCAGCTGGCGGTGCGATTGGTTATTACTTGATGGAGAGAGTGCAGCATTTTGTTTTATTGTCGGGAACAACAATTCACTTATTGTCTCTCTGAACCACAGTAGGACTTTCATTGTCCGGCTACCAGATAGATCATCTCATTGTTTTGCCATCTCCATTCACTCTTTCCATACTGCTTCACTGGTTTGACCCAGTGGTTAAGGTGCTCACCTTTAACGAGTGAGGTCAAAGTGAATGCATTTGATGTTTGAGGTCATGGGCCCGAGCCCTTTGGCATATGTAGAGCGACTAAATAGAGATTAAGCTATCTTAAGGCGATATACAAATGAACTAAATTTATGATTTCTATTTATTTGCATGCTTCTTTTAGAGTCGGTCTTCAAATCCCAAGTCGCTGCCCCTGCATTCACTTAGCTGAGCCTAACAGTTGCTCATCGCGACAACAGTAGGAGCAAGGGGGATCATTTTTTTCTCAGATCCTTCTATGCAATGCTGCACTAAACTGCTGGCGACTTTCGGTGTTGCAGGTACCAGTCGGACATGCAACACTCACTCTATTGTGCAAGGCTATTTCAGCACGAGTTTTTTCAATATTCTTTCCATGCCCATTTTACCTCCTTTTCCCCTCAACCTCGGTTTGCATTGGTATTTCATGCTGCTCATTCAGTCAGTCCTCTCATTATTCTTTCTCATCGCAGAATCATAGCCTTGATCATTGCTCTGCAGGTGGGGGGATCAATAGTCTGCATTCAGGCCAAAAAAGTATAGTAAATGTTAGCTGATTAAACAGCCTCATTTATGTAGCAGCAGAAGAGCCGCGCTGGCTATCACCACCACTTGTAGTGCGCAATACAGGATTGCCTGCTTCAGGACTCAAACCCACGACTTCGGTCGTGAAGAGCAAGCACCTTACTCCCGGGCTAAGACCTGTGCACCCGTTTGATTGTCCACGTCATGCATTAATGGGGCAACTGGTAAATGTCATGCTCGTTCTGCTCCTATATCAAGCCTTGTCGTGATGGCTAGTATGTGCCTATATCAAGCCTTGTCGTGATGGCTAGTATGTGTCTCACAAGTTTGACTGAGGCAGAGCTGCATGATTGAATTGGCCAAGCCAGTGGGGCAGTACAATAAGTCAGCCCAGGAGACATAGGTGCAAGCTTTTCTTTTGTCCTTGATTGTGCTACTTAGCTTCATAGCTTTCCAATCTGCATCTGCATATTTAATGCCTACCGACCCTGTTTTTGAACCAAGTTTTCTTTGTGGTTTTGCTGTAGGTACAAGTTATCTAGACAACCTGGACATGCCTTCAGCTTACAGTCCCGTATCCACTCCACCGATTTTGAACTTGGTGCCCTTACCGTTCTATGATAGGTTGAGCACACTGCTTCCTCCCCAAATTCTTGGTAAGAGTGCTGTTCGACTTTCATGCAATGGCTCTGGGCATCACCTATGCCTGCTGCTCTCAAGTAGGGTTATTTTTGTAGTGCCGCTGACCTCGTCGCGTTTTCAAGACAAAAGTGTGTTGTTTCACCTTTCTCCTGAACATATCCAAGAAATCAACATGTCGAGGTTGGTGTCTTGTGTTGATAGAGAAAGCTCAGTAATGCTTCAGGTCATTGTAAATGCTATGGCTATGAACGATTCCAGCCCACTCTTGCTGCTTGTTACTGAGTATGCTCTATAGTTTTGTTATATGTGCTGTGTGCTAGTATCTAAAAAGCTTAATTATCAAGCCAAGTGTGCTTGATTGTCAGAAAGAGATTTGCTAACGAGGTAAATATATGATGCACCTAGCTTTGCACTGAGCTACACGGTTGACTTTTTGCCGGGTAACCTCTAGTCCAGGTAGCTCATTTGTCTTTGCTTCTCTTGATACCTTCGGCATTGGTCGATGCGTATGTGCTACACTTTGTTTAACAGTAAAGCATCTTGCTTCCCACCGGCCATGCAAAATGGAGTATGTGTATTCTAGCATTGGTTGCTGTAGCCTTGCCCACCAAATTTCCGCATTTATCCATTCAAAGCTTGGCTACATAGTTACATTATGGAATGAGGTGAGATTAGTTAAGTGAAGCTGTTCCAGACATTTGGATGTAAGTGGCTGTAGTGTTTGCTAAAGGTGGTCGCTACTCCCTTCGTGAAAGGTATTGAATTCTATTCAGCCATGCGTTTAGTAATGAGCCCTGTGTTAATTAGCACCACATGTGAGTGCTGCCACTAGTTGGGACTCACATCTGCTAGCAGCCGGTAGTATAGGATAGTAACTTGCAGGTGTACGTGGGGTCGTTTTATTGTTGCCAGCAGTAATTTCTCATCTGAATCGGCTCAGGCACTCGGTTGCCTAGTCAACTTTATCTGATTTGTAAAGGCGTTGTCTAGTTAGGCTAGTTATATGATAAAAATCCCCTATCCCTGAAGAATAAAATCACGATCACAGGGCTACAGAAGTTCCTGATGGCAGGCTCCAGACAATCAACCTTGTATTCTTTTACTATACATGTCCGTGATGGCAGGAAATATAAAAGTGCTCTAGGACGTTTAATGACATATATGGAATAACGTTTCCAACCGAAATCGGAAATTAACTTGCACAGTCATGCAAAGCAAAGCTGAACAAGAGCATTTCATATTTTACTATGATCCTTAAAGTAGTGGTCAAGTTATGGATTTTAAAAGAATATAAGTACACTGTAAATGATGCTATTAAAAGGCTGCTAGCATACACTTCAACAAGCTTTACTTGTGTACCTCGGTCTACCAAGGTTAAGCAAGTTACGACAAGAATCTAAAACGATGCAGATTGGTGAAAAATCTATTTGTAGATGTGTTGCTTCTGGTTTATATCTGTGTTAGACATAAGTTGTATAATCATTTTTCTTTCAAGTGAAATTTGTCAGAACTTCCGATCTCATTTCTAACATGTTTGCCTTTTGAAAGGTACCCTAAATTAGTATTTGATTGTGAGGTCAATTTTTAAGTATTGTCTTGACATTCTGCCTTAACGGCTATCATCACTGCTTGCTGTGAGCTATGCAAGATCGCCCAGTGCAGAGGCCTAACTCACGACCTGGGTCGTGAAGAGCAAGCACCTTACCCCTGGGCTAAGAGTGGAGGCTAAAAGTAAATGTTAGTTGATCAAACAGCCTCATTTATACAACAGCAGACCCTTAAGAATAATTTTAATTATAATAAAAATAAATGTGTGCAGCCCTCTCAGAGAAATCAATCTATTTCTAATAATAATAATAATAATGCGCTTAATAAAGTGGCCTTAGAGAACCTAATCTCTTTCTAGGCGCTTTACACTTGCTGCAAAGTGAAATGCAATTGAACGGTAAGTAAAATCATGCTTGAAAAACAAACGAAATGAATAATATGGTTAGGGATGACATGCACATGGTCAGCATGCAAATGTCGAATGCAAATGAATAATGTGGTTAGTGGCAGCATGCACAGTGTCAGCACACATAAGCACGTGAATGACGGATCACAGGGACCCACTAAATGCTGTCCTAAATAGGTGTTTTTAAGTTCCTTTTAAATGTGGTCAGGTCAGGGGATGTTCGGACGCAGGTCGGGAGGGACTTCCAGGCTTTGGGAGCATACGAACTAAATGCACGGTCTCCAAAGGATTGGAGGTGTGTACGAGGTATTTGTAGACTGTTGGATTCCGAAAAGCGGGTGGTACGATGCTTGGCCTGATGGGGTAGTATATCTGAGAGATAAGCTGGAGCCATAGAATGAAGGGACCTAAAAGTGATTGGCAAAACCTTGAAGTCAATCCGTTGCTTGACTGGTAGCCAGTGCAGGTCGGCGAGAAGTGGAGTAATGTGGCAACTGCGACGCTCACGACAGACAAGCCTAGCTGCAGAGTTTTGCACCAGCTGCAATCGCCTGATCGCACATGCTGGTAGGCCAGTAAGCAGTGAGTTGCAGAAGTCGAGACGAGATGTCACGAATGCATGGACCAACTTGGACGTGGTATCCTTATCTAAACAAGCCCGAATTTTAGCAATGTTGTGAAGCTGAAAATAGGCAGATTTGACTGTGGAGCTGATATGGTCGTCTAATGAGAGGTCGCTTTGGAATATGACACCAGATTTCGAGCTGATGCTACGGGAGATATGCTGGCAGAGCCAATTTTGAGAGTCAGCCTTTCCAATCTCTGAATCACACTGGGTTTGCCCATAACTAGTAAGTTAGTTTTATCATCGTTAAGTTTTAGAAAATTTGCTGCCATCCATGTGCGGATGTCATCAATGCATGCAGCAAGTGAGTTGAGAGAATCGAGACGGGATGGCTCTAATGCATAGACCAATTTAGATGTGGTATGTCTAAACAAGCCCGAATTTTAGCAATGTTACGTAGCTGAAAGTAGCGAGACGACTGTGGAGCTTATGTGGTCGTCTAATGAAAAGTCGCTTGGAAACAGGACACCTAGATTATGTGCAGATTCAACAGGAGATATGCTGGTGGAGCCAATTTTGAGTGTTAGGTTCTCCCATGTCTGAATGACACTTGCTTTGCGCATAACTGGTAAGTTGATTTACAGTATAGTTGAGTACTTAATTTTTTATTACTGTCACGGGTTATCACCCAGCTTTCAGTGGGCAATACAGATTTTCCACTGCAGGGCTTGAACCCACGACCTCGGTCGTTTAGAATGAGCACTGGCTCACTAAGTAAGGTGGTTGCTTTTCACGACCTCGGCCCCGAGGTCGTCGGTTCGAATCCTGTGATAGGCGATCCTCAATATCGACACTGCAAGCGATGGTGATAGCGTTAAAGTTCTTCTGTTGCTATTCAAAAGTGGCTGTTGAATCAGCTAGTCTTTTTTGGGCTATGTATGACCCGGGGTTATCATTTAATCCGAGGTCTGAAGGATCATGAATTACTATTTCGACGTATCGTGCACTCAGCTATTGTAATCCTTAGCATTGATGTGAATTATTTAGAGATGCTCATAGAAGAATGCCAGCGTCCGGACAAATGACATGAACATCATTTCATCTATGGTCTGCATTGTGTATTTTATTATAAAGATGAATTTCTCATGACATCAATGGTATAATGGTCAGCTATCGTTGGACTTTTGTAGAGATGCTCGAACAGGGGAGTCAACTGTCCAGATCCAGCTGAGGTAAGTCAGATAGTTTTGTAGCTATAGTGATATTCGTTGTGAACTGGTTGTCGTGTATCCTGCCGATGATACTAGGATGGGTAAGTTTTACATATGCACCGGTGATAATATTGTGCCAACCCTTTAAAATCAGGTTTGCCAACTCTTATTACCCAGGTCTGCCAACCCTTGTTACCCAGGTCTGAACATCTTACCACACTAAGTTCTTGTTCAGTCTGCTGCTTGTGCTGCATTGTTATCAAATATCACATGTGAATTGCAAAATCTTCAAAGCCCTTGACATGAATGCTGGCTGCACCAAAATTTCTTTCTTGCTCTAATCTTCCACATGACCTTTGCTGGTGGGACGCTACAATATCGTGCCAGCCGATGTTCTTGATAAATGGGATCCTCTGACTAAGCACAATGTACGCACTCACCCAGATGGCATGTTTTACTGTTTTACGTCCAAATAGCTACAACTGCTCAGCGCCAGCTTGAAAAAAGCATACGAAATGGTGTAGATCTTATCTTAGTGGAAGTTTTCAGTCTGTAGCTATCAATAGGCACCAGTCAGTTCGGGAGCCTTTAAAATATGGGGTGCACCAGAGATCTGTTCTGGGTCCACTTCTTTTCACAATCTATATTATTCATCTAACCGATGTAAACACAATCTAGGCTTTTATTTTTATGCCACTGACAGGCAGCCATATGTGTGCTTTGATTCCTCCGCTCTTCCATCTCTTTGAACTCTGAACTCCCTTGCAGCACGTATAGCTGATATTTGCAAGTGTATGGCAGCAAACTTTCTCAAACTGAAAGACGATAAACCAACTTACTAGTATTTCTACCAACTATGGACAATACTAGTGCTACTCAGAAATTGAAGTTTGCCTTCAAAATGAGATCGGCCAGCACATCTCCTGAGGCGCGTAACGTTGGTATCCTTTCACATGACGACATCTGCTCCACAGTCAAGTGCAATTACTTTCAGCTCCATACCATACAGTGTAGCCTACTCATGTAAGGATACCACAGCCAATCGTTGTCATGCTTTTGTGACATTCCGACTAGACCTGTAACTCACTACTCAAGAGGTCTTCCTGCCTGTGAAATGAGATGCCTACAGTTGATTCAAAACTCTGAAGCTTAGCTTGATTGTTGTGAATGTCACAAATACTACACCACCTCTGTCCGACCTTGCTGGCTTCTCGTGAAGCAGTGTATCAAATTCCACTTTGCACTACTCCTTTTTATCTCATTATTTTCTTGCTCCAGCGTACCTGTCGGAAATGCATCCTTATTAGGCTTCATTATAATAACCGCCTTCTCTTCTGATCCGTTTAGTCGTTTAGCTGTGCCCCCCAGTCAGCCTTAAAATATAGCTGTATCGGCATGCTTTACACAATTGGTCACTTTGTTTTGACCCTTGATGCTTCATAGCATACGTATTACTTAAAAAATATAATTCATTTTGCATAGCGCCCCAAGAGAACTAAATCTCTATTCAGGTGCTTCACATATGCCTCAGGGCTCGAGCCCACGACCTCTGCCAGACCCTAGTCGGGGCGAGCACCTTAACGGCTGGACCAACCCACAAACTTTTTATACATCTTGATGCTTTTTATGTCAGGGTTCACACACGAGCAAGTGTAATGGCCAACGTGTGATACCTGTCCTATCTACACACGTACCGGGATTTTGGAATCCATTAGAACGACGGTATATACGACCCTGTCGAGGATTTAGAAAAAGGGTTTATTAATGGGGATGCATCCAACTTTTCGTATGGAGGACATTCCCTTAGGATGTTGGCTGTTTGGTCGGCCACGGCAGATCTTGTCGTGATTATTAAGAGCTGTAGAGTGTTGGTCATAGCCGTGTAGTTTAGATACGAATGGTTGATCAAATGCATCCTGTTGGTCTTGTTAATGTGATAAACAGCTGTGTCATTTAGACATGCATTCATTCTTCTAGGGTTTATCAACTCACTCGGCCAGCCAGAAAGTCTGGGAGCGTTCAGAAAAGATGGCTTTTGTGTGGAGCAAGTGTTCGGAAAGATGATTTTTGTGTGGAGTCTGCTGCTGAAGGTGCCTTTTTCTAAAGCGATAGGCAAATCAAGTCTAAAATTAGTATTCGAAACCTTTTTTTAACCACCAATCGTCAATGGAGGTAGGATGCAGTCATAGGTCAAAATGAAAAGGATTAGAACACTTTAAATTGTATATGCAGAGATAAACCCTCAAATAAAGCTAGCTTGATGTGTTGACGATTCTCTCTCTCTCTCTCCCTCTCTCTCTCTCTCTCTCTCTCTCTCTCTCTCTCTCTCTCTCTCTCTCTCTCTCTCTCTCTCTCTCTCTCTCTCTCTCTCTCTCTCTCTCTCTCGGCAATGCATTCCTGTGATTAGTAGAATTGTGAATATTTGTAATACCAAACCGTTCTTTTCCTTAATGAGTGGCTTCTTTCGTCGCAGGCTTTGTTCAGTAACCGATGGCATCGAGGAGCAAGAAGATTGTTTTCCTCCTAACATTTGTGTGAGAGTTAATGGCAAAGTTGCAACCCTTCCGGTAAGCCTCAAACTGATCATTGGTCACATGAAATGCTGGGTCGTGCACGGCATGGCATTTTTTTCTCTTAGCTTACAGAGAATTGCGAATTTCTTACCTGCGTCAAACTTGGCCCTCAGAGGACCACGTTGATGTTGTTCCTTGAAGGCATGAAGTAAATGACTTAGGTATGGGTGCAAGAAACTAGACGCGCGCGGTTACTCCACACAGTGGAAAAAATCCTACTCCATCATAATGTTAGGGCATATTCTCTGGGCATGGCCAGCACCAAGTGTTTGCAAGCCCCTTTCATAGTTATGGTCAGCCATATTAACTTTGCTGCCATTCCCGTGCTGTGAGCAGCACATCGCAAAAGTTTGCACTTTGTTAGGTTAAATGTTGAAGATATATTGAGACTGGTCCAACATCAAATGTTTGTTTAGGGTACCTTTCAAAAGGCAAGCATGGTAGACATAGGGTCTTCCATATAAAAGTGAAGCTTTAATAAACTATCTATGCATGTGTCTAACTCGAAACTAAACCGGAAGCAACATATCTACAGATAACAAATTTACCGATCTTGGCATCATGTACAGCTTGTATCCCAATTTTTTGAACGTTGATACATCTAGATACACCTTAGCAGCTTGTTGAGGAACATTCTTGTGACTTTTGAACAGCTTCATTTACAGTTTAGCTGTGTCTAGTAAATTCCATGATCCGGCCCATACTTGACGGATCAACGTTAAATTTTGAATGCGAGTTCAGCCCTACTTGTACACCACTGAATTAGTTCTTTTCTGTTTTTGTTTGGGAACGTGTGAGGCATTTGCTTAGCAGCTGTTCACTACCGATGGTTTCCCTGGTGGTGTGGGCCGGCTTTGCAACAACCTGATCCCCCCCCATAAAAATGGGCACCCTGTCTATGATCATATGGACAAAAACTTGAAAAAATGTAGCTGATGGCTTGGAGTGGTATATTTAAGGTGAAATGGCTGTTCGTGCCGTCTGGTTATCTTCTTTGCAATCCCAACCGCTCAGTGATTTTTGTTTTCTTGGAAACCTATCCCCTCAGTGATTTTTGGTGCATATGCTTTTTTGCCAGAGTTGAGATATTTTGCAATTTTGTAACTGCACCATGTGTGTGAAACTACTTGTATGATTCCTTCGTTCCTTGAGAAAGACAAAGAAGTAAATAGTGAAATCAAAAGGTCAAATCGTGGCCCACAGCCAGTTGGGTCTTTTAGCAAGGTTGGCAGGGCACGTCAGTTAAATATCAGCGAGACTTGGTCTGTCACTTGCCACCCCAAGAACAGTTTTCAGAGTGGAAGCATCAAGGGCTTACCAAACTCTGGTCGGCTTTGTGCTACGACAAAGAGGGATGACTGTGCCTACTGGCGCTGGCTGCAAATAGTCCGATGGAAGCTGCACTCGGAGAGTATGTAGAAGTGGGCACCGGCTAAGTATTGATAAGTAAATGTTGATACGGTTTGCATGAGGCTGTGGGAACCTGGCATTTATATACGTTTCAGCTAGCTTTAGTCATTAATTAATGAGCAACAACAAAAAGCCGTCAGCAGTGGGCATATCAACACGCCCACTTTATGGTAATGGCTGGAGCAGTTGAACTGCAAATGTAAATTCAGAATGCTCGGAGATTGCAACATGTGAGGACTTTTAGTCGCCTGCAGAAAAGGGGAAAGAGACTTCTTTACCATGTACGTCGTAGTATGGTGGTGTAAGTGTGCTTGTTTCGAAGTGTATTGTGTCGTGTTTTTCCATTTACCGATTTATGGATAGGAATGTACTCATTGCCGTCGTTCAGAGTATTAGGTTGCCCAGTACTAGAGCTCTTGTGGGCAAGTACTACGTTTGGCAAAAGGATAGTGACCCTCAAGCATGTACTAAGGGCGTTTGATGCTTCTAATTTCTGAAAGCTCATCGAATCAGTGCCCGGTGAGTGCAGGAAGTTATAAAAAATACGGAAAGTCCACCTCCCATTGATGTAAGTATCCCTTTTTGCAATATATGTTGTATAAATAGTGGCTCTCGCGGAGTTTTTAGTGCTGTTAGACAAGTTAGATTCTGTCAAGTAGCTGACAGGTGTGTAGAAACTCGATAGGGGTATTCGTAAATACTGTCCTCAAGCAAATTCGGCCCTGTAAATACTTTTGCGTTTTGAGTGTACACGATTATCCTCTCACCTACTTCCTGTTAGAGCTTCTGTTAGCGTGACTGTATGTTGCTGGCAGAGAGCACTCTCTCGAGGCATGTGTTTGCTTTAGTAGGCTGCCAGGTCTGCTTGAGAAGTGCCATGGGGCTCTGCTTATGCATTTCGCCTTGGCTGGCAGTTCAATGGAAATACATGGTCGGTTGGCATCCGTATATATTCTCTCTGTCTCTTCTCTCTCGTTCAGACCTTGCAGCGTGTATTTTTAAGCATGCCACTTCAAATTCGAATCCCATTAAATCCCAGTTCCAAAAGTCTTTGCTGCAAGTGGAGATCTGAAGCTGTAGTTTTGGCGGCTCTTGATAATCGCCTTCAACCTAGGTTGCTGCACACTTATGGTTGTTGAGCATGCCATGGCTGGCATTTTGCTTTCTCGTGCCTTTTTTTTTATTAGTGCTGTGTGTTCTTGCTTCAGAATCCAATCCCTACCAACAAACCTAACACGGAGCCAAAGCGTCCTCCCAGACCCGTAAACATTACGAGCCTCTGTCGCCTCCTGCCACCTGCCCATCCTAACCAGGTGTCCATCAGCTGGACCCATGAACCAGGCAAGGTGAGTGAGCAAGGTCAGGGTCGTGCTACGGTCTTGGTCACGTTGGGGCTCTCGTCGTTGCATTATTGAGAGTGAGTATTAGCATGCAGCTAACACGGCTTTAAACTGCATTGCAGAACTTCTGCTGTGCGATGTACCTCGTTAGGAAAGTGACTTCCCAGATTCTTCTGAAACGGTTGCAAGATCGTGGATTTCTGCCCATGGAACAAACTATTGCGTTGAGTAAGACCGCTATGCATGATTGCTATGTCTAGCTGGGCATTGTGTGGATACCACTACCGATGCCCCTGCTGCTGCCTCGGACTGACTCTCCTGCTATGGTTCAAACGGTTGCCTCATTTTAGTAAAAGCGAAGCTGGTTCTCGATGAGGACGTGATAGCCACTACAGGTCTTCGTGCATCGTTGGTGTGTCCGGTGCGTAAATCTCGGCCAATTCTTGGTAGCTGCACTGGCCAGTATCTGTACTTCAGTGCAGTAAGTAGTATGCTAATATGCGTACTTTATTTTCAGCTTGGTAAGATGAGGCAATCACTCCCGTGCCGTTCAAGTCACTGCAACCACGTGCAGTGCTTTGACGCTCTGACTTTTCTTATGATGAATGAAAAGAAAGCATCGTGGCAGTGCCCGGTGTGCGATGGTCCAGCCACATTCAGTTCGCTGAGGCTAGACGGGTAAGTGGACTAGAATGTGCCACATAGTATTGGTCTGCTTCCCTCTACGTCTCAAACTCGGCAGTGGAATCGGCCCAGGTTTTCTCTTAACGACCCAGGTCGTGGATTTGAGTCGTGCAGCAGGCAATTCTCACTTGCCCTCTTCAAGCAGCGGTGCTAGCCAATAAGGCTAGGCCAATAAGGCCTTTTGCGGCTACATAAATGAGGCTGTTGAATCAGCCGACCTGTTCCTTACATTTTTAGGCTGTTTGCCGATTTGGTGCGGAAGTGCACTGACAGCGATGAAGTGGTATTCAGTGAGGACGGTAGCTGGAGGAGCTATAAAGAGGGCCAGGATGATGGCGCCGTTCAGCAGCCAGTAGGAGCTGATGCCTTCACAGTGGGAGTGGCTGCCACTTTCACGGCCATTGTAGCCCCACCCCAGGCTGTGAAAGCGGGTAATACTCCGACGCATACACACATATACTTAAAGGTCGCATGTCTAAAAGAAACTGGCTCCTAAAGCCGAAATTCAATTGTGTGCCTATTCCAAAACTCATGCATGCTATAAATGCAGCCCTGAAGTTTTGGTGCTTGACGAATGATCGAAACGGGTTTAAAAGAAAAGTTGTTTTATTAAGTGGTTCGATCCGATAAAATTGACATTCGTTCTCTTAGATCCTGAAGGACAAGAGGAGGTTGTTGATTTGACATTAGATAGCTCTGACGACGATGACAGCACACGAGAAGCGGATGATGAGCCACCGCCTTGCAAGCGACAGCTGGTTACAATCAGTACCATCAACGGTACACGGAACTTGTTGCCAGCTGGTATTGGATTTGGCAGCAGCAACAGCAGCAGCAACAGTGGCAGTGCTACAGGCAGCACTGGTAGTACCATGTTCTCGATGGCCAGGTAGGCTGCTCGAAGGTCCGACTGGCCCCCTCCCATCTACTTCTTTCCTCGCTTTATTTCATCAGGTTCTGCCACACCCTAACCTCTGCACGTACGTGCGCACATTCTCTCGAGCAGTGCCAAGTCAGTGACGCCTGGACCGCAGCCTTCCTACTCGTCGCTCATTGAAGCCTACGACTACGCAACTGCAGCGCTTGCGTTGACCAGCAGAGGCATGCACACTGGACCAGTGAACACGTCAGCCCTCATGGGGTCAGCTCTCCCGCAGCCGCCATCTTTGCAGCCCGCCGCTCTATTAGCTCTTCCATACACGCTAAGCAATGGTGAGCAGTCGCGCGCAGCTCGGCTGCTGTGCACGGGCGAGACCGCGCGAGGCTGCCCAGAGCGCCGTCCCGAGGCTGACTGCTGTCCCAAGGCAAATGCCTGCGACATTTACCACTCGCCTGATCATGACGTGGTTTTTGCAGATATGTTCGACAGCTTCGGTATCTCGTTTGATCATTATGACTCAGTGAGTACTTGCCAAAGTGGCCGAGTGCGATAGCATAGTAGGCCGTTTGTGATTTTCCGGAGCCTTGCCGGTCAACTGCTTTACTTACTTACAGCAGCCACAGGATCTGTCCAACAAAGGCCACAGCAACCGTTTAGGTGGAACCACCAACGGTCTGATGAGCATAAGCTCAGTGGTATCGGCGAATGCTCCAATTCCTCGAGCACCGTTGCCACACTCGCCATACAGCATGGGTAGCAGCCATCTTTCCTTCGGTGACGACGTCATACCGGTGGACTGACTCTTGCCACCCACTTAGCACAGGTCGAGAGCGCAATACGGTGCTTGAACACGTGCCTAGCAGCTGCCGTGGCTCCCGTCGTCGTGGCGCTCGCTATCTACGTCGAACCAAATAAGTGAGAGACCCTGGTACCCAGCCAGGTCGCCTAGTCAGCTCCAGCAGAAGCCATGCTTTGATGCTTTCCACGAAGCTGCTCGAAACAGCACTGCTAGCTCAAAAGATGTTTGGAGTCGTGACTGGCGATTGAGCGCACCGAGGCCCAATGCAAAGAGAAGATGTTTGTAACGGTTGGCATGCGTAATTTCACGTGATACTGAGGCTGGACTTGACTCAATCCCTCTTGGTAACACCAGTGCGACAAGGGTGCTAGCATTTATTCGTTTGGGTCACCCCCTTTTACCGGCTGACTTGCTGCTTGGTCATCTGTTGCTGCATACGAAGAATCTCAGCCAAAGCCGATGGCTGATCGACACGTATGGTGCATGCTAGTCAGTCCCTGCTGAGCAGCTGGCATGCCCTTGTGTACCAATCAAAGACAGTGAGTGGCCACAGCTGTAAATATTTGTAAATTTATTTGTATTAATCTCCACATTTGGAAACCTGCAAGTGGATTTGTAATAAAATTTTGCTGGCTGATATCAGCTGTGCATGCAAAACAAATGTATTGCTGATGTAATACAATCATGCCTGTTGGAACACTTTAGTCATATTCCGAACCTATAGACATGCTGATCTCTTTGCCGACAACTTTTGTTGAATGGTACCATTTATTGGAGTCGAAAACAACTAAAACGACAAAGTCAACCGACACCATTATCTCAATGTTCACGAAAAATGCAGAAATCAGAGAAAACAGTGCAAATGGTCCAGCCGTGATAATATTAGACAAGAGTATTCATCTGCTAAGAGATGCAGCTAGAAGAGCCAATGCACATGGGGTTAGCTGTAAAGAGTACCACCACATCTACAAACCGTTGTCCCTTTTTTCTGATTAACCAAATTTGGATAATCAATTTGGATGACTGCATCATGTCCCACTTGCATAGCTGGTAATGGATTTCTGTAGCCCTAGAGCAGTTTAAGCTAAAATGTTGGATGAAGGTTTAACAAAGACAAATTAGTATTTGCTAAATTCTTTTTTGGTAAGATCAGAGACTTGATCCCTGTTCCACCCTAACTGGAATCTATATTTCCTTCTTTTTTGGCCCTTTGATCTTTTTGATTATACATGGATTTATTTTTGTCTGTACACATTGTAAAGCTGCACATGCACTGGCGAACGGTCAAAGTCAAGACACCTGATAACTTGAGGCTACGTCATCAGTTTTGACTGGTAATAGGCGGGAACTAGTTGCTGATTTGGGAAGGACCTGTCACGCAGGCAGGGTTTGAGGAATTAGCCGAGCGGTGTACTTCTTGGCCGTAGATAGGAGACTTCTAAGGCAGCCGACCAATCAAGAACAGACCCAAAAAGCAATATGTATGCCTCGGAGGCACTGCTTGGGGAGACCAGTCCACGTGACTGCCAGAGTTCGGAATAAAGAAATGTATTGATATAGAAAGCAGCCTGTAGAAGGATGGCAGCTCAATTTTCGGCGACTAGTATAAAAGTTCATATAGTCGGTAGAAGATACGTGCCGTGGATGGCCTATGCTTGATTTCCATTTGCAGCCAAATGAGAAAATTATACGACCTTAATTCTGAGATCTCTCTTGTTGGCAAATGAGAGCAAATGTACCAGCGCCAACCCGTCGGTGAAACCAGTCTCGACTGCAAACTACTACACATTGTAGACATGGCTGGTTGAATGCTAGTTTTCACTCGAGAAAAGTTCATGGTCAACTCGTCTCGCCACATTCGCCAGTGTACATGCAGCTTAAGCAGCTTCTTCTTTTGCTCCCACCACTTTTTGAGAGGGTCTACTCTCCCCATCCAGTAAGTCTTACTTTGCATCGGTCTGACCGTGCCACAAAATAATTATCAAGAGGCAATTACGTTGGAAGTTGGCCAGGAAATGCTGCAAGATTTGCTTGTCCCGCGTGTTTCACCTGATAAGTTAACTAAGGTCTTAGCATGAACACGGTAGTTACAGATAACAAGTAAAACTATGTTAAAATTTCGTAATGTGACAACATCAACCCAAAAGATTGTTGGATGTTGCAAAACCAAAAAGCACACTGAAATTAGCACTTGATGATGCCATAGGCCACATATTATGCAAATGCCTGCTCAAATCAGAGCACTAAACTTGTTTGTTACAGCTGAAGTCAAGGCAATAGTGGCTTTTGACCGAAGCATTAAAGAAAGCAATGTTCGTTCAATATTCCATGCACAACTGACGAGCACGTCCTTGAAAAACCGAAATGGACGCCCCAGAAGTCGAAACTGCTCGAAAACTTATTTTCACACAAATACATCGAGATTGCATGATAGCTAGTGTTGCCCTCTCCATAGCACGCCCACTATAAAAACGAGTGGCATGGCAACCACTTGGCTGCTCCGAGTTGATTAGAGTGCATGCATTAGGACGTAAGTACTCTGCTCACGCCTGGTTACGAGCATTCAGCATCACTGTTTAGCTCTGAAGCCAAAACCCTGGCTTCTGGGGGGGGGGGGATAGAGACCATGAATCCCATACAGTGGGTGAGGGAGGCATTATGAAGCCCAAATGCTCCCCACCCCGAATAACGGAAAGGTCTGTGTCTTCAAGCAGAAAGGTGCGACGTAATCATCATCTCCGCTCGAACCTCACTATCGGGGGGGGGGTGGTGGGAGTGGGGGGAGGACAGTTCGACTGAGACACCAGCTGCCACTGTTTACTAACAGCACTAGATGTAGGGCCCGAGAGTGACGACCACGTGCTGCATACCAGGGCAGCTATACAGGTGCATGTATGCAGAGGTCCTATTCAATAAGAAACGATTAACCATCTGCAACAGCATTCCCAAAATTGCTTAGCACTATTATAGTTTTCTGACTAGTATCGAGAAAATCCGATGGTTCTTCGGAGTACAGCACTATAAATGTAGATAGGAACTGAAGGTAGGACTGGCTGCAGGAAGGACGTCGTAAGCCTAGAGCTGCTTCTGAACTGTGTCAGGTTTAGCAATTGAATAGTGAGCACATACAGGGTATTAAGACAACACAGCAGAGGTAAAAAAGATGCACCCTACGCAGGCAGACATGGTAAGGGAGTGGTGCACCCTCTGCAGGGGGAGGGGGGCCTGTACGAGCTTCTGCTGATCCTTCACAAATGTGACATACTCACATATTTCCCCCGGCTTTACTGTAAAAGTAAGCTCTCCGTGACATCGAAAGTAGCACTCAGGCGGCGGCTGAAGAGTCCATTCCTTTGTGCCTGTCAGCTGGGCTTGCCATGACGGGTTACGAACGTCATCTATCTACATGCAGAAAGCAGCCATTGTGTAAAGCAGCAAACGATGAACAAACTTCAGGACTATTTAGGATTACAGCATCCAAAGTGTGTCGAATTCAGCACACGTTCACCACGGGTGACTTTGGAATGGAGGGGCATTGCTTCTAATTGCCCGTGATTGACACGAGCTTTCATACACAGCCGCCACTGAATAGTCCACTTTATGTGTTCGCCACAACACAGTTCAAAACGACAAGACAATCATTACTTCGAAGAGCCCCCTGATTGAGTCGACAGTGTTTAACTGAGAGGGAATTTTTTTTAGTCCAGAAGAATCTTACTTCCCCTGTAAGCAAGCCCTAGATGTGTGTGTTACTACATGCTATGAACAAAGATCACTACGCCCACCAACCTGGACCGGGCAACAGCAAGACATATCGACAAGGTACCACCGCCTAGCCATAATACTCGGCAGCTCGATAATACAATGCAAGCATCTTCGCTATGCCGAATGTTTATTACTGTAAAGCTACGAACTGTACCACCATACACTACAAATGTATATACCTGTCAAATCTGCAACAGGATGAATGAGCGCTGGAAAGTCAATTGAGACAATAGCGAGATATTCTTTATATTGATGTGGCCTCGTTTCAAATGACTATCAATCCATCTATTGCCGGCGCCAAAGGGCATTTATTGGAACAGGCAAGTTAGTAATGGTATGTGCACGTATCTGGCAAGTGATAAAATCACACGTGAATTGTGAAACTACAAGACCTTTCACATCGAAGCTGCCCATGAGAGGATATCTGCTTTGCCTCTGCTGTTCAATCCCCCTTCCGACCAATCATTGGTAGATTGCTACAACACGACACTAGCTGACATGATCGAAGAGTTTGCACCTCTGATTAAGCAAACTGTGAGACCTCGCCCAGTAGGCCTATGGTTTACCACACGCATTAAACTAGCCAAGTCTACTAAACGAAAGCTTGAAAAAGCATACAAAAGATCCGGACTAACTGTCCATCGACAGGCATATGAAGACTCTGCAGCGGTTAAGGTCCTATCATAGTGGGAGACTCCTGAGTACTGATGTGAATGGACAAAAATCATCCGAGGAGCCTCTGAAATATGGGGTACCTCAGGGTTCTGTGCAGGGTCCCATTTTTTCACGATTTATAGTCTCCTTCTTGCCGAAGTAATTGCCAGGCACAATATAGGCTTTGATTTCTATGCAGATGACACTCGCTCGTATCTTTGCTTTGACCCCTCCCAGCCCACCAGCATGTCAAATTCTCTCAACTCCCTTACTGCATGTATTGATGAGATCTAAAAATGGATGGTAGCAAACAGTCTTTAACTGAATGATAGCCGACTAGTTATGGGCAAACCAAGTGTGATTCAGACATGGATAAACACAACGCTCAATGTCGGCTCTGCCAGCATATTTCCTGTTGAATCTGCACGAAATATAGGTGCTAAGTTCCAAAGTGACGTTCATTAGATGACCACATCAGCCCTACAGTCAAGTCTCGCTACTTTCAGCTACATAAAATTGCTAAGATTCGGGTTTGTTTAGACAGGGATACCACATCTAAGTTGGTCCATTCATTTGTGACATCCTGTTTTGACTTCTGCAACTCACTTCTTGCTGGTCTACTGGGCTGTGCAATCAGGCACTTACAGCTGGTGCAAAACTTTGCAGCTAGTTTTGTCTGTCGTGAGCGTGGCAGTTGCCACATCTTGCCACTTCTCGCCGACCTGCATTGGCTCAAGCAATGCATCGACTTCAAGGTTTTGTCATTCACTTTTAAGTCTCTTCATTCTTTGGCTCCAGCCTACCTATCAGATCTACTCCCCCACCAGGCTAAGCATGGTACCACGTGCTTATCGGAATCTAACTGTTTACCTATACTCCATACACACCTCAAATCCTTTGAAGTCGTGCCTTTAGTTGGTACGCTCCCAAAGCCTGGTACTCAATCCCGATTTGCGTCACGACATCTCTTGACTTGACCACATTTAAAAAGAAACTAAAAACACATCTATTCATCACAGCATTTAGTGGGACTCTGTGATTCGACCATTATGTGCTTACACGCTGACACTGTGCATGCTGCCACTAACCATACCTGCATGCTGACCCTGTTCATGTCACCCTTAATCATGTTATCCTTGTTATTTATTGAGCATGATACCACTAACCATTCGATCGTGCTTCCTTTGCAGCAAATGTAAAGTGCCTAGAAAGAGATTGAGTTTTCTGAGGGTGCTATATTAAATGTATTATTATTATTATCATTTACTCTAGTACATACTATTAATACAGCAATGCAGTTTGCCGATGCTATAATTTCAGCTTCACCCTATTATTATTATTCTTGTTAAAAGTAACATTCACGTGCTAGATGCAGTTAAACAATCCAAGTTAATCAGATTTACTGTGCTATGGCCAGCCTTCAGATACATTGGTTCCTGTATATCTTATGGGTGATGACTACATTTCACAAGACCTACACCATTGTGTAGAACATGCAACGGCCTAGCAGCAGGTTGGTGCCCCAGTAGTCGTACATAGTACAACTGCTACTGACTCCAGCAGTGCCAACCACTCGGCAACATTGGACCTAGCCTCTACTAGCTGCATTTCTTCCTTAACTTGCATGCAAATCACTCGACAACCTGTGTACCCTCAGCTTCTGTTGTGAAAACGTCACTATGTAGGCAGCAAGACACCTGGCAGGGTCTGTCCTGTGAATATTTACCCGATCAAGTCCTCCATCGCTCGGCAAGACAAGATGCATGCACATATTGGACCCGACTTCAATATACAAGTGAGTAATTCTATGCAGAACCGGCTTATGGTAATCTTGGCACTGACCATTGTAGCACCTAAATACTAACCTTTACGGTCCCGTGTTATTCAATTTGAATCAGGAACCTACAGCAAAGGATGCAGCAAGCAAGGCACTGATCACACCTTTTCCATCTGTGCTGCACTAGCTCCCTATCAAGTATCGAATCGACTTCAAAGCTCTCTCACAGACGTACAGGGGCTTTACTCACTTGCACCAACCCACACATCTGACCACTTCGCAAATCAGTGCTCGAGTATCATCCATTACAAGGATTCGTGCAGTTTTGGCATTACCCGCATGAAATTGATGTTTGTGTGAGTCTTTATGATTCATCTCCCGTGTGCATGTACCTTCTTATTCTGTGCCTGCTGCATTCGGATTGTATTACCAATCATTTGGTTAAGACAGCATCTGTAAAGTGCAAAGAAGAGATTCATTTCTCTGAGGGCACTAAACAAATGTATTATTATTATTGGGCTTTGAGTTCCAATGCACTAAAAGTCTGGAAGATGCTTCCAGCTTCTGCAGTTATCTGCATTGACTTTGCATTACCTAAGTCTTAGCTAAAGATGCACGATGTTCTGCTAAGCTTGATCTGCACCCCAGTGAAATTCTCTTTTTGATGCTATAAGCTTTGTTGCTTACCTGTGCATGATTAAGGGCATGTCACTAAACAGGGTTCTTACAAACCAGCCGCTCTGAGAGTCTTATCATAAGCACTTGCATGCTTGTAGAAGATACGATACGATACGATGCTTGTGAACTCTGGGTTATCACATCTGGGTAGAGATTTGATTCTCTTACGGTGGCTCACATAAGGTAAATATTATTATTAATATGATTACTATGTGTATTCTTATTATTCTGCCCTCTCTCTCGAGCAATGCCAGTCCACCGTGGGCATAAAGAGGAGGGAAGCAGCAGGCCCAGACCGCCGTGAACTAGCCGAGCTGGTTTGGCCACACGGTTAGGTGCTCCTCTGGACCAAAGTTTGGCCGAGGTCGTGGGCTCAAGCCCCGTGGCATATGTGATGCGCCAGAATAGAGATCAAGTTCTCTTGAGATGCTATACAAATGAATTATGTGCGCGCGCACGCACGCACACACACACACCACACACACAATGTGTGTGTGTATGTGTACATCAGTGGTGGCAAGGTAGCCAGACAAGCCCCTTCTCCCTTCCTATGATGGCTTTCCCTGGTAAGGTCGAGGTCACTCGTAAGGTCAATCTTACGACCACCATACCTGCCCTTGACTACCGAGTCTACTGGGCAAGTGTCTGGGACGTCGGTATTGCACCAGCTCGAGCTAGACCGGCTGGCACGGGAAGGCTTCGTTTCGGGGACCCCCACCTCGGTCTATCAGCCGTCTCAGGAGTCACGGCTGAGGTTGGCTCACACGTGCAGAAGCTTCGTTGACGAGCTAGTCGTTTGCACGAAGCGAATCATAGATAGCAGGGAGGCTAGACGTCAGAGCTTGAGACCGATACAGAATGAGCTAGTGCATTGAGGTACAGCGATATGAGCCGCCACCGCAGCAGCCTGCAGCGCATGCACGAGTATGCAGACAACAGCATTGCAAAGTGGCTAAGGATGATATATTTTTAACGAGCAATTTCGAAGAAACTTGGCATTGCAAAAGTGGCAGTGAGGTGCAATTTGAAGAAACTGGAACAGACCACTCCGATCAATCAAAGGATCAGAAGCTGTTGATATCTTTGCTTGACAATACAGAAGGATGGGAACATAAAGTTTTGACATACCCCTTAACAATAATAATAATAAATTTGTATAGCACCCTCAGAGAACTGAATCTCTTTCTAGGGAATTTACAGATGCTCGGAAGAAAGCATTAGCAAATGATTGGTAGCAACATCCACAAGCAGCAGGCACAGTGTAAGCAAGCATATTCTCGCTTAAGCTTTAGACCAAAGTTGGCAAGGCTGTATCTTGCGCTGGTGAAGCTGCCAAAGAAGCAAAGCATTTCTTCACAGCATAATTACTCCAGACAACCAAAAGCATAGCTGACTTTTGTATGATGTGGAGATAGCTAAAGGTGTGCTGACCAGTTCATGTGTACATGTGTGCATGTGTGATCTACTTGCAGTGGTAGCGTATTAGTGGAAGAAGCAGCATGCACAGTGACCTAATGACTTAACGTCTAAATATTACAAGAAATTCTTAAGGAGACTGGCGACTTCCCAGTTCACTACTGCCTGGCAGTCCCTCGAGCTCGGCTGTGCCGATGGCCTGTACCATTTCACCTAGGCTTTTTGTGTTAGGGTTATGGAAACGGTTCTTCACAGTTTACCACTGGTTGCCCCTATTCCGACAACCGATAAGCAGTATGCATCGTCGCTCATAGATAGGCCAGCCAGCTTACTTCAATATACCGATCAGGTCAGCAGTGCGACTAAACGTTTGTAGGATTTATTTGCTCAGTGCCAGGTAGTTTCAAAAAAGCAGCACAATCGACTAGAGAACGTCTGGCAGTAAGATAGCTCAGCTAGTATGCTCCCAAAGCCTTAAACTCGATACCTGACTTGACAACATTAACAAAAAGGCTAGAAACCCCCACTTGTTTCAGACGTGAGATCAGTGCATAAGATCGGTGCCTAGACCGGGTGAGACAGGGAGCAACCGATCGGTGGCCTATTTGGGCAGTATAGCTGGTTCTTCGTAAATTGGGTGGCATCTCTTAATTAACTACGTAATGTTTAGGCCGGAAAGTGAATGGTCAGTGAGCGAGCTGTCATGTGCGAGTGTGGTTAATACGGCAAAGGACTCAATAATAATAATAATAATAGTAGCATAAATCTTAAGTAAGGCACCTTGACGAAACCAAATCTCTATCCAGGAGCTTCACAATCACTGAAAGATAAGCAATAACCAAGAGTCGGTGACAGGCATGATATCATGCTTAGACAAGCAGGCAAACGTACACAATTAAGCACTCACGATAACCGGTTAGTATGACCATTGATTGGTGGCATACATTAAATCATGCACAGGTATGCACAAACAGTACATTGGATCACAACGACAAGTTCATGGGCACAAGACAATGCTGAGCCGAACAGGTGATCTTTAGCTGAGATTTAAATTATGCCAAGTAAATGCAGGCGATGACACAAATCACAAGCTAGTTCAAGACTTTCGGTGCACACAAACAGATCTAAAAGATCAAATTAGGGATATGGTGTTTCGTCGAGCAGTGCTTGCATGCTCAGGTCAAATTCCCAAGTTCTACAAGCCATTTATAATGGCTTGCATTATTGTGCATTGCAGCAGTCAGGAGATAGACATATATTGCCTTGCTTACGTGCAAGCCGGCACCGTATCCAGGCGAGCCAATGAAAATCCAGTCTGAGCGGCCACCTTCTGAGTGCTTGGGAAGGAAATATGGCTTCTGGTAGAACTTCCTCAATTTTTCCACTATGTCTTGATCGCAAGCTTGCCTTGAAAGAAAATGTCACGAATTTAGAAGCAAAGTGCGAAATTAACCAGCACCACAGAGGTGTAAATGCAATTTCTGAAGCTGACTCCAGAATTAGATATTTACAGACTTGGGTATAACTAGATCAAGCCGACTAATACAAGGAACGCATGTAGGTATAACTAGATCAATCTACCTACCTGCAGCTGTATGCACTACAACTCCTCGGTTATAGATTTATACAGCTGTAGGACAGGTGGATCCACATCTGACCACTGAGAAACGACAAAAAACAAAAAATTCCACATGTGCTAGTTTCTGAATGAACTCAGCGAAGGTACATTCCAGATTGATCGTATTAAAGTGGAGACTGTGAGCTATAGTGGGGAGATAATCAACTGATTGGACCTTTTACAGTCAACTCGACCAAGTTTATTATCTATTGCAGTTCTCTGATCACGGGCAATAGAACACTAGAATATAGAACAATAGAATATTACACAGCATGTCAAAAACTGCAATTATAACCTTCATTTCGGAGACGTGGTGAAGATTTCAAGTCACATCTACTGACCGTGACCATCAGCCAAGTCGGGCACGACTGAGTAGGCTGAGGAACACAAGCCATGAATACCGATATATAGATAAAATCGATATAGATCACTTCGGAGGCTGAGGAACACAAAACATGGATACCAATTTTAGAGATAAGATCGACATAGATAAACTATTATAGATAATATATTATTGATAGGATTTTAGATAAGAATATCACTGATAGACTAAGAAAGGCATGCAAGCTGGACGGCATTTGCAAATTACATAAAACATGTCAAATATTAATATCAGCAAGTGAAGCAAAACATATGAAATATAGTACAACTAACTGCACAGCAAATGCTGAGAAAGCCATGCAGCTCACAGATATTAATCAACAACCAGTTACTGGGGAAAAGACCGGCAATCGTTATGTTGCCCAATGGCAGCACCAGACTACTGACGATACTGACGATAACAGCTTCCAGTCCCACCAAAGCCTGCAAGGCCTATCGGACTGGCATACCTCAGGCAAGTCGAGTAGCTAGGCATGGCTACACATCGACGTGGCAATCTTTGCCAAATCAGTGTGATAACAGCTAAGTGTAAACATAGCTACATAAGATCTTATGCCTGACTCTGGATGGAGCATTACATAAACATAACAGTCTTGAAGAGCTCAATCGAATAGCTTGCATGTGCAGATTGTCTCTGACTAAGCTGATGAAACGTGCGGCTCCATGCAAGATGGTTGGATGCGCTGCATAGAAACAAATTTACAATTTGCTAACAATGCACATAAGCCAACGCTGGCGACTCCACCTCACTCCCCTTGTCCAGAAACCGAAAGGTATAAGGCAGCTTCGACAAAAATATGCTGCTGTACAATAAACTAACGAGTAAGCTGATCCCTGTATATGGGCTATCTGTAATGAGACTGCGTAAATAAAAAAATGACATCGGCGTTTGCTAAAGTGCCAATGGATCCGAAAAGCAAAGTCTGTAGACATACGATCCAACTGCACTCAATAGGCGATTTGGTGCAGGCGCAACAATGACTTACCATCCTATATACCAAGCCTCACGGGTAACGAGTTCCTCATCGGTTCTCCTGAATACATCGGTCAAACTGTGGAATCCTGACTGGTACGGGAAAAACTGGCAGTGCTCGCTGCTTGCCTGGCCGCTATCGTCATGAAGCTTCCTGAGGGTATTGAAATTAAGTTTCCACGATTCGCCCCAGACTAGCATCCCGTCTTCAACTATCAGGGGCCAGCCACTGTAGGCAAAGTGGTTTTCGAAGTCATCAATAGTCACATTCCGCCGTCTCAGCACCAAAGTTAAGTTGCTACAAAACTCACAGTCAACTGGGGGTCTGAGGAACTCCTTGACAATCTGTGGAAGCCGCAAGAGACATGAGTTGCCGTCGGATGAGAACGCCAAATAAGATTCCTTTTTGTAGATGCTGATGCCAGCTACCACAATCGCAACAGAAGCGAATATAACGCAGCTGTGACGGCACGCTAAGGCCTTACACCGCTCCATCAGTACAATCACGCTGTAAATAACTGTATGGCGCCAGCCCACTGAACGGCTACCCGAAAATCCGGGAGACGAAACTCCAAGCGGGCCAGTCGGGCGGACCGCCGCGGTCGCTAACGGTCTACCAAGTCCTAGCCGCGCCACGGCGGGCTTAGGATGCTGTTGAGCGGCATGTCCAGTCTCGCTGCACGGAGAACCGTGCAGGTGCCGGTCCACAAGCCTAATGAGCCAGCACTGGCCATTCTGAAGGGGGACAACTCCCGCCAGTCGTCCTACAGACCAGCCAATCATAATTGAAGATTTGAGTAATGCCCAGCCTTGAAGGCGAGGGGTGCAGAAATGCAGGCATAGCCACGACTTGGGCATGGTGGATTTAAATTCAACCTTAATGGTTGTGGTACAAGATAAGGAAAAACTGTTTAACCGCTACGTTATTATAATTTTAGTTATCGGTTTTACTCATACACAAATTTTTCGAAAA